>OY720425.1:19267217-19867217 GCA_963082815.1 Melanotus villosus | reverse complement strand
TGTGGTTTTACATTTTCATGATGCCTTGCAAGAATCTAAAAAAGACGTGTTTCCATTTTTTTTTCGATAACTTCTTCACGACTCTTCCCCTCTTGGATTTACTCTCTCAAAGAAATGTGCGTGCAACTGGAACTATTAGAGAGAATAGGCTCGGGTTATGTCCAATACATTCCTCAAAGATTTTGAAAAAAGAAAAAAGGTAAGTTTGAATGCTCTTGGGGAAATTCTAAAACAAGCAACCTATTCGTTTGCAAATGGAATGACAATAGCGTAGTGTCAGTAGCTAGTAATGCGTGTTCATCAGAGCCAATTCGGCAAGTAAAACGTTACTCCCAAAAAGAAAAAAAAAGTATCCTTATCGATCAACCTGATATGATAAGGAATTACAATTCGAATATGGGAGGGGTTGATCGCTCAGATCAGAACATTGGGCTATACAGAATCTCAATTCGAGGCAAAAAGTGGTACTTTCCTCTTATTAGCCATTGCATCGACATGGCTGTACAAAATTCCTGGCAAATTCATAGACCCCAAGGAGGCAGTATGGATCAATTAGCATTCAGGAATTTGTTGAAATTGTCTTAATATGTAATACAATTAACGGTTTAATGTCAAAATCTCAACAAAATTTGTCAAAAAATTTATTCAGTAATGTCTGAGTTAAGTGTATAAACGGAACGATATTAAGATGGCACAATTATTGTATCCGCTAGAAATAAATAATGCATGATTTCCTCAGTCAGTGGGGAATGTAGAAATTGGGCAAGCTGTGCAACCCCCATCCTGAAACAGGGGTGCCATATAACTTTGCCCTTATTTAAGTTAGGCAGTTAAAACCTTTACCGCTTAAGAAACGGTTATATTTCTCTAATATAATAAAACCATCTAAAACCGCTGCATTTTCTCTTACTTTTATATACAATGGTTTCTATGGGTGCTCTCTTCGTGTAGGAGTATAAATATAAATAAATAAATAAATAAATAAATAAATAAATAAAAAAATAAATACAAGCTGTGAATGCAAAAGTTTGCATTACGACTTTTATATTAGTCTTTAATACCTTAACTCTCATTTCTTTCATAAATAAATTATCAAATGTTAAACACATTTGAAAAATATGCTGTCATACAGGAAATAAATAACTGTACAACAGTTATTTCACGTTTAGAAAAAACAACTGCCGTTTTATTCACTTTGAAAGATCTTCATTCCTTCGAATTATTTGAGTTGAGAAGATTTATCAGATCAACTACGAAAAGTAAGCAGAAGTTCCAGCTTCTGACTAGTCCAGAGGTAAAATTTCCAGACTAAAACAGATCTCACCCAATAAAAAAATATTCTCACAAGGTAAATCCTTGTTCACCAAATTTACAGTTAAAATTCAAAACTGCAATAAGTAATGCAACTTTATTAAACTTATTTAATGGTGAACTAAATGTGAGCTACCAGAACAACGTTGTGGGTAAACTAATAAAAGAAAACCAAACAAACATGGAAATAAATAGAAGAATAAAATAACCTTCCAAGAGTCCTAACGTGCAAGATATTCAGGAACAATGAAAACCACAATGAACTCAAAAATATCTTTGAAAAAATGAAATATTTGGCCCTATTTATGTAAATACATATATACAACAGCTAAACACTTTAAACGAAGCACGAAGCACAAGCACAATCAACTAAAACGTTCATGTGCTTAACAGTTTATTTTTCAAGTCCCCGATTGTCTTTTGTTACCGAGCTGCACTTTCATTTGGTTTAGTGTTCTTGTTTGCGCCAGGACAAGTGATTATTCAAAGAGTTCGGTTGCAAGTTTAAATAATTCAATTCTTTGGCCACTAAACACAAGGATTTAAGAAATTGATATAGCTGTTCTTCTCACAGCAGCACTAAGTAACGCGTTAGTATCAGGTTGCTCGGTCATAACGTCAACACGAACCCACTGTAAAGTCTGTGATGATTGACGAATGGCACTTAAAAAGGCTTGCACGTAAAGTCCATCATCGAAGCCAGCAGCTAAACAAACAGTTTCTTTAATCCAACCTGCCTTTTCTTTCACTGGTAAGAAGGCTTAACGCAGTGCACTGACCATTTTGCACAAGCCTTTAATTAACGGTTTTGGTAAACTCAAATTCGGTACGGCACATTGTAAGTCTTCGACATCCAAATACAATACTTCCTCGCTGCTTTTATTTCGCCTACCGAAGAGATCGCCTCCACGTACGATTAAGTAAGCATTGTTACCACAAACGGTTACTTCTTGTTGGAATGTGCTGCATGCCGTGTGACTGTTTAAGATTGCAGTGACGAGAGTACCACCTTCTAATTCCATTTGGAAAGTACAAAAATCAGGTGCAGATATGTCTTGTACCGGTAATATTTTCAGTTGTTTTTGTAAAAGTCCATGGACACGAACGGCTTTTCGACCGGTGAGAAACGTCACCAAATCAATAATGTGGCTGCCAATAAGATTTAAAGTTCCTCCACCCATGATATCGTCGCATCTCCAATCGTAATTATCATTATCTCCAAATAATCTTCCACTCTGGATACGGATATCGATTAAAGTGATATTGGAACCCAAATAATTTTCCTTAAGAACCCTTCGCATATGCGTGAAAGCCGGTAAAAATCGAAAAGAATGATTGATGTGATATGAGCGTAGGATAATACTGGCCAGCACGAACCATTTTAAGTGCATCAGATTGGCTTAAACCGGCGGGTTTATCACATACTACATGTTTGCCAATGCCCAAAGCCTTGACCGATATTTGTGCATGAAGATTCGGTGCACACAAGACGAATATCAAATCAACGTCCTTGCGCAGCAACACGTCGTCTATTTTATTGGTATAAAAAGGTATTCCGAGTTCTTTAGCTATTTCTTGAGCTTCTTGAACTGTTCTGCTCCATACTGCTTCGATTTTAAATCTATTTTCTTTTAGAATGGGAACCAAAACCCTGACGAGGGATTCGGCACCGAATACTCCGATTCCTGGTAGCATGATTGAATATTATCTGAAACAAAGAACAGCCGTTAGAATCTCTTGAAATAAAATAGAGTTAAACTAGACATTTTATTAGTAATGCTGGAATGTTCTTACACATTCATTTTAAGACATCAATTGCTATCATAACCACACACAACAAAGAGCTGACATGAAGTGTTAGCAAATTATATGTAGAATTAATCCATTCAAAGATAATTTGCAGAATATGTTCATTCTTTTTATCGTATTATTAATAGTTAAGGTTGCAACAAATAACATTTAGCAGGCCAAGTTTGGGTGGAATTGTAAACAAACTGGTGAAGGTTACAAAACCGTTAAAAATAACATTGCAGGTTTTCGTGTTGAAAGATCGTACTTCCACGGCAAAAGCAACATAAGTTAAAATCTTCCGATTTTAGACAACTACAGGAATATAAATACTACGTACTGGGTTTTCATCTGCGAGTGACACATTTATAGTTTGGCATTTTTACGGCAGAAGGCATCAGCCCGGATTGCATATTGCCAACATACCAGTAAATTAGTATAGCGCCAAATTCAAATTGTCCCCAATCATTTAAAATCACACTGTACATATTTGTATTATAGTATTACTGAAAACGATTTAACAAGTAAAAAAATGTCAATCCAAAAGAAGATAAGGAAATTTGGAAAAGACGAAAATAACTCTGGCAACAAAACAAAAATAGGGTACAAGAAGCTAATAATTAACGGACAAATACACGAATGGAATGAAGAAGAGGCCAAGCTTGTCTTTAAACATGGTTCTATTTCAAATAACTAGAGTTAAAACCACAAAATTTCCAGATGATGATGAAACAAGCGCCGGGAAACGTAAACGAAAATGGAATAGGCAGAAAAATTAGGTAAAACTAAACAAAACATGTAAAAAGAAAGGAAAAGAAAATACTTAAAATAGGCACATGTGAATACGTTTCTGGTGCCTGGGAAAGTGAGGGAATTAAATAGTAGACGAGATACAGTGTGGATGTACCAGTAATACAAGAAGTAAGATGGGGAGCAGTAAAAGAAATAGGAAAAAAAGGATTCACATTGTGGTATTTCGGAGAAGAGGGAAAGAAGCAGGGACAAATACGCGCTGGGTTCATAGTAGGGGAAAGAACTTCATGGCTACAATGAAATTCCAAACCAGCAAAACTTATCCTTATTAATTGCTATGCCCCAACTGAAGATGCAATTGATACTCAGATAGAAGAATTCTACAGAGTTTTAGGGAACTTTAATACTAAATTAGGGGGTGAAGCACGTTTTAGTGACGTGGTTAATTTCTAGGGAAAGAAATGATTTCTTCTTTAACCAAAACAAAGAAAAAAATAGTTGATATTAACGAGATAAACTGGTATAACCTTTAAAATAAATAAATAAATAAACACATCCTCAACTCACACTCAACATTTTTGGGTGCTGCTATTGTTGGTGTTCCGTGAATTTGAAAGAAAAAAGACTTATTAAACCTAACATTGCCCAATTAAAGTTTCTTTTCTAAGTAGATGAACAAACAAAAACAAAAGCGAGCTCTTTGGTCAGACTTTGCTTTGCAACAAACTTTGGTAGCTGTTCAAAATGGTGTATCTCAACATCAGGCAGGTGAAGAATTTAGAATTCCTCGGCGCACTTTATGTAACCATCTCGCTGCTGGTAGTCAGCATCGTCGTTTGGGAAGAAAAAGTATTCTCTCTGCCGATATGATTGATAGGATAACTCGATTTAGTAAAATTGGTGTACAATTAATGTCAAAAATGGTAAGACGTAAAGTGTATCGATTTATAGATGTCAATATGGGTTAATTCGTACTTAATGAAAATAAACAAATTGCCGGAAGATTTTGGCTAGCTAAGACTATTTTTACTAAAGCATCCTGAACTTAGTAAACGAAAGCCACAATCAATGAATCCCGAACGAACCCAAAAATAAAAAAAAGACATTGTCGCAGATTATTTCAACAAATTAAATCAGCTCATGGTCGAACTCGACTTAAAAACAAAACCCATCAAATTTTTAGCATTTACAAAAAGGGTCTATCATTACATTCTCAACTAACAGTTTTGGCGCGTCGTGGGGTAGGATAAAACCAGAACACGAAGACGATTTGTCCCCGGGAAGCATCGTAAATATATTTCCCAAATGAAGTATGATTACAAGCCTTTTCATTTAGTTCTAGGAACACCTGGCTAAATTTAACCCACCAGGTAAAATACTCTTAATTTTTGAGGGAGCTAAATACCATCTCAATAGTGGACACAGTGGAGAAACACGCCATAAAACTGTTTCGCCTCCCCAGTAATTGTACCCACGAAATGGTAAGGCTGTATGTCGAGCTTTTGAATATCATTGGGATCAAGAGGTTCTAAAATTTTGGATATCCATCCTGATTATAATCCTTTCATAACCAAAATTATAAGTTTGTTTTTATCTAACTTCTATCGAATTTTGCATGCCACCTTAATACGCAGCAATTCAGTTTCTGCTTATTTGGGAAACTGGAGTAGGTCACACTGGCTCACGTAACGTGATTGGTTGAGTGTTATTAGGCAACATATACAAGTTAATAGACCTTTATAAACAGGTGGGTACTGTAATGAAAGAAACAATGGAATGAACACGTAAGCCGCATAACAAATGAGAGACTAGTGAGAATAGCCAGGGATAAATTCCCCAATAGAATACGAAGCATACATAGGGCGCCTAGGAAAACGATGTAGTGACAATTTAGACGCAGAATGAGGAAAACTAAAGAAGGAACAGGAATAGACGTATCATTGAAAACAAAAGAGGAAGACATTTAAGATATTCATCTGTACCAGCAACATGTGTATCATCCAAAAGGGTGTTTTGTAAAGCCGGACAAATCATAAATGATAAAAGGAACAGATTGCATCCTGAATATTTAGATAAAATATAGTTTTTGAAGTGTTTTGTAGTAAGTAAATGATATACAGAGTGTCAATGAAACCAAGGGCATTCCTATTTACATTTTTGTATTTTTTAAGATATCAAAATGACATTTAGTTATTTTAAGGCTCGGTCTTTCCATCTCCCGATAAATTTAACTTCCAGATATTTTCGTTGGTAACCATTATTAACACAATTGTTTCCATGGCAAATATCTGCCAGTTAAATTTATCGGGAGATGGAAAGACCGGCCCTAAGTGTGACACCATGTATATTTATACATTTTTGGAATCTCCGTTTAATTCTACGTATGTTAAGATCAAGTTTGAGCCGTTTTGATAATAAAGTCAATTTTTGTAGAAAATTTTATTTACCAATCTAGAGTGCCACGACCCGTATAATTTTTTTTTGTATTTTTTTATAAATTACAATCTGTCAGTTTAGAGTGACATTTAGTAATTTTGTTGAACGAACAGAGTTTTGACGGAGGGATCGTTCTTTAACGACCCTCCTGTGTTTACTTAATTTCTATGGTAATATACAGGGTGTCCCAGATCGAGTAGGATTGCATGGGTAACTTTCTTATTATTGAAGATGGAGATTTGGTTAAATTGACAATGTTTTGCAGTTTTGTGGCATTTTTTTCATAAATTTTCATCAAACAGCGGGTTATATTTTACAAAATTCATTTTTATGTACTAAGTAACGAAATCTATAAGCTGTTCACGAAGCTTCTGAATTTCCAGTGTCAAAATGTAAAAAACATTTCCGACAATCTGCGAAAATCGCTTGCTGTCTAAGTAAATTTCCGAATTTTTTATTCAATTTTGACACTGACAATTCAGGAGTATTGATAACAACGTTGGGGTAACTTTGTACCCCACACGGTAGTCCGTGTTACAAATTTGAGTCGGTAGTACGAGGGTTAAGTTAAATGGACGCCATATTGGATTTTTTGGTTACTGAATGGAATTTTTTATTCTCTTTTCAACGATATAAGATAACGTATGATTGAATAAAAAATACCAGTCAAATTAATGGTTTTTACATTTTAATCAAGTAGGCTTACATGGATCCAAACAAAAACCAACAAAATTTATTTAAAAAAACAAAACTTAATCCTAATAACATGAAATGTTTAAAATTCTGGCCATTGTTAGCTAAACACAGTTGACACCGTTTGACGACACTTCGGGTTACTTTACTTTACTTCGCGCAATTCGTGAACATTATTGTAGCTGTAATTACTTCCATATACTTTATTCTTTAACGTACCCCACAGAAAAAAGTCAAGAGGCGTTAGATCAGCAGATCTGGCTGGCCATCGAACATTAGTATTGGTGGCAATAACATTATTGTGAAATCGGCGAATTAAATAATCTACCGCTTGAATTGTGGACTGGGCAGCCATCCTGTTGGTACCATAACCCAATCCTGTCTGCCAAAGGTAGGTCATCTATAAAATCTTCTGTTGGTACCATAACCCAATCCTGTCTGCCAAAGGTAGGTCATCTATAAAATCTTCTAAGGATATTTGGATAATTTCTAAATAACTTTAAGCAGTTAAAGTTCCATTGAAGATAACAGGTCCAATTAAATGGCTTCCCATTATGCCGCAAAATACATTAAATCCGAATCGAACTTGATTTAGACATGGAACTACAACATGTGGATTTTCCTGTGACCAGTGGTGTTCATTGTGTCGATTAAACACTCCGCAGTTAGAAAAGTAAGACTCATCTGTCCTTAATACTCGACTCGTAAAACTATTATTTCCAGTACTCTTGCGGATAAACCACCTACAAAATGCTACTCTGCGATCATAATCTTCTGGCCGTAAAGTTTGGGTAATACGCAACTTGTAGGGGTGAAACTTGCGCCTTCTTAAAATTCGCGATGCTTTTGATTTAGATACACCAACCTGTACTTCTATTTCTCGCGTTGAAATGCCTCGATTAGCCGCGACACAAGCCATTGTTATTAACTCACCGTTATAATTATGATCTTCCACTAATAAATTGTTTTCCCTAGTTTTAATGGACTTTTTCAAACTTCCATACCCCTGCATATTCTTGTCTAGTCTTTTAAACGTTTTGATATTTGGTTGTCTTCTTTCCGGAAAATTATTTAAATAAGTTTTAGCAGCAAGATGGGAATTTTTATAACACTTGATAAATGTGCAAAACATATCGTAGCTTTCAGTAATTGGAAAATTCGCCATAATTTTTGAAGTTTGTAATACAAATAAATAGATTTTGTTTGTTTTTGTTTGTATCCATGTAAGCCTACTTGATTAAAATGTAAAAACAATTAATTTGACTGGTATTTTTTATTCAATCATACGTTATCTTACATCGTTGAAAAGAGAATAAAAAATTCTATTCAGTAACAAAAAAATCCAATATAGCGTCCATTTAACTTAAGGAAGTTGATACGAGTACCTCAAAAGCAGCCATCTTGAATTTTTGTTCGACATCAATTTTAAATTGGTCTTATCGAAAACAGTGACTTTCATGTGAAACTTTTTTTCGTATCTCTTATACATACGAAGACATTTGACATACAAGAAATTGACCGTTTTTAGTTTTTTTTAAATAACTTCTGACGGGTTCGACATTGTGAACTTTTTCAAACAGATTTTAAATCAGTATATAAAACTGCAAAACATTGCCCATTTAACCAAATCTCCATCTTCAATAATAAAAAAGTTACCCATGCAATCCCACTCGAACTGGGACACACTGTATATAGGTACCTATACAATTATGTATACTGATTAATATGGTATCGATATATTATTAAAATCTAAAGGGTAAGTCAAGCGGGTTTATTCTTTTGGTCACTATTGTCTAAGAGATTGACTGCCAACGGGTTGGAATGCACTTCTAGTTTATGTAGAAGGATTTCACTGAACTTTACAATTTCTTCCATGACTGTAGGCACATTTAGATCGTTACGGATTTCAGCATTAGGGACGTAGTACGGTGCGTTGGTTATTAAACGTAGCACTTTTGATTGGTACCTCTCCAGGATAGCAATATTGGATTTGGCGGCAGTTCCCCATAGCTGAATCCCATATGTCCAAATGGGTTTCAGTACTATTTTATATATGAGAAGTTAGTTCTCTAGGGATAATTGTGAATTTCTACCTATAAGCCAGTAGTGCTTCCTTGGTTTTAGGCCAAGCTGAACCCTCTTCTTCCAGATAAGTGTGCGCCATGTGAGGCCTTTATCCAGGTGAACGCCTAGATATTTAACAGTATCTACCTGAGTGGGTTTCCGTTCATGGTTATTTGTGGGGATTGGCCTCGGCATTTAGTAAAGGTTATGTGGGCGGATTTGTTTTCGTTTACTTTAATGCGCCACCTTTGCAGTCATTTTTGTATTCTGTCAAGATTCGTCTGGAGTTGTTGGGCAGCAGCGACTGGATCTGGGTGTGTTCAGGATGGCTGTGTCGTCTGCATATGTTGCTGTGACTATGCTATTGTTGGTGGGTAAATCGGAAGTATAGATAAGATATAGTGCGGGCCCCTCTTTTCAAATGTGTTATTTATGACTTCTACGATTCTGTGGACTTGTTCTATGGTAGAGTGGTTTTTTCTAAAGCCGAACTGGTGGTCGGGAAATAGGTCTTCTTCTGGATGTGTCAACAAGATTCTTTTCAGCAGTAGTTTTTCCAGTAACTTTGATAAAACTGGTAAGAGGCTGATGGGTCTGTAGGACTCGACGTTGCTTGGGGGTTTGCCTGGTTTTTGTATTAAAATTATTTGGGTGACTTTCCATTGTGTAAGAAAGAACCCAGTTAGAACATATACAGGGTGTCTCAGACATGACTCCCCAGGCCTATAACTTTGTTATTTTTAAAAATAACTATAATAAACTATATATATTCGTAAATGGGAGCAAATTCTCTATAAGATGGGGAAAGAAAATGTTAGAAAATCTGTACTCATATTATGGCAGCGATATTCAACTTTTTTTTTCAAATTGCACACTATGCTTTTTTTCGCTCATTCTGATAGAATTTGTTATTCTCTTTATAACCATGTAAACCAATATGGGTCTTACATAAGAAAATTCTCGAAAAAAATACGTTTGAAAGTTAAAGTCTAGGTTTGCCATGGAAACAACTGATTGTTGTAATTTGTACTCGTCGGCGATGAAAACAATAGCGTATAGCTGTAAATCAATTGCAATTTACGTTGTAAAGAATGACAAGTGCTCTTTCTGTATTTGTATGTTCTTGTTTAAAATCATAGGAGTATTAGAAATGAATTACACTAATTCTGAAAAGCTTGATATGATCCTTATTTATGGTTTATGCGAGAGGAAAGCAAGAAGAGCAGCAAGGTTGTATGCAGAAAGGTATCCGCTATTGTTTTTATCGCCGACGAGTACAAATTACAACAATCAGTTGTTTCCATGGCAAACCTAGACTTCAACTTTCAATCGTATTTTTTTCGAGAATTTTCGTATGTAAGACCAATATTGGTTTACATGGTTGTAAAGAGAATAAAAAGTACTATCAGAATGAGCGAAAAAAAGCATAGTGTGCAATTTGAAAAAAAAAAGTTGAATATCGCTGCCATAATATGAGTACAGATTTTCTAACATTTTCTTTCCCCATCTTATAGAGAATTTGCTCCCATTTACGAATATATATAGTTTATTATAGTTATTTTTAAAAATAACAAAGTTATAGGCCTGGGGAGTCATGTCTGAGATACCCTGTATAAAATGAAAGTCAGAGTTTCCCAACATTCAAGGCAAATTGGTGTATAACAATGACTTAAAGGTGGCCAAAATGATTATTAGAGAACAACTATCTTTATTTATGTAGCAGTTAACATCAGTCAATAGCATTAATGGCGTCTAGTTAAGCTTGTCTTCTGTATTATTATGTACTCAATATAATATTTTCTTGGTAATAAAGCATTATCATACATGGTGTCAGGTTCGAAATGGAGAACAATTTATTATAAAGCACCGAGCCCACTAGTTTTAAATGGAAAAATCGCCGATAACTGGAAACAAGGGGAGGCACAAGGAAAATCGCCATTTTGTTAAATTTAGTGCGTGATAAAGGCTTAACAACATATAATTCGTTAACAAGAACAAACGTTTGATGGTTTTCTAACAGAACTTTCTTTCTTTCATCTTTTATCCTTATGCTCTTCCGGGTGTCGGATCTCCTTTCATCTGCCCACCCACTGTGTCTTATTTAATTGTCCTACTCTTTCACTCTCACCAAGTACTGACCCCAGACAACAAAGCTTAACTCTCGTAACCGTACTTGACTGCGGTACCTAGCTCCCGCAACTAGGCACATCTAACCGAACTTTAAAATGCAATTAAGTCGTGTGAGTATAAAGAAGAGAGTACGCTCAGAGATCGAGTAGTTTTAGAAATTAGAGACAAACAAACCCAAGAAAGACTACTTAAGGGAAGCTGATCTGGACTTGCTTAAGACATACAATTTTGCAGAGTTGTTAAGGGAGTAAAATACAGGCTAATACTCTTGAAGGAGCTGAAGAATACAACGTGAATAAAGGGTTCGCTCGAGTTCAGCCACAAAAGCTGCAAAAATTAAAGTTACAACAACAACCGACAGAAATACTAAGAACTGCATAAAATGTGGATTAAAGCATATTTTTGGTAAATTGCATACTGTTGGTGTTATGCTACTTCCTTTCTTTTTTTATTCGTAGCCTTTTACTCCCAAAGAAAAATGGTTAACAATGACCAACAGCTTGCTCTTCATAGTCTTAAGTTTTTTAACGCTTTTCACATAGGTATTATCAGGATAGGTACAATAAATTAACCAATGCATACAAAACTTAGTGGGGGATTATGAGGTTTACATACACCTATCGTAAATCATCCCTACTAGGCCGGAATCGAAAACAGCTGCCTCAAACATTTATAAAATGTAAAAATATTTTGGGGGAACAATTTAAACCCGTCCCTGGTAGAGCGTTTATGGCAGGACTTGCCGAACTGATACTTTTATTGTCCGATGTAATAACTTAAGAAGTCAAGTAGAAATTACAAAACCGAACGACCAGACTATACGTAAAGACACGTATTCAAATTATTTGAGTACCTTTCGTTTTCAAGTTATCTTGCTGGACAAGCGATAACAAGTGAATATACTGAATAACAAACAATGTTTTCACCGCCGACCAACAGAATAAAAAGAAACGGGTATAATATAGGCACGGCTTTAGCCTTCAAGGACTTTGTTTGAAGGGTTGAATACTATAAGTTAATTTAATAAATATTTAGGGTTCTTGGCGCACTCTATGCCCTACAGCCCTATCCTTAACGAACCATCAAAGAACATGGCTTCAGACTGTGTAAAATGTAACCACCAGCTTTGTTAGGTATCAACTTATGCATAAAACGTTTAATTGTTCACTGAATTCCGGTAAACTAGCCCCTAACAATAACTATTGTTAATTATAAAATATAATAAGTGAAACTTGTCACAAAGAATCGTGTTAGCTTAACTGATCAAATGCAAAAAATTAAATTTTTGCACAAGCGGGAGTAGAAATCAGTTTCTCTGCTGTCAAAATCGTGACAGAAGTGGAGCATTTTCTCCCTAAGGAGAAAATATGTCACATTTTCTCCCTAGGGAGTTAATCAGTTTCTCTGCTGTCAAAATTGTGACAGAAGTGGAGCATTTTCTCCCTAAGGAGAAAATATGTCACATTTTCTCTCTGGGGAGTTTATATTTGCCAAAGTTTTATTCTTAAAATTTTTAATGAATTTTCAGGTTTTTGTGGTTCTGCTTGTGCAAAAAATAGTATATACACCTCGGGAGAGAATGCTATTTTTCCCTCGGTGCTTTTTAGCCCTCGGGCTCCGCCCTTGGGCTATAAATTGCACCTCATGAAAAATCATGCATTTCTCTCCCTCTATGTATAATATACTATTACTCACCAAAAATTGCTAAACTGCACTAAAATATTTGCAGCATCGATGCACAATAGTTGTAAGGCATATTCTTTAGTTGTTTAAAACTAATTTGCGAGTTAATCGCATCGCACATTTTCAACGTCAAACCAAAGAATATTTACTAACGAACAAGAAGCGACACTCGTGTCGGCGTGTTTGATCTTTTACAGACCGAATTTGATGACCTTCAAGCGTAGGCGCCATTTTGCCAGGGTACGAAAAGGCGGTAATTTTGAATTTTAGAAATAAGAAGAAATTTTTTAAATAATATGACAGAATATTCAGATTTTCCATCTTGTATTACCCTAATGTCAAATTAAATTTTATGTGTACAATAACAAAATTTATTAAAGAAAATGAACTTTATTGTCATAAATACTGCATATAGAATAATATAATAATAATAAGGTAACACTACAACAAACTATAAAATATGACACATTGACGTTGCAAGTCTACAAATGTAAAATATGTAACTATAATTGTCTATACAAAATTAATCCTAAAAAAATCAAACTATTAACTGCACACGCCACTTTTTTAAAATAAAATGTAAAGAAGCAATGTAAGGTTACCTCACCACGTGAAAACAAGCAAACCAACAAGGACGCGAGCGCGTAGAGAAGGATAACGTACGTTTCTGGTAAACCTGCGCACTAGAAAAGAGGCATTACTAAGTAGGCGAGTGTCGCTTCTTGTTCGTTAGTAAATATTCTTTGGTCAAACATTAAAGTTGCAAGAAATGACCAAATGGGTGATGGCTGATGACCGAAGCATAAACGCAAGCAAGAACGACGTGCGCAAGTGCGCACGCATAACAAGCGAATGTTGAGAAATTGGTTACGTAGGCTGCGTTCAATGGAAATTATTGGTAAAGCGTTGCGTCGTACTTTCCTGTCTTTCTTGGTTTTTAATTTTAACTCCTCTTTTCTGTATAGATAATAATTAATTGAATTCGATTTTAGCAATTGATAGCGAAAACCCCAAATAGGAAATATAAACTAGGTTTTTTGAGAAATTGTAAATTTAAGTCATTTTAAAGTGATTCAGTGCGAGTAAAAATAAACCACTTTCGATCAAGATTTTTATTCCAAAGAAAGAAATTTGGGGTGAGTGGGGATGATTCAACCACTTAAGTTTGTAGGAGGTCCCACTATTACTACAACGATAAAAATAATGTGTTTTTTCAACAGGCGTATACCTTAGGGTGTTGCTCAATTGGTTGGGTACTTGAAAAGGCTTACTTGGGATTCAGTTTAAAATAATTTTTTTTTTAAGCAAAATATGCAGTTTTGTTGAACCATGAGACGGGTAAGATTCAACCATTAGTAAATTGCTGTGAATTGAGTACAAAAACAAAGGTATTTATTTATAAAATTAACATATAGTACCTATTCCAATTCGCATGGAAGACGAAAAATAAACGTACAAAACAAATATTCAACTTAATATCTAGGAAAACTTACTATGAAAAACTTATCTAAAAATAATGAATAATATTGAACACTGAAATACTGATAAAAATGCAGATACCTGCAACTTAAATGTCTAGGTCATTCAAATGTAACAAAAATTTTCAAAAGATATTCCATCCCCTGAAATTGACTTTGAATTTATATAAAGAAGATGACCTTGCGGTGCCCTGACTTTGTGGCTTTGGGAGCTTCCTGACGATGTCATCCTTTACAACAGAAGATATATCATCTACAAATGGAAATGTGAATGTGTTCGAATTATTTTTTCTCCTGAGAAATTTTATTTCGTAGTCATTGTCATCTATCTGGAGCACCTGACCAATATAGTACCGTATTGTACTGCTGTTAATGGTAAATTTAGCTATTACAAAGTCGCCTTTAGACACTAAAACATCTTCTTCCAAAGATAAGGGAAACTCATCCAACGAAGAATCATCATCAGAGTCAATCAGCTCCAAGGAACCGCTCTCACTCTCAGAAGTTTCACTAGGTTTATCTTCAAAAATCTTTCTTTTAGTAGATTTTGACATCTTTAAACTTTGAATTCTTTGTTTTTCTTTCTCTTTTTCTAATAGTTCATTCAAAACTGGAGTAGATGTGTACACTTTTGATTTGGATTGTCTCTTTCGGCCTGTACAGATTTTTTTCTTGTTTGCTTTTGGATATGGTCTGACATCTACAATACTAATTTTTCTTTTTTTTCGGTCTTCATTCTGAGATGTACATGATGTTAAATGGGGTGAATCTGGTTCTTCGATCATCACTTCATTATCTTTATTGTCCACGCCACATTGATTTTCAGAGTAATTTTCTACATGTGATTCAGTAGCTGGTTGGCAAGTTGTTTCTGATGTCCCAGTCGGTTCACCACTCTTCCCATTATTAGGTGGATTTTGAGGCTTATCCGTGACCGTGCTTGCCACAAAATCATCATCGGAGAAGGCTAATCGATTGATAGGCCAAATATCTGGCTTTTTGAATGAATTTATAATGTTCTACCTTGTAAATGCCCGGTTGAAAGCTTTATTAGTAAATTCTCCCAAATTTCGGATTGTGATGGTCTTTCCTGGATTTGAAATCAGCCAATCGTCGAAAATGGTGGCAAGAGCCGACTTGAACGGTCCAAATACACCAATATCCAGGGGTTGCATGCGGTGAGTTGTGTGGGGTGGAAACGACAAAAGTGTGATACCAGATTCCTTGCAATATTTCACGGCATCCACGGATACATGAGATTCGTGGTTATCTACTAGGAGAAGGATAGGATTCATAACTGAGCAACCTGTGTGCAGTTTAATATGTTCTAAGACACGCATAAACAGTTCCCTTGTCATCCAAGCGGATTTATTTCCCAAAACCAATGATGACTCTGGAGCACCTTGTATGTATTGCTCAGGTTGCCTAATTCTTCCAACTATGTACACTATTACCGATGGCATTGATTATTCCCACAAAAGTGACATTCTCCCCACGCTCTCCAGAGGAAACTTGCCCAACTTGTTTTTTCCCCTTAGAAGATATAACATTTATCGTTTTCAGGACAGTTGGCACCCCAGTCTCATCTAGGTTGTAGATTCTCTCTCCCTTGAATTTAAATTTTTCTAAAACGGATAAATAATTGTCGAAGAATTCATTGACGAGATCTTTGTTAAATCCAGTAGCTCGCATTTGGCTGGTACTTTCTGGCCTCCTCAAAGACAGCTCTTGGTGCCTTGCCATAAAACCGTAAACCCATTCAATTCCTAAAAGTTTTCATTCCATTGTAGGTAGTACTTATGACATTAAACTAATATAAAAGAAAATGAAAAGCTTACCAGCAATCTTATTCGTTTTCCAGGATTCGGGAATGTTGCATTCTGATATTTTTGAAGCAAATTCGAATGCAAGTAATCTAAGCTGCCAGTACGATAGTCCATAATGCAAATCAGAAAATCGTTTAACATAAGAGACCAGTTCTTGTTCTTCAGCATTGGAGAAAACTTGATTAAAGGTGTATTGATTTTTGAAAGTTCTCACATCTTCATTCTCTGACACGCCTGAATCTGATGAATTTTTATAGCAGTGCTGTCTGTTTTTATTTTTTATGGCCCGAATCCGAGAAACAACTGTATTTCTGTTCAAGTTGTGTAATCTGGCAGCAGTCCTAAGAGGTACTTTAAGCTTAAAAATATCCTTTAGCGCATTTTTCATTGCGTTTTCATCAATTTCCCTGTTAGTTTTTCGAATGTGTTTGCGCGGCATCTGGAATAGTTATTTTCATAACAAATGCGGGAAGATAGCAATTCCGAAACTAATGCATGAGTTTCGGAATCGCTCTTCCCGCACGTGTTATGAACAACGTTTTTCCTAAAAATGTTTAGGAATCGTCCTAAACTATCATTTTGTAAGTTTTCATGTTGCCAAATTTGACATTTCCTTTTAAAGTAATAATCTAGTAAGAATGTTTGCTATGCGATTTTCTGATTTTTCACTTTTCCGCACTAGTGCGGGAATGGGTCACTTTGTAGGAAAATATTAATTATTAAAATTTCTATCGTCGATTGAAGTATTTTCTATCATGCGATGGATTTCTTTATACACGCATTGGGGATCATTAAACCCTGGTTGAATCATCCCCAGATCATATGGTTTAATCTTACCCAAATGTATAGCTGGGATTCATAGCGAGGGAAAAATAGAAAAACAAAAGATAAGACTATGTTTCCCTATTTTATCAATACATTAGATGCCCAGCTTCCAATTAACGCACAAACATTAGGTTTATTATGGAAATCTATAAAATGAGCGATAAAAATCAAAATATAAAATTATTACCTTGGATACTCAAAAACTTTCACTCACTAACAACTTCTTATAACAACTCACAGGTAACTAAAACTTGATGTGCTTTGTTGGTAGACTTGTGTAGATTGATATCGTAGCTAAATATCCCGCGAAATTCAAATAGTTGCCGGAATAACTAGATTGGTTGAATCTTCCCCATGGTTGAATGATCCCCACTCTCCCCTACATAGATTCGGAAAAGAACATGTTAAGTACCGACGATGTAGAAGTTATGATAATGATAATATTAATAAAACCTCACGAAAAAAAAATCCAAAGTACACAAA
The DNA here is from genome assembly GCA_963082815.1 of Melanotus villosus. Classification (NCBI taxonomy): domain Eukaryota; kingdom Metazoa; phylum Arthropoda; class Insecta; order Coleoptera; family Elateridae; genus Melanotus; species Melanotus villosus. The sequence goes on along the minus strand of OY720425.1, from coordinate 19,849,747 downwards.
TTTCTTTAAAATTAAGGAACTTTGTTAATTATTTGGAATGGAAATTTACCAAAATTTACTTCATATTTATCTTTCTAATACTGATCTACATCTTTATTATATGTACTATAATGCGTATTATTGTTTTTCAATTTTTTAAGTTGATAAGCGTACCTACCTACTACTTCGAATACTGAAATCAACCAGTTGCTTTCCTATAACACTTTAATTATACCAGCAAGTTTGTTGACAACTGATTTTAATCATCTTGTCTTGTTTTATACTGAGAATGGCAACGTAGTTGCCGTATTTTTTTTATTAATTAAATTTTATGGTTTTACGGAACTTTTGACGTTTGTTATTGGGCCAGGCCACAGGTTCCGTTTCTTGGATTAGGTAATCTTGTCTAATCTTACAAGGCTTTAGTATTTAAAAGAACATCTTCCACTTATGAACTTACTACCACTGCATACATTAGTCCGAAAAACAACTCTTCTAGCGACGTGCATTCCAAAATCGTTGTGAATTTTTCTTTCTCATTGTTATCCGAAGGTCACTACATTTCCTACAACTAATGCTGACATTTTACGCTTCCATACAACCACGTGTCTTCATTCTGCGAACCTCCATCTGCAATATCTCAAAGAAGAAAAGTTTGATCTTTCTTGCTTGTCAGCTTTGACGTTACTTGCTCTGTTCACCAAAGTCCCCATCCCTGACTCAGTAGCTATTATCACACAGTTACTAGTTCAAAATGGCAAACCTACAATAATTATAATACAGTTGCAAATATCTTTATAAAATCTTTTGAGGCAATAGCCCTAGAATCCTTTGAAGTAAAACCCACGGTCCGGTTCTGGTTCTGTTATGTAGCTGACAGTTTTATTATCTGGCCCCATGGAAGACATAACCTTGTTTTTTTCCTATAACATCTCAGCAATTAACACCCTCAAATCAAACGGTTCTCTACCTTTTCTCGGCGTGCTGGCGACCCGCAAATCGAGTGGTTATCTTGCACACTCAGTTTATCGTAAACCTACACACACGGATAGGTATCTTCATGCCAATTTAAGTCATCATACGGCACAAAAGCTCTCCATAATCAATGTTCTCGTTCATGGTGCTATCACAGTGTCTCAACCCAATGGTCTTTTTGTCGAGTTAGCCCATATTCAAAACAATCTCGTCAAGAATCGGTACAATAAAAGATGAGTTAGGAGGGTCATCGAAAAACAATTACACTTCTCACATTCACATTCGTCAGATTACTGGTCACATAGGTAAGATTCTCAGAAAATATAATATAAAAAGACCATCTTCAAACCCCCTCTAAAAGTAACATAAATACTCCCTGTTATAAAAGATAAGCCTCGACCCCTGTTATCAAGGGGCGTCTAAAGCATTACCGTGTGCTTGTGGGTGAGTACATTGAAGAAAGGAGTCGCTCAGTACACACACGTAGGTATCTATGAACACAAACGTTCCTCGAAATCAGATCTTCGCTTACATTCAGCTGTTGTGATCACCATCATGATACTGGCATCGATCATTGCTATTCTCCTCATTTTCTCAACAGGAAAATCCGTGAGGCTATTGAAACCATCAAGACCCCTAACAACTTAAATTGTGATGCTAGCTACCATCTGTCGGACGTAATTATGGAAGTCTGTAATCGCTAATAGCTCCGCCCCTTCCACTAATAGTAGAATAGTCATTGTTTTCTTCATAGATTTTAAAAATCATTTGACGGTGTACACAGGAAAATATTAGCAATATACCCTACGGGAATATCGTATACCTAAATACATCCACATAATAACATGCCGCAAAAAGCGGAAGGGGCAGCAATTAAAAGTGATTCTAGAACATAGTATGAAATTATACCAAGAATACAAGGGTCCAGATAAAGTTAAGAAAATCATATTAATGTTAAACACGTTAAACTATTAAGAACAGAGAAGGAATTAATTAATAGATGGGTAGAACATTTCAAAGGAATATACAGCACAAATGAAACATCAGAAGCGAATATCGAATAGCAAGGGACAGAAATAGAAGAAATTGTGATGACCACCTGCGCGAATATAATTTTAATTTTCTATTTTTCAGGGATTAGATTTTTAATGTAATTATTTTATTCAAAGCATAACGCTATGGGTGGTTCCTCAATTCATCGCCGACGAGTACAAATTACAACAATCAGTTGTTTCCATGGCAAACCTAGACTTCAACTTTCAATCGTATTTTTTTCGAGAATTTTCTTATGTAAGACCAATATTGGTTTACATGGTTATAAAGAGAATAAAAAGTACTATCAGAATGACCGAAAAAAAGCATAGTGTGCAATTTGAAAAAAAAAGTTGAATATCGCTGCCATAATATGAATACAGATTTCTAACATTTTCTTTCTCCATCTTATAGAGAATTTGCTCCCATTTACGAATATATATAGTTTATTATAGTTATTTTGAAAAATAACAAAGTTATAGGCCTGGGGAGTCATGTCTGAGACACCCTGTATTTAACAAATTAAAATAAAATTGTTAATATTATTATCTAACAAAAAAAATCAAAATCGTGTTAGGTGAAAAAAATAACAGGTGTTTATAACATTCTATTGCGTTAAAAATATTGAACCCTTACAAATTACAAAAGGCTTAAAGTATGAGGTCAATACGTCTAGGTTTTTTTGACAAATCATCTATAACGTCTTCTAAAGATACTGCCTGTTCACGATGTATTGGCATTGCTAGACAGAACTGACCAACGTCGAGGTCATATATTACATATTAGCTGCAGGCCTGAAGTGTCGGGTGACAGGATGAAATATTGCCAACTTTGAGACAACTGGAAATATTAAGAGGCCAGCAAGTGTGTTAATATACTGTATATGTATTTAATTTTTTTTATTAGGGAATATACGAGGCCTGTCTTAAAAGGATCCAACCTTCAATTTTCCCGCGCTAAATAATGACGGTAGGGCGGCGCCACTTTCCACAGTGGAGAGGAACACCTTCATGCGCATGCCTGAATTTTCGCTTCGCCATCGGGTACGCCATTCGCTGCTTGGTAGCTGCTGTGTGAGGTGTTGTTCCAAGTATTCGTCAGATTTCAGATTCGCTCGAAATGACTGAACGTGTTGAGCAAAGATGCTGAATCAAGTTTTGTCAAAAGCTTGGTGACTCTCTAAGCGAAACAATTCGTAAGATTCGCTAGGTGTTTGGAGATGATGCCATGGGGGGAACACAAATAAAGAAGTGGTTCAACCGATTCAGAAATGGTCGCATATCGCTGGAAGGCTACAACCTCTTCAGCAATCTCCCGTACTGTCAAACGACGATCTCCCATTACGAGATTTTGCACTCTTTCAACAGCTGCACTGCGAGCGGTTTGTGGCCTCCCAGAACGTTGGTCACTCTCCACCGATATGCGGCCATTCGTCGCTATTTTATTTTGTAACCAAGTGCAAAAAACTAATCGCTGAGGCAAATCCCTAGGCAAAATAGTTTGTACACGTTGAATATGATAGGGATAAAGCTGCTGGTCTCTTAAAATTTGCCATACTGTTACATGGTTAATGTTTAGTAGGAGTGCAATTTTACGGGTACTTGTTTCAGGATTTCTTTCAATTTGATTAAGGACAGCTTTCTCAATCTGAACTGTTCTTACTTTTGCAGGTCTTCCTATGGGGTTAGTGGACTGCCTGTTTCACAAAGTCGTGCGTGGATATTAATAAAAGTTTGTGTGTTAGGCCCAGGACGTTGAGGAAATCTTTCGTGTTGCAGACGTCTTGCTGCGTGAGCGTTACCATGAGCCATTCCACACAGAAAGTGCATTTCTACCATTTCGTTGTTGGTGAAATTGACCAACTGTCAAGTTATTGATAGTTTCGAACAAATGAATTACTATGGTTTATCAAGGCTCACTTTGTTATTTTTATGGAAGTTATTCTTATAATGAACGAAATTGCTGTTACAGATTTTTCCGTTTTTCTCGAAAAAGTTTTATTCTATCAAAAAAAGAAAAGAGACATCTTTTGTGTAGTTTCAATGGAGGAAGCTAAAAAACTTGTCGTATTGGCTAAAAAACAGTGGCGTATCAAATTTTTCTAAAATAAGGTAACTGAGGTGGCCCCGATGCACGCCACTGGTGAAAATAAATTAAAGTTATTTTGACTAAACAATGTCACTTTATGAAATACTACCCAACACCAAGTTTCATTAGAATACCTCTAGGCGTTTTCCAGATTTTTGAAAAAAAAATTAATTTTTGTTTAAACTTCGACATCCTTTATCTTGAAAACGATGCCGTTTAAGTCCCATGTTTGTATGACCTTTTTATCTTAGAATTGATCAAAGAATCACACCTTAAAGTTTGTCTACGTACTTAATTAACACCCTATACCGGGCGTTTGCCTTAAGGGGCGAACATAGGGAAATAGCATGGGAAATCGTATCTATGCAGATTTCTACTCCCCGATTGAGTTGATACGAGGGCTGTTCTGTAAATTGTTAGTTAGAAGAAAACTACGGAATTTGTAAAGAAAATAATTTTATTGTTTTTCAAAGTATTTCCCCTTAGACATAATACACTTCTTCATTCTTTGAAACCACTTCTCGAAACACGCTGAAAACTCTTTTTTTGGAAGGTCGTCAAGAATTCGCTGAAATTCAGCAACAGCCGCATTGGCGTCAGGAAATCTCTTACCACGCATGAGTTTTTTAATCAGCGGAAGCAAAAAGAAATCGTTAGGGGCAAGATCTGGACTGTATGGTGGATGAGTGACCAGTTGGACTCCGGATTCGTGTAAAAATTTTAAGGTTTTTGCGGCCGTATGCGGAGTTGCGTTATCGTGGTGTAACAAAATTCCACCCAAACCAGATCTTGGGCGATCACTACACAATTTCTCGAAGACTTGAGGAAGGCAAACTTCTGTATACCAATCAGCAATTACAGTTTTACGATCTTCAAGAGGAATTACTGCAACTGGACCACTGTATCTGAAGAAAACGGCAATCATTTTTTTGTTTGCACTTTTACCGCGAATAACTTTTGTTGGCATTTCCCCCTTTTCAAACACCCAAACAGTGGATTGTTGTTTTGTCTCGGGATCATAATTATATATCCACGATTCATCTCTCGTAACGATACTAAATACCTGCTTTGAAGATCCTCCATCGAACTTTTCTAACATAAACCTGCACCAGTCTACCCGTGCTTGTTTTTGTTCGTCGGTTAACAAATGTGGAATCCACCGACTTGCCAGCTTTCTTACACCCAGATGTTTATGTAAAATGATATCTACTGCAGATGATCCAATGCCTAGTTCGTCTTGAATCTCTCTATGAGTGATATTCCGATTTTCCTTAATCAGCTTTTCGGTTGCAATAATGTTTTCAGCACAAACAGCTACTGCAGGTCGTCCAGGTCTTGGTTCATCTTCTAACGTACTCCTTCCACGTTTAAATTCACGGAACCAGTAACTAATTGTAGATAATGATGGACTATTATCGCCAAAAGCTGCCATTAAATTTTGGTGACTTTGGTCGTATTTTAAGCCTCGTTTATAATCGTAGAAAATCATAGCCCAAAAAGCATTCCGCGGCACTTCCATAATGCTTAGTAATAATCAAACGAATTATAACAATCAAAAATTAGGATCTCTATGTGCTTTAACTTCAACCTTGCAAAATTGCAACTGGAAACTGTCAAAAGAATAAGCTTTCGATTGATGCAAATGTTTTTGTTTTTCTTCGCATCCATGGCCTGCTACTAACAATATACAGAACAGCCCTCGTATGATTGATAGTGGTATCAACCGAAAGACAAAAAAATGCGCTTAATCTGATACTACTTTACTTAAATTTGTTGCTTGTTTAAGAAAGAAATAGCTTAAAAACTGCAATAAATAATTTATTCACAAAAAGCAGACGAGTCATGATCAAATTTGAAGTTTCTTTTTGCCAAAATTAAATTTTATTTTCTGTCAGTTATCAATGCAGGTATCTACCTAATTACTATGAATAGTAATGTTGAATATTTTAATGAGGAGAGGGTATTAATTTATTGTAAAAACATTTTATACTGGCGTCAGTTTTCGCACAGTTCGTGATTTAAAAAAATTCAAATTATCATGGCTGGCCTGCTTTTTGTGAATAAAATGCAAATTATTTATTCTAGTTTTTAAGCTATTTCTTTCTTAAACAAGCAACAAATTCAAGTAAAGTAGTATCAAATTAAGCGCATTCTTTTTGTCTTTCGATTGACCTGGTAGTATCACTGATCAAGATCAGTGTATTAAGTTAGTTCACAGAACACACTATAAAGTTAGTCGTTGATCAAGATCCAGGATACGAGTTACGTATCGTACGTTCACAGCCCGGTTCCTAATGTGAGGTTATGTTAGTTGTTTGTTTAGATGGTTTGTTGTGTTTTAGAGATATTTCGTTTGAATTGCCTTTTCTGTTCCTTCAGGTACGAAATGAAGTATTGGCTTGAGTTCTTAAAAGTGTTTCACAAGCATGGTTGCATTGAATTTTTGCAAAGTGAGGGAACTTCACCGATTTCCATAAATAATATGTGCTTGTGATTATTCCTTGTAATCAATTAAATCAACGAATCACTTTTAACAAGGTAAGCTTGAGCTTTTGTCAGTTAATAAAGCGTTTTCCTATTATTTTGAAAATTAAGATTTATGATCTTTATTAAGCAGCACCAAAGCGTTCACAGACCGTTATATATGTGAGCGTTTTCAGTGATAAAATACCGTTTATTTATTTTCTTACTCTGCAGGAGATTCCAAATGTGATGGAACTGCAACAGAGATCGGCAAGGCGTGCAAGGAAACGATGATGGTTATGAACGGAAGCTTGGGATTTTTCAGTGAAATTGTTGCCTGTTTGTTCTACAACTACAAGGTAAGTGTTTAAAATCCATACATTAGTGGTACTGAGATTAAATGGATGTTTATTAGTTTTGTAAATGTTTTAATTTGTTTGTTTTTAAAGGCCAAACTGTTTGCTGCTTGTGATAAGTTTGCTTTTGAAAAAGAATTGCTGGGACATGTAGGCAACCCAACTTGCACATTGGAATTGAATTCTGACTGTCCATGTCCTTTAAACTTTTCAACAGCAAACAGTTTGGCTGTCATAATAATATTTGTTTATTAGATTTTAATGCTTTTGTTAAATGATATCTTTATTTATTGGTGTTTGTATTTGTCTCGCTTTTAAATGTTGATTGTTTTCCGAATCTTGACTAATGTTTATCTTTGTAGGTAAAATAGACATGACAGATAATGATAAACGTAGAACTTGCACGAACTCTCAAGGGGAATTTATACAAACCAAGAAAAATATGGATAGAAAGATGGGGACGTCATAACTAGCGGAAAATCGTTTCCTATCTCTTCTTAACAAGGTAAGCGTTGGAAACGGTCCACGACAGTTGAACGTAGAGACTTTTGAATGCAGCGATGTTTGAACGCAAGCACATTTGAACGCCAGTGAATCCTGATTTGTTCTCTTTTACTTCGTACGTTTTGCACCAATTATATTTTTGTATGGCGAATAACTTAATAAGGCCAGTAATAACTTACGCAAAGAAAACATGGACTTTTACAAAAAAGGAAGAAGAAGAGTTAAGAAGGCATGAGAGAAAAATACTAAAGACTATACTGGGACCGATTAGAACAGAGGAAATGCAGTACAGAAGTAGAATGAACTTTGAAATCGAGGAAGAAATGAAAGGCGAAGACGTCGTACGTTTCATAATGGCTCGGAGATTGAAGTGGCTAGGTCACATAATAAGAAGTCGAAGAAGTCAAATGATAACACTAATCACAGAGTGGATACCGCACAGAAGTAGAAATAGAGGCAGGCCAAGAAACAGATGGTGGGACGAAGCAGTGCAGAACGTAAAAACTTTAGGCATCACAGACTGGAGAACAGAGTGCAGAAACAGAAAGGCATGGCAGAAGATAACTGAAGCAGCCAAATCTGATAAACGACTTTAAAGAAGAGGCCATAGAGGATTGATCCACCTCAAATTTGGATCGGAACCTTCATGAGAAGGGGCTATAATCCGGGAGGATTGGGAAGCCTGATGATGATGATGATGATGGCGAATAACCGTAGGAAATAACTCGCACTGCTTATTTTCAAAATTTAACAGGGACCAGTTAATAATTCGCCTTTTATTTCGTTACAAGTGTACAAGTATTGGCAAGTTATTTTACTTTTTATAATTATGGGCTAAACCTCTCAAATAATCAATTATGTCCCTATTATTGTAATAACTTATACTTATAATGTTAAAAATTCTGTTGTCTGCTTGGACGCATTTTCTACGCTTCTTTGGAGGTTCATGCCTTGCGACTAACTGTTCGAAAATTATGTCTTTGCCGTGTTGAATTTTCCTCAAAGAGTCAATAAATCTCCAAATTATTGGATGATCCATTGCCAGCTCCGTTTGCAGACGCCGATGTGCTGCCTCGGCATGGTTGTTTGTCCGATCGATACCACGCAGTACCCGATCATAAACAGACCAAATCTGTGGTGGACGCCTACCGTTGGCCCTACGATTTGGCCGACCTATGTAACAGTCTTCGAACCATTGCAATAGCTATAATTCTGCGGGCAATTCATCCTCTAATCGTTTGATTGCATCGTCAAGGTCCTGGATTGGCACAAAAGCTAGAGAGGTCACCATACGGGCTGTCATGGAAAAATCAGCTTAATTTCTGTACCGGCCTAGTAAATGTAAAAGGGGTAAATATCTGCTGAAATAATTGAGGTGCCGATGAAAATGTTCCGTTGACGAACCAGTGTTTCGATTCTTTAAGGATCTGAAATAGAAATAGTACGTAATGAATAACGCGATAAGCGCCAGTATAATAATTAATAATTATGATGTAATTACCCTAATATTTTGCTGCCAAATCTCATGCATCGCTCGTTTCTGTAACGTTCTGCATTCGTTTCCGAATCGCTAACTTCCCGCACTTGTTATAAAAATAACTATTTAATACCTCTTACAAAGTGTTAGTGCTAATGCCTTTTCTTTTACTTACATTTCTGTAAAATCATTTCATATCAAAAATATTGCCGTGATTGCTTAGGTTGAATTCTTTTATAGTTAGGTTTTGCCAAAGCACTGGAGTAACAAAACAATAAAATGTCTAGTCTGCTATTTTCAGTCAGTGGAAAGTCTGCTTTCTGAAAATATTAGAACTCAATTCAGCACAGTTCACCTACTTCTCAAAATATGAATCGCACATTATTGTTCCGACGCTTTGACGACCCATGCATCAATCAATCGTGTTCCTTTTTAACTATTTTTTTTTATCTTGTAGAACATGACTACTTCTTCAACACTAGTGACATCATTGAAAGCTGCAGAATCACTGGAAGAAGAATTATTGTACGTTTTATAAACTAATCATTTAACCTCGGTTATTTTCGGTAGATTTTCACTTCACGACAAGAAAATTTGTATGATTTTTTACAATTGTGAAGGGCTTGAAAATACTTTAAACTTCACAAATTTTATTGCTAAGAAATACTGGTTTGAACATAGGTTGTGTGAAGCTAGGCTTGCAGTTGCCAAGTAGGGGAAAGTCGCCTATGACGGCATAGCGCCTATGATGGCATACAGAGCATATTTCTGAACGTGCTAGTTTTACCGCGTAAGTTTATAGACGTGCACGTGTATATGTGTCAGTTTGTAGTTATTATGAAAGTTGGTATCGATCGGGCGTTGTTTACTTCGTCAGTATAGTCCGATTGGCGATCCAGGTAATGCGCGTCACCAATCACATGATCAACGGTCGGCGTTACCAATAATGCGCGATAAAAAAATACAAAATGTAATTGCTAAATATAAATTATTTTTGTAGTTTTCTAAGATTAGGCAGCCGTGTTTAATCAAAAGGCCTATACATTTTTGAAAATAAGAGAGAAAGCGAGTTTTTATTTTCTAATTTAGCTCATATTTATTTTTTGTAAAGTTAGTATTATTTTTGGCATGTTTATATTTCCAATTTCCAATTTTACTTGCAAATTTTTGACAGATCGTGTTGTGTATCATTAACGTTTGTTTGACATTTGACATTTTTTAGGTTATAAAATTTGTAAATCGTTTGGAACTTCATGTAGACGTACCAAGTTATGATGTCATAAAATTTATTGATGACGTGCATTACCTGGCTCGAAAATTCGACCATAAATAAAACAATGTTCAGGTGAGTCTCGAAGTAATATTAGCCAATTTTCAATTCTAATTTTTTTATATATAATATATTGCATATAAGTATAAAATTTGCATGCGTAAAATAAGCAGTAGATGTCGTGCACTTATTGTTGAATTCAATTTGAGATTATGTTTTTGTAGAAGCCAGTTTTTCTGGTTCAACTAGAATAACGTCTTTCTCCTATGATGGCATACTTGGTGGGTTCTAATGATGGCATACGTATGCCATCATAGGAACAAGGCAACACGTGTTGATTGCCATATGAAATAGCAGATGAGAATATGATGGCTGGCAAGAAATGGGTTAGTGGCATTTTTGAAAAGGAATCCAAAAATATCTTTAAGAATGCCAGAAAATATGTCATACGCTCGTGCTCAGGCATTTAACAAGAATAACATCAAGTCATATTTCACTGCATTAGATGCTACTATGAGTCAATATCAGTTTCCTATAGAGAACATATTTAATGTTGATGAGTCAGGTCTGAGTACCGTACAAAAAAGGCATCAAAAAATATTTGCAACAAAGGGGCGAAAACAAGTTGGGGCTCTCAGCAGTGCGGAACGTGGTAGTATGTGCAATGAATGCCATTGGTACGTTTGTGCCACCAGTTTTTATCTTCTCGAGGAAAAGGTTTAAGAATGAGTTGATGAATAACGCACCACCGTGTAGTAAAGCATTCTGCCAAGAAAAGGGCTGGATGACTGGCGAGCTATTTTTAAAATGGCTTCAGCATTTTGCACATTATACCAAGGCCTCCACTGATAATAAAGTTCTTCTGCTACTGGATGGCCATAGTAGCCATAAAAGCTTGCAAGTGTTGGAATTTGCGAAAGCAAATGGGATTGTAATGTTCTGCTTCCCAGCGCATTGCACCCATCGAGTCCAACCGCTCGATGTTGGTTTCTTTGGCCCGCTGCAAATTTATTATGACCAAGAGATTCAAAGATGGTTTAAAAATAATCCAGGCAGAACCATTACAGATTTTCAGGTAGCTGGTCTTTTTAAAGAGTGCTACACCTGCAACTGCTATAAATGCTTTTGCCAAATCGGGAATAGTTCCATTCAATTCTGGAGTGTTCGAGGATTGGATGTTTGCGGCTTCGTTAACGACGGATAAACCTTTAGACGAACCAATTTTCGAAGGTGAGGACAATGAACAACCATTGCAAGAGACAGATGAACATTTAGACAAACCAATTCTCCAACGTGAAGACACTGAGCAACCATTGCAAGACGTAAAAGAAACTGCAGGTTTAAATATATCAGGACCTTCTACAAAAACACTTAGGCACAGCATTGCTGAATTGTCACCTATCCCTGTAGCTGCTTCCAGATGTGAAACTAAAAAAGGGCGAAAACGTGGAAAGACTGGAATATTAAACGCAACTCCCGACATCGTGGAATTGAAACAAAAGGCAGATGAAAAAGCTATAAATGAGCGGAAAAAGTTAGCTTTTCTGTGAAATAAATTCATAAATTAGAATAGATGTTTGTTTGTTTCTACAATTCTAAATCAGTTGAAATTGTAGTAAATGTGTGTGAACAACAGAAAATAGTTGAACGGTCGCCCGCCGCAGAAAATTATTGGTGCTACCTCAGGGATAGCGGAGCCGAAAATGACATTCTGTGTAAAATGTAAAAAGGACGAAAAAACAGCTGAACTGTTTAGCTGTGATAGTTGTAAGCAGTGGATCTGCAAAAATTGTGCAGATTTAAGTTCAACTGAAACTCGTGCATTGATCCTGCAAAAGAGAGTTGTATCCTTCCACTGCCCAGACTGTCAATCGAATGTCCTAGAAGTACCAAAATTATGCAATTTGATCCAAGAACTACGTAATGATATTGATGGCATGAAGAAACTACTCAATGTTGAAGCTGTGCAAGAGCTTCGTAAGGAGATTGAAGATTTCAACACCACCATAAAAACATTGAAAATAAATGAGCTACGAAATGACATTGAAAATCTTAAGGAATGTATGAAAAGTCATCAATCCCTTGCTGAAGAAGAAGTGATTACTGAAATGCGAAATGACCTTGAAAATCTCAAAGAATCTATGAAAAGTAACAAATCCTTTGCTGAAGAAGACACGATTGCGGAAATGGCGGATAGACAAACACGAGCAAAAAATATAATAGTTTATGATATTCCTGAATCAAAGAAAACTGTTGCAGGAGAGCGAAAGGAAGAGGATAATAAATTTATAGAGAATATGCTGAGTGAAATTCCAATAAATGTGAGTAAATTAATTTCAACTAGACTTGGTAAAATTGATAGAAATTCACAAAAACCACGCCCCTTGAGAGTCACTTTTGCAAATTTTGATGAAGCCATTCTGGTCCACAAAAATAAAAATAAAATAACTGAAAACGTTAAAATATCAAATGATTTTACACCTAAGCAAAGAGAGCATTATAATCAGTTGAAAAAAATACTTTTACAAAAGCAAAAAAATGGTGAAGATGTGACAATTAGATATGTGAGAGGAACTCCCAAGATTGTTCCGGAACTGAGAACCGAAAAAAACTGAAAACCCAACTGATAGAGTTATCAATACTATATACAAATGTTAGTTCACTATTGAGTAAACTGGACTTATTCATGGAAAAAATTAATAGTTTAAAACCAAATATTATAATGCTAACAGAGACATGGCTAAATGAAAATATTCCAAATTCCTTAATTGATATACCAGGATACAATGTCTTTAGGAATGATAGAAAAAATAGAAGAGGGGGCGGTGTTATGATCTATACGATGGACACAACTGAAGTTGGTAAAATTCAAGTTAAACGAAATCTAAATTTCGATGATCAGTTACTAGAAGGAATCTGGCTGGATATATATGTTGCTTCAGAGAAATTTTTACTTGGTTGTTTTTATAGACCGCCATCATCCAGTGAGGAACATGATGAGCAAATGCTAAACTGTATAGAAACTGTATCTGCAAATAAAAATCTGATAGTTTTTGGTGATTTTAACTACCCACTGATAAACTGGAATGTACTGAATACAGATATACCGCTATCGTCAGATTTGAAATTTCTAGAATGCTATGTATCATCAAACCTCACACAGCATGTTAAGGAGCCTACAAGATTTCGTCAAAATCAAAATGCAGCAACGCTGGACCTGGTACTTACTAACGAAGAGGAAATCATTTCAACCTTAAATTGCTATCCACCAGTAGGAAAAAGTGATCATGTCACACTGATAGCAAAAATTCAGTTTAAAGATAAAAATGTAAATTCACATCCAGACAATAAAACTGATACTAGAAGAAACTTCTGGAAAGCAAATTATGCAGAAATAAATGATATATTAAGTGATAATCTATCTGAAGAAGTGATACACGCCGAAAATATTGAGGACTCGTGGGAGAAATTTCGGAAAATCTATAGCCAAAATATACTTACTAAAATCCCGTTTTCAAGGAACAGTGGAATAAATATTTGTAAACCCTGGATATCCCAACAAACAAAAAAATTGATAAAAAAAAAGAGGAAAGCATGGGACAGGTATCGAATACTGAACACCGATGAGGCATATAATGAATACAAAGCTTTGAGAAACCAATGTACGGATATATCCTTGTCTGAAAGGAAATCATATGAAGCGGCACTAGGGACAAATGAAAATGTGAAAAAATTTTATAAATATACGAAGAGTCAAACTTCAATAAAAATGGGTGTCCCCACAACAATTTGGGATGGAAACAAAAACGAGATGACAAATTGTATGAAGAAAATAACAAATATTTTTGCCTACGAATTTTCAAAATCATTTGTGAGAGAAGTGGATTCTGATATACCTACGATTGAAACGATCTCCGGATCGGTAAACGAGATAACTGATATCGCCTTCGATGCCGGAACTATTCAAAAAATATTTACTGAACTAGATGCAAACAGTGCCCCAGGACCAGATGAAATTCCCACATTACTATTGAAAAGTTGTCCGTGTATTCTAAGTCGTGTTTTTGCATACACCATGAAATTATCACTAGAAACCAAATCACTGCCAGATGAATGGAAAATGGCATATGTAACTCCAATATATAAAAAAGGAGATAAGACATTAGCAAGTAACTATAGACCGATATCGTTGACATCAATAGTATGCAAAAGCATGGAGAAAGTCATTGTGCGGAATATTCGGGACTTCCTATTGAGAAATAACTTAATACCAAATTCACAGCATGGTTTTCTGCCAGGTCGATCAACCACCACTAACTTGTTGATATGTATAGATGAATGGACAAAAAATTTGGATGTAAACCACCCGATCGATGTGATCTATTTAGACTACGAGAAAGCCTTCGATCGCGTTCCACACAAAAGACTACTCTCAAAGTTGGACCATATTGGCATTAGAGGAAATCTTCTTGGTTGGATAAAAGACTTTTTGACAGGGCGGAAATTCAAGGTTCGAATGGGAAGAGAATTATCTGACCCATACGAAGTCCAGAGTGGAGTACCGCAGGGGTCAGTGCTAGGACCTCTACTCTTTACAATTTATATGATCGACTTTGATGCCCAAATCGTATGTAAAGTCGTTTCTTTCGCGGATGATACTAAATTCTTTGGTAACCCGTTTTCAAATCAACTTCAAGAAGATCTAGACAAAATTGTAATCTGGACAAAAAAGTGGTTGCTATCGTTAAATATAGGAAAATGTTCTGTTCTTCATCTAGGAAAGAATAATCCCAATAAACAATATTATCTTGACGGCGAGACTCTTACACCAGTTGACAGTCAGAAAGATTTGGGTATTATTATTTTGAAAGACTTGAAATGGAATGCACACTGTGTGAGTGTTGTGAAGCAGGCAAATAGAACATTATATGTGATCAAGAAATCTTTTAAGTTTTTAACCAAAGATCTGTTCCTGAAACTATATAAAAGCTATGTACGACCAATTCTAGAGTATGGATCCACCATATGGTCGCCGTACTTTACCAAGGACATCCTGCTTCTCGAGAACACTCAACGTCGAGCCACTAAACTACCATTGGATTTTTGGAATTTGAAATATGAAGATAGGATTGATGCGCTGGCATTACCCACATTGGAAGAGAGAAGAAAGCGTATGGATATTATTGACACATACAAAATTCTTACAAACCAGTATGAGTGCCCAGAATTGATTGACATTTTTACTAGAAATGAAAACGTTCACTTGAGAGGACATCAGTATAAACTTAAAAAAGATAAGTTCAATAAAAATCCGAGAAAACATTTCATAGCAAATAGAGTTGTATATCCCTGGAATGCATTACCAGAAAACGTTGTGAACTCTACCACCATTGAGCTGTTCAAAAATCATCTCGATTCACATATGAACACATAGAAAATGAAACAGTTACCGTGTTATGTTATGTGAAGTGAAATATTGTCTATTATGTATTCTTCTCCAATCCTCTTTTACCGTGTTTACGGTGTCTGTTTTATATATTGTTGTGTATTTTGAGCATAAAACATTTTATATAACACTAATACATCCATACAATAAACACAAACAAGTTTATACACTTTATGAACATTTTATTAACACAATTTTACATACACCAAGTATATAAAATTGAATACCAAGTTGATTTGTGATGTAAAATCATTTTATTAATTGTTTATGATTTATTAATACAAGTTAATTACAATAAAGTAGATATTAACAACAATTAAGTTATAAAAACGATATTTAAAGTTGACAATGAAGGATAGAAATTCAAATATCCAGATTTTTATTTCAATTTACAGTACAAGGCTGATTTTTCTTAATAAAGTAGTCTTTTGGAACATGTAGATCAGTTTATTGTGCTAGAAATATTAAGTAAAACTAAAATCATTATGTATTTATGTAAAAAGATAAATTTCAAGGACAAATGTATGTGAAAAATAGAAAGTTACAAATTTCTTATTTTAAAAGGTTGAGATAAGGTATAAAACATAACTAAAATGTTTTAGAGCATATAAGATTTAATTTTGTCAAGAATTTAAATACTAAAAGCAAGAATTATTGAAATTATCAATAAAAATGTAAATTTAAGTAAACGTCAGATTTCAAATGCGATTATCAGTCAAACTGATAATTTTAGAGAAAATTGATAAGAGACAAAATCTCATTATTTTGTCATAATTAATATAATTACATAGTTTTTAGTTTAGTTATTAATAATTTTGAAAAATAGGTAAATCAAGTAGAGTTTTAAACCAAGAACGAAGTAAAGAAACTTTTTCTTTAAAGTTAAGTTTAAATAGGTTTAGTTTAAATAAAAATTTAAATTAAAAGTTAAGTTTAGTTAAGATAAATAATTTTTTCACGGCCGGGAGTATTTGTCCATTTCTATGATACAAAAATCGTGACAGAAATAGTAAATTATCCCCTAGGCAAATAATTTTTCAAAAAATTCCCAAGGGAGTTTTCATTATGAATCAAAAAATAAAAATCGGCCATTCTAAATTTTAGATTATTTATTAATTATTTGTTTACATTATAATTTAATGTTATATGTTCACAGCTGTAAAAATTTACAGCAGGTGAACTATTAACTATAACTTCTTCGGTCTTTGCTGTGAAAGTTATATTTTCTTCAGAAGTTACAGTTTTCGACGTACTTGTACCTTGCAGTATTTGATTAGCAATGTTTACTTTATTCTGCACAGAATTTTCTATATAACCCTCAGCAACAGCTGTGGATTTCCATCCACCATGTCGCTTTATAGTCGTTATGTCTGCACCACCGTCTGCCAATAAAGTTGCTGAAGATCTTCGCATGCAATGCCCAGTGTACAGTTCCGGATTAGGTAATTTTAAGAAGTTTGCAATTAGATTTGGTATCTTTCCAAGCGTATTTTTTCCAACCACCTGAACTGTACATTTTCCAGCTTTGTAATATACAAAAAAGCGCCGATGATTCGTATGAGGTGGCCGAAGCGCTGCATATTTACGATACAAATGAAGCATATTTATATTTCCCTCGTTGGGTGTAACTACAAAGGTTCTGGATATCTTATTCTTAGTGTATGGAAGGGTAATTATCAAAGAAGATCCTACATCTTCAATGTTGTCAATACTTAAGTTGATTAGTTCACCCGTACGGCATGCACCAGCGATTCCAAATATTAACGCAACCTAAAAACTCAATATGTAAATTTTCACATTATTTTATCTACATAATTCAATTTTACCTTTCTCATCAAATGGGCATCATCGTCAGCTTCAGATAAATAGGTGTTTACTTGTTCCCTGGTCAAAATTTTAGATTTCTTCGCCGAATATCCATCGGAGTTTCGTTTTAAAAAGGATAGTAATTTTGTATATTTACTTATATCAATATTGTCGTAAATTACCATACAAGATTTAACCATAGAATACTGTGCCCATAAGGTGGAGCATTTAAACGTTTTAGCTTTTTCGCTAAAGTATACCAGCATCACATTTTCAGTAAAGTTTAGAACGTTTTTTTCTGAACACCAGTTCTTGAAACTTCGATATGCTGCTTCGTATAACTTTCTCGACTTTTCTGGTAGTAGATTTACTACCGCAGCATTTGCTGCTTCAGTAATTTCTTCAGGTTCTTCTGCAGATACGTTTTTGACATCCATTTTTACCAAAAACAAAACTTGTTTAATGATCGTAATTGAATATTTGTTTAATGGTCGTCATGGAATATTTTTAATTTTGCAAAGGCTACTAAAATTTAAAATTGAAAGCGTAATACGTATCAACGGTATTTCTAAGAGCTTATTATATTTATCACTATACTTAGGCCGTGAAAAAAATAGTATATACTCCTCTGGAGAGAATGCTATTTTTCCTTCGGAGCTTTGTAGCCCTCGGGCTTCGCCCTCTGGCTACAAATTACACCTCAGGAAAAATCTTACATTTCTCTCCCTTGATGTATAATGTACTATTTCATTTAGTTAATAATAAATTTTGATTAATAATTAAGCGTAAATAAGTAATTAAAGTTAAAGATGGTTTGAAAATTGGCTAGATTTATTTATTTTACTTGGTTTTAACAAAAGAAAATACGGCAGTTGCTCGTAAAAATCCATTGGGGATGCACGTATCTAAAACGCTCCCAAAGTTTGTTATTATGACGTAGTTGTGTTCTTTTGTTTTTATTCTAGAACAAATCAAAACATATGAATATCGGGTAGCAACTGAAATGTGGTGAAACAAATATCACGTGATCTAAGAATGATTTAAATAAAAGTGTTAAATGAATTGAATTTAAAACGAAACAAAAACCAATTAAAATAAATAATAACAAAGTACAAGTGAAAATAATTAATAATAAATAGTTGTAAAGAAAATTTGAATAGTGTTATAATAATAATAATATTTACATTTATGTAAACGTCGATGATTAAACCAAGTGGGTTGTTTAATTTGTTTAATGTGAATTTTCTTCGTTAAAATAAATTAGTTAAATTGTTATTTTTGAATAAAACATCGTTTTATTTAACTACGAATTTGAAGGGTGATCCTTAATATAAAACGAGGACCCTGAAAAAAGAAAATAAGTGATTAAATAGTGATAAAAAGTTATTAATAAGCAAAAGACAATTTCATTCAAAGACTTAACATTGAGAGTGTTGGGATTGGAATTCATGGACTTCAGCATAGAACAGCTGGTGTTCAATGCAGCTGTGCCAAACTTCGACATTCACCAAGATTTACCCGGATTTTAAGAAGTCACCAGATAAGTCAATTAAATAATTTTCTTGGGTTTTTATAAAGTTAATTTGTTTTTTTTTTGATTGTTGTAATTGTTGTTAAAGTAATTTATAAAGTCAGATTAAATTATGAAAATTTTATAAAGTAATTGCTAATTTGAAACTTAATGAATTTTATTGTGAACGTATGATTTTAAATTTATTTACTATTCAGTTCTCAAAAGTTTATTTGTCAACATTAAATTATTGCAATCTTTTGAATCCTAACTACAGCTAGAACCCATGTAAAAACTTAAATTGAGCTTGTAATTGATTGTTGTTTGGTATTTGGTTTTATGTATTTACACATACACATCTGTACACAATACATAACATATTTTTTTTGAAGCCCAGTAACGTGGGGCATTTCAGAGGTAAATAAAATATTTTGGCTGGCCCAAAGTGTAGCAAGTTCAATTATTAGTTTTTTAAAAATGTTTTGTAATCAGTAGGAATACATAACAATATACATATATGTATACCTATATTGCCGTTGTTATACATTATTATTATCATTTATATTATATATCTACCACATGTAATAAATTAGTTGATACGAACTCTATCAGTTGTAACTGCCTGTTCATGAATAAATAATAATAAAAAAATAATAAAAAATAATAATAAAAAAATACAAAAATCATGGTAATTTCTAAATTTTACTAGGGTGTGCCAACATAGGCACAGGCAGTTGCATATGATGACATACCTAAGGTAAAAAAAAAATTAAATGTATCACTAAAAAAGGGACAAATCAATTTTATTTTAATTTTCTATCAATTAGTATCTTGCAACACATACACCCATGCCATAAGTTATTTTTAAACTTTTTAAATAAATGAATAATTCAGTATCAAAATTAAGTATGCCATCATAGGCGACTTTCCCCTATATCTTAATTTGAATTGTGTGTTGCGACCATTTGCAACTGTCTATTAGGACTGTGCCACATCCAGAGGACCTTCACCCTTGGTAGGACTCTAAAATTACTCTTACGTATGTTGTAAGTTAGGTAAAAGTAGCTTTAATTGTTTGAAGTGCGTTTTACTTTTCAATTTTAAGCTTTTAAATGTCTCCGAAGTGCTGTAAATTAGTTTTAAGTTTGTAAAATTATTTGTTAAATTGATTTTAGGTACTGCCAAAGATGTATTGTTCTATGTACTTTATTTGGTAATAAATACAATTATTATTTATTAAGTTTTGTCTTCTTTTTGCATTGATGAATTAAATTTAAATTATTTGGAAAGATGTGATTAAATCACAGTAAATTAGGCTTCACAAGTGCATAAATCTGAAAATGATCTAATTAAGAGTGCATTTGCCTTGTAATTCAAAGACTGTTGCAGTATCTCAGCATTTTCGCATTTATGTGAAAACTACAAAAGATAGCGATTTTCGGTAAAAACAGCAAGAAAGAGCTACATTATTTCTACATCTGTAGCACTTTTTCGATTTTTTTGAACTATGTTACATTGGCAAATAATTTTGGTTTAATTTTAAAATTTCAAAAATCTGCTTAAACAAGAATATCTGTTATTAAGAAAATACGGCATATACGGTGCTGCTGAAAGCAAACTATGCGGTGGTTAACTACCCCACTCTTTTCAATACTTTCCTAGTGATTGTCCCAAACACAGAGACGGTTTAGAAAATATAAATAATTTTCTAAAATATGATTTTCTTTGCTGCATTTGTGTTTAGAAGTTGATTGGCATAGATTACCGTGAAGGTAACAAGAAGCAACTACGATTATCGGCATGGCGTAAAAAACAAATAAGCATTCTAAAATGTAACAAGTAAAACGATTAACGCACGTGTACTATGTTTCCTTCTGCACCTTATAAATGAAACAAGATAGATATTTAGTTCTATTGTGATTGAAGCATTACATTTTTTGATGCAGTTATCAACTTGTTTTCTGTTCTGTTCTGCAGCACCTAACGTTTTATTAGCAAACGTTTTTCAATTACAGTACTAATTCAAATTTAGTTTTAGAAGCAGTGGCGTACCTAGCTTTGGGAGGCGGAGGGGGCAATATGTCTTGAAGGCGCCTTAGGACCCTTAGATATTATAGGGAAAAAATGACAGGCGAAAATTTTAGTTTGGGCTAATTTTAGGAGCGCATTTTTTTGTCTATTTTTTGCACTTGAACAACGATTTCTTTTGTTTTTTTTAAATATAGTAGTTCTAGTTCAGTTAAAACAATTTAAAATACGTTTTAAGCACGGAACATAATACAATAAGCAAATCTTTACTCTACAAAATCAAACTGCAAATTGTCGAAATGAGAAACAGAACACTGCTCTATTCTTTTTAATTTTTTATACATTACGTGTGCATTTAGACGGATCGGCGGCTCTTTTAAAAATAAAGTTGCACATAAAAAGGGTTCTTTGCCGCCGCGACGTAAATCGTAAATAATGTTCTTTTTTATAAATATTACCGGGAAAGACGATATGATGACAAAGGACGAAAGTTACCGCTGCCGACGCCCACCAGTGCGACGGCATCGGCAGGTTTCTAATTTAAAATGAATGCAGACATTATTTATCAGGGCGGTAAAAAATAAAATAAATACAATGTGGGGGCTCGGTTGTTATGTTATAAGGAATATAAAGATCTTGCTCACTGTGCCATTTTGATTTTATCACGTCTATAGGATTATGTAATAAGAATAACTATACTTTTTATTTTGGTTGAATTAAAAAATAAAATATCAAAAAAATGCACGGCGCCGAAGCCGCCAAAAGGAAGAAGGCGGGGGGGGCAGACTGCCCCCCCTAGCCCCCCCGTAGGTATTTCATTTGCCTCTTGTACCTAACCCTAATAATCTAGGGACATACTGTAGATAATAACTAATATATGTCCCTTTTTATAATTTGGCTTCGAATTTTATCTTTGTAGCGCACGAAAAGCTTAATTACCATGTGTTAGATACAAAAGATATCATGGAAACAAAAAAGAAACTTTTTCTGGCCATTTCCAACTCTTATTCAGTTTCTGCATACATTCTACGGATGGACCAGCTTCCCGATTTGTTGGTACATGTGAAACGCTACCTGGATAATTTTGCCTGTTGTAGGTTACAAGAACAAAGTCACCTTCTTTCAAAACTTGCCTCCAATCATCTTTCGTAGAATAAGGCGAACTAGAAGCAAGGAGAACATTTGATAGGAAAATTAGTGTTGGAGATTGTAATCTTATCTACCTACTCGTATTGTCATCGGGAGATTTAGCTCTACCGAATGGATCTAAATCATCATCACTGGCGCTGTTATCATGAACACTGAAGTTGTCTTCATTTGAAGAAGATTTAGACTCAGATGGCACATTACATTTTTTAGGTCGTCCACGCTTCTTAAAAACAACTTGAATCAGATGCTTCTTGAGCAGTGATGTCGTTAAGGTCATCAACAGAGATACTCTTACTGGGTTGAACATTTACTTTCCTTCGGCGTTTTATCTAGCTGGCTGGTTTTGCAACTTCGGATCTCTTTTGAATTAAAGCTTCCATAAATGCATCACCAACAGTATCTGGATGTATCTCTTTCTTAGGAAGACGTTCAAGGAGTTGATTTTTATTAAGTGATACGATTCGGCATTTTCTGATGCCAGAAACTAAATTTTGACCCTTTGAGTCTAATATTTCAGTTTGCAGCTGATTCAACAATGTAGCAAAATCATCTTTTTGTACCTACGGTTCCAAATTTTTGTCACTCTGGGGTTTGTTTCCATGCCCGCAGAATCTGTCACCAAGCTACCTTCATTGGATGAAAATACGCTACATCGAGCGGTTGGGTAAGGAGGGTGGAATGAGGGGGAAGGCATACGAAGTGAATTTGATTTTCTTAACAAGTTTTAACGACAGTAACACTTATATGCGAAGAAAGATTGTCTACAATGAGAACTTTGTCACCGGTTTGTTTCTTTAGTCTAGGTCTAGGCAACACCGTGGAAAAAAAACCAATCCTCAAAAATTCCAGCATCGAACCAACCACCCTTCGATCTGTTGTATCTACATCAAGCTTTTGGACCACTCTCAGTCCAAGTGGTCCACAAATGATCTGCTTTATAAACTACATACATGGGCAAATGGGCATTAATTCGCCGCAAAGGGTTAACCCTTCGTCTACCGCTAGTACTCTCAGGTACCGCGAAATTAGCTACCCTTCAGAAACCGGACCATTATTTACTTTAATAAAGAAAAATTTGTTTATGCACGATCGCATTATAATGTGTCAATTATGTCTGAATTTGTTTGACATAAACGTCTCTTTATAGCCCGTGGGTGTCTTTATAGGCCGCCGGTCTATAATGAAACGTCAAAAATTGATAAACAGTTTAACAGTCTTATAAAGAATTTTTTTAAATTAAAATCGAATGTATGCTCTTTATTAGAACTCTATTTAGGGTAATTTGTATTAACAACACAGTTAACACAATTATTTATGTGAATATTCCTAGGCGTAAATGCTTCAACCATTTGATAGTTGTCAGTAAAAAATTAAAATAATTGAGCAACTAACTACTCGATGTGGGTAGAAAATTAATTTATTCCTTTTATTTCAGTTTTAAAATCTTCGATCGTGCATAAAATTATGTATGTACCACTGGCGTAATTTGCTTTTATGGTCTTCGACGTGTCTTTAGCCCTCGACTAGCGTCTCGGGCTCAAAATCACGTCTCAAGCCGTAAAAGCATCTTTACGCCCTTGGTACATAAATAACTATAACGCCCGCCTCAAGTGATATCTGTTTTATTTTATTTATTTATGGTATGCACAAAAACTTAAATAGAAAAATAAAATTTGCCAATTTATATACACAATATGTGCATTTTAAAAGCAGCTTGGACATCATGGTTATCTACTCTTCGTTGGCAACTTTTTTATTTTAAACATAATTTTATTTTCATAGGTAAATTACCTGTAATTGACTTGATTATTTTTATTATTATTATTTAGTATTATATTCTTATGTTAATAATTATACGTTAATCATTGTTAGTTTATAAATTTTCTAGATTTCTATTTTCATTGAACTCTTGGTACTTGTTTGCATTCAAAATCTCAATTCATTCGTAATCAGTAATCACACTTAATGAAATTCTCCAGGCCAAAGTAACAATTATGTCAAAAATTCTTAATCACTGTTTGTTCTTCTGAAGTTATTTAAGGGCTATAATCGCAATTTCAGTAGCAATCCTAGACTCATTCTAGTAATCTAGCAAGTTGCAAAAATTAGTTCCTACAAGTGATTACAAGTTATTATTAAACTATTAAAATCAAATGGCTAGTTGTGTCTCACTGCAACATTACATACCAAGATTGTGCAAAATTAAATGTAAAATTTAATGGTGTATTCGTATTTGAAATAGCTCGTAAACTTTTTAAGATCTTTTGAAAAAACAAATAACTACCGTTTAATGCATACATTTTCATAACCAGTGAATTTGATGCAAACGTAAAAATGCTCTCTAATTATGTACAATTTTGTATAGAATTCAGTAAACTTAGTAAAAATGCCACTTTCGGTGCTCTCGTGAAGAGTGCCGCTAGGCGTATAACTGTAAAATACGCTTTATTGTGGTACAGCATAACTGTTACAACAACGAATTTCACGTTTATTACTTTACAATGCGTTTTAAAAGATTCTAAAAATAAGCAAAGTTACAGAAAGTTCTTACTAATCCTTTGTATTATTTGTCAGTGTTCTATATTTGAGTGCGAGAATAGCGAACACTTTTGGCATTTTCAGAGAAAATTTTATGAGAAACTCAGTTTATTTACGCTTTTAGATAGTATACAAGTTTCTCCTGGGGCCTGATAGAAATGGAACGCAAGATAAAAATAACTGTTCTACTTCAAAGAAGGACGTGAATCAACGGATGATAGTAGAATGCGCGCAGCTTGGCGGCCATTTTGTTTTTAATTAGGTCAATCAATTTAATTGATTGCGCAATATCTGGGTCAATTAATTTAATTAGGTGTACGGCGGGTTGCATCAGCGGTTTAATCAAAGGATACCGCCATTTAATTAGGTCAATTAAAAGGTCAATTAAATTAATTAAGCCAATCAAAATGCCGATTAAATTAATTATGCGGCATAAACAAAGGATAACGCCATTTAATTAGGCTAATTAAAAGTTCGATTAAAACGAACTTATATTTAATTTTAAATATAAGTTCGTGGTTGCGTCTCATTGTTTTGATGTGACGGCGAAAGACCGTATCCAACTTGTTGTGTACCACAGTAGCAACATTTTGTAATTATTAGATATCCTCTGACTTGCCGAAATCACTTTCCTTTTCTTCAACGTTTCAGTTTGGTCTATTTTTTTGTGTAAGTTGAGCACTTGCTTTGTGACTGTCCCCCCGATGATGGCGTGGATATTCCCAAGACCCGTCGTCGTTTGATGTTTTCAGTTATGAATGCCACAAGACAATAGCAGCTGACTTTATTTAAAAATGATGTTTAATTAATTTTGAATTGTTCTTAAATCACATACAAAGAACCAAAAGACTTGCTTCAAGTAGCGAACGATCTTATGAGTTTAGCTATTTATTAAATTTTCTAAACCAATTTTAATTAGTAAACTATTTATTTTTAGCACTTGGAACGAATTTTAGGTACTACCTATCCGAAATAAGTTTCGATGATTCACAATTAACTTTTTCGACTACCATTTCCTAAAGGAGGCTATTATTTGACACTTTCCATACGTCAAAAGCACGTTGTTATTGCATACTATGCAAAAAAAAAATTTTTCTACACATGATACGAAAACAAGTATTTTCTTCACGATAAACCCTATGCGAAAACGCTACATTTTCTATCTAGAGATGAAAACATTTTCACTTCTAGAGATGAAAACAAGAATTCCAAATCTATGGCAACAAAATAAAAAAAATGCGTGTGTTACTATGGAACCGATTAAACAAACAATTAATAATTTGCATTGACACAATTCGGTTTGAATTAAGTCGAATTAAAACTTATTTCAAACAGATAATTAAAATGTCGTAGAAAAAATAGCATTTACTACTCGACATGAAATACGTTTTTTTCGTTCGTGATTGCCCTACTCGCTGCTAACGCAGCTCGTGGGCAACTTCTCATCTCACGAAAAAAACGTCATTTTCATGTCTTGTTGTAAAATATACTATTTTCCCACGACCATATAAGAAAGTCGCTCCTAACGCACAACAAACTAGGCGCGAAAGTTGACAATATCACCCGTGCGATTGACTTTCGCAAAACAAATGAACAACCCGTGCGATATGAACACGTATAGGGATATATCGCACAGTTTGCGCAATAATAGGAAGCTGCGGCCGCTTCAAAACAAAAAATGACGGTCGTTTTACCTGAACTGTCAGTGTTACTTTTTGACATGTACATTTTTGGTCGTGGGAAAAATAGTGTTCGTAACTCGTTCGAAAGGCAAATATCTCCGCTCGTGTTTATGAATATTTCTACTCGTGCTCCGCTACGCTCCGCACTCGTATATCTATTTATAAACACTCGCTTGATATTTGCTACTTTCGACACTTGATACGAAAATAACTATTGCACACATCTGTCACTTTTTTACACGCTTCTGTCAAAAGTGTTCAATGTAAAACAATGAAAGCGTATTGCAGCTAACACGATTTTTAGTGAAATTTCAATTTGAAATGACGTTGTCGTTTTTGTAATCTTTTTTAGCACAAATATGTGGTAGTCGAAAAAATTATGTATAAAACTCGTATCTAAAGCTTCTTTTTTGCACTTCTGAGATTTAAAGAATTCGCCTTCGGCTCATTCTTTAAACTTTCTCACGCGTGCAAAAAAGTGGCACTTTAGCTACTCGTTGTATAAATAACTATTCTGTATATTAGATGTTATTTACAATGCAGAACCCTTCTTCGTTCTGTTGTTTTAGAATGTAATTTAATATTTTTGTGTTCTTTTCGTACTGTCAGGACTGAAAAAATAATAAAGTTATTGAAATTAATCTAGTTATTTGTTTTGCAATAAATAGCTTATAATAATGATATTTGGCTCTTGTTAGTTAGGTTTCGAAAGAGAATTGCCTAGCTATGTAGGCAACCCAACCCACACCTCAGCGAACTTGGTTGCCTACCTGTAGTATTAAATTTTGCGCCTGTTAATTAAGCTTTTGAATAGCACAAAATTTTATTTTTCGACCTCCTCGCAACTTCTGTTAACCTAATGGGAAGTTGATTAGTTGCAGATTAGAATATGCGACCTTGTAACAGGATCACAGAAGTTGTGAGGTCAGGGAATAACATTTTGAGTCTATCAATTACATTTTCTCATGCAGGTACAGAAACTCGCTCCGCTCGTTTCTGTAACGTCCTGCATTCGTTTCGGAATCGCTAACTTCCCGCACTTGTTATGAAAATAACTATTTCGACCTCCTCGCAATTCATGTGAACCTACTGAGAAGTTGAAAAGTTTTAGTTTCGAATTAAAAGCATTCGACTTTGTAACAGGATTACAGGAGTTGCAAGAAGGTTTTGGAATAAAATTTCGAGCCTGTGAATTCGGCTTCCAAACGATACAAAATTTTTATTCCTCCATCTTCTCACAACTTCTGCGATCCTGTTACAAGAATATTGTTCAAGTTAAATTTGATTATAATAAGATTATAATTAGGAGAGCCAAAGTATCAGGAGTTGGCGGACGATTGATAATACGGCTTTAAATTTCACAATATACTTACCCTTAATTAGCTCATTTTCAGATATTTTTATGCATGTGTCAAACCTAATTTCCTGTTATTTCTTCGCATCTTTGCAAGTAGTTTAAATCTAATTACACTATGCAAAAATAAGATAAAACTTCATAAATAACAATTATTGTATCTATTACCAAACGAAGTACATAGAACAATACACACATTACAGATACAAGCTAAACTTACATTTCAAAAACACTTGTGCCAGTAAAATCAATTTAACAAGTAATTATACAAACTTAAAAGTAATTTTCAGCACCTTGTAGACATTTCGAAAGCTTAAAACTGAAAAGTAAAACGCCCCTTAGACAATTAAGGCTACTCCTACATAACTTAAGATATAATTTAGAGTAATTTTGTAGTCCTACCAAGGTTGGAGGTCCCCTGTAAGTGGCACTTTCCTAATAGGCATTTGCAAATGACCACAACAGACAGTTTAAATTAAGATATTTGGCAACTGCAAGCCTAGCTTCGCACAATCTATATTCAAACCAATATTTCTTAGCAATAAAAATTGCGAAGTTTAAAGTATTTCAAGCACTTGCCAGTTATAGACCAATAACAGTAACGTCTATATTTTCTAAATTGTACGAGTTATCGTATCTTCAGAGACTTCAACAATTCTTAAATGAAAATAATATACTTTCAAAAAATCAATACGGTTTTTGTGCTAATATGTCTACCGATTCAGCAGTTCACTAGTTTTACAAAATTGTTACTGATTTAATTGAAGCTGGTGAGTGTCCTGTTGGGATCTTTTGTGATCTCAGCAGGGCATTCGATTGTGTAAACATTGAATTACTTTTAAATAAACAGCTTTCGTATGGTGTTACTGGATTGGCTTTGACATGGATCCGATCGTTCTTAGAGAATCGTTCCCAATACGTCAGTATTGATCACGAAATAAACCATGTCAGACAAAAATTTTCTTCTAACATAGTTGATATCGATATGGGAGTTCCCCAAGGAACAGCCTTGGGCCCCGTTCTTTCTATTCTCTACAACGATCAACGATATTGACTCTGTATCACCTATTTCCCATTTTACAACTAATGCTGACGATACAGCGCTTGTAATTTCAGACCAATGTAATCTAACATTAGAATCTAAATGTAACGATGTTCTTAGTGATTTATTCAAATGGTATAGTGAAAATAGGATCTTTAGTAATGCTGACAAAACGTCATACATTAGATTTCACAACAGAAATAATCATTGCAATAAAATAAGCGTATAAATTAATGGTAAAATTATTTCTAGCAGTCAACACGTCAAGTTTTTGGGTCTTTATATTGACGACTGATAAAGCTAGGGTGGCGCAGTGGTAAGAGCGTCAGGCTAGCGTTGCGCTAGTCCGCGGTTCGAATCTCGCTGGGTGTAAGATTTCCCGGAGTTCGGTATCGAGCCCTGGCGACCATTCGTTGTTGGGCACCTAATTAACGACGCTTTCCTCCGAATACCGACATACGAGGCAGAGTAACAAGGTTCTATACGTACACACACATACACTATACACATGGTGCTGTAAGTAGGCAAAAAAACGGCGCACTAATCACGTGACTCGCATGCGGTCCGGTTTGTGCATTTCACGCGTAAGGCTACGGTTACATTGGCTGCGTGGTCGTACGACCTAATAGTCGTACGTAGTCGTACAGACTTTGGTCGTACTCGTAATGTGGTTACATTAGCCGCGTGTTCGTCAGTTCCTCGGTAAAAGCCAAAATGGACGCCGTCGCTTGGCGGGCAAAGTTTCCTATGTAACAAAAACAAAATTTTCAAGGGGGAGCAAAAAAGGCTTTGTAATGTTCATAACTTTAAGGTAACATTATTTTAAAAATTATTTTTAATAATTTTGATACGCCATTTAGCATGTAAGGGGTTTTACCAAACACTGCAGAAAAGACATAATAATCGAAATAGACAAAAACCCTATTTCAGAACAAAATGAGACATAAGAGATTTTGCCCGCCAAGCGACGATATGCTATTAGAAAATCCATTATTATCCTTGTTGGCACTACAACAACCAAAAATGTGTTGAGTTAATGATATTTTTGCAACACGCGAAGAACTTGGAGAATTTAGACTTTTTTCCGAGTTGATAAACGATTCGGAAATATTTTGCGAATATTTCAGAATGAAATCAGAAACATTCAACTATATTCTGGACCGAATTAAGAACAAATTACAAAGGCGAGAGCCATATTTTCCGAAATTACTCGTACGACTACGCACGAAAAAAACAAAATATTTTGTTTCTAGTTTTTAGACGTACGTAGTCGTGGGCACTCTTACGACAAATACGCATGCAATGTAACCGGTCATACTTAACTCAGTGGTTTTGTTCTACACGTACGTATATGTACGAGTTCGTACGACTCGATAGTCGTACGACCACGCAGCCAATGTAACCGTAGCCTAGACCACATACGCTAACGCACCAGCCTCAACACCGAAAGGTACAAGAGGTTAACGATTACACACATACACACATATTGACGACTGTCTCACTTAGAAATGTTACTGTGAACACCTAGTATCTAAATTAAATTCGATTTCGTACATGATTAAAAATTTAAGTACGGTTTTAACTAAGGAGCAACTAATTAAAGTATATCACGCCCATGTGGAGTCTAGATTACGATACGGCATATGCTTCTGCGGTACATCCACCCTTCCTTCTGATGTGCTTATTTCACAAAAACGAATTTTAAGGTGTATTGCTAAAGTTTCTAGTAGCCATAGTTAGTTGTAGACCATTATTTAAATAATTTAATCTGCTCACTCCTTTTTCTTTATTTGTATATGAACTTTGCATTTATGTGTTTAAAAATAAAGAATCATTTGCATTAAACCAAGATTTTCATAATCACAACACTCGTTTTGGTAATGATTTTTGTATGCCTTTTCTGTTCGAAATTCGCCCAACACACTGGGATTTAGGGTGTTTAATACCCTGCCCGCTGCAGTTAGGGAGTGTGCTGTTTTAGCACAATCTAAGGCTCGTCTGAATTTCTTGTTGGAAAATGAACAGAAATTACCACATAAAGATGGCCGGCTTCGTGCCTAGGCAATTTTCAGCCAATTTCGTAAATTAAAAATGCAGTTCAATTTCATCTAACTTTACCAATCTTTTTGTTTGTATTTTACAGCTGCAATTAATTATAATTTAAAAAAATGTGTTTCAAGGACTTATAAATTTTAGGTATCCGAAACAAGTTGCGAGGATTCCAAATTAATTTTGTATAATTCTATTCGTTATTTATAATGTAGAACATTCGTTGTGCTGTTTTAGGATGTAATTTAATATTTTTGTATTCTCTTTGTACTGTAAGGACTGAAAAAGTAATAAATGTATTAAAATTAATCTCGTTGTTTTTTAGAATAGCTTATATTTATCGTAATATTGAACTTTTATTAGTTAGGTTTTGAAAGAGAATCACCATGTAGGTAACTCAACTTACACATTAATCAAGTGGGTTGCCTACTTGTGGAATTAAATTTTGAGCCTGCTAAATAAGCTTCTCAATAGTACAATTTATCCACGACCTCCTTGCAACTTCTGTGGACCTGATAAGAAGTTGAAAATGTTAGTTTCGAACAAGGAGTATAAAGATAGAATAGAAGCAGCTACTCCCTATACCGCTCTCGTTCCGCCAGTGTTCACATAAAGCACGCACAAGAGCGGAATGGATGCTAGAGAGAGACGATACAGGAGGTCTGGCGAATACAACAAATGTATCCAAGTTTACAGGCAATAAAATAAAATAACAGTTACGTTTTTTGTTATTTATTTTTATGAATTTAAAGTAACATTAAGAAATAATCTGTCAATATTTATATTGATTCATAATAGTTGATAAGCCAATAGTAATCAAGATTAAAACAGTTATAATATCGCTATAGGTATACCTACACATTGAGAAAGAAAAAGACGAGCTCTTAATTTGCCTGTAGTTTCGACAATTTATTTTTGTCTTTAAAGTTTGATTTCATTTTTAATTCTTCCGCTTTAAAGTACTGTCTCATTCGCATTGAAATAAAAAGATGCAGAACAGTAGAAACTATTTTAATCTTATGTGCCTCGCAGGTAAATTTAAATTGAATCTTATCAATACACTCATGCATTGTATCGTCGTATAGATGCTTGGACTTTGACTTTACATGTCCTAGAAAAATTTCCTCTGCTCTTTTAAAAAATATGAAACATTTCAATTGCGGGATGAGTTAAAAATCCTTTCGTTTTACAGTTAACGAGACCAGCAACAGAAACATTTTGAAAAGTTACGTTTCCAGATAAGCCATTTAAACAGTTTGAACAGGTAGTTGTCTTGGAAATTTTTCGAATCAAAAAACCTCCTATGGAATAAAGTTCAGCATCGCTAACATCATTACCGTAACTGCAAATTAGTTGATCGAGCAGTCTTTGATGATCTTCTTCTTCGGATAATACAGATGAGACCTCTTCCATTTTTTATTCGATTTTCTGAACATGATTTGTTCTATCTTGTTCAAAAATAAGTTTAAAATTTTCAAAGTCAAGAAGACCAGAATCAACTTCTTCAACGGTACAATTTCCACAACGAGGAGGCTTGATTAATTTATAAAGAGTGAGTAACTTGTATAATTGCATGAACGAAGGACATGAAGGATGGTCGTTACAATCCCCTGATTGTCTAATCACTCCAAAAAAATGCTAAAACGAAATTATACTAAAACATTTTTTTATAGTGCATGCCTCTATAGGGTCTTGATTAATTTTTCTTGTTAGTACATATTTGAAACCTTGCTTAGATATCAGATATTTGATAATATCTAAAGAAGATAATAAGGTGACCCTAAGACCTTCAGCAGTCGATTCTGATAAAAATTCATCTTTTTGAATTTGTCCA
Organism: Melanotus villosus; assembly: GCA_963082815.1. Lineage (NCBI taxonomy): Eukaryota > Metazoa > Arthropoda > Insecta > Coleoptera > Elateridae > Melanotus > Melanotus villosus. Next base: position 19,817,165 of record OY720425.1, on the reverse strand, counting down.
TCCTTTAAATATTGTTCCCAACTATTTAATCATTCCAGACCCTCTGTTATCTGTTATAATCTATAACTTAGAAAATTAATATTGATTTCTTCTCATTTTATGTAATTAGGTAACCTTCATTTCTGCAGAACCTAACTTTATTCCCTTACTCGAATTTGGAGAATCAAAAAGACCGTCCATTTTTTTGTGAATAAAATTGTCATATCTGCGTCGTCCAATTCTTTAAGTTCCTTTGTTTAAATAATACAACATAAGACCATCTGTCACGGAGTTACTGAAAAGCTATAAAATTTTAATTAAAATAATATAAGAAAGACGATCTTAATAGTATTTTATGTATCTAGGACGAAAAGTAAGTCTTTAAGGTATGAGCAAGTTGTTTACGGCCGAGGCGGGTAGCCGAGGCCGTAATTACTTGCGAGTACCTTAAAGACACTTTTCGTCTGAGGTACATACATAATTTTATGTCATACTGTTTCTAAAGTTGTTAAATTATTAAAAGAAATCTCCAGCAATTTGTAGCAGTATTAGTTTTAAGGCCGTTTTATAGCTATTAATATAACAAGAATATTATGCGATTTATAATAGACGAGGACGTTGCTAGGTGACGAGGCGCTAGCCGAGTCAACCACGCAACGTCCGAGTCGGTTTAAATCGCATAATATTCGAGTTATATTTCAAGCTTTATCGTATCATTGGCAACAGTACACAAATAGTATGTAACTAACGAATTATGAAGTTGGAGTTGCTATGCTATTATGTTATGTATAATTAGTAATAAAAGTGTAATATAAAGTTGACTTAATAATCAATGATACGATAAAGTAACTAATCTAAGGCGCAACAATTCGTATCTCCTAGCAACGAGCATTTATAGAACGAAAAGTGACACTTTTCGTTCTATAAAGTGACACTTTTCGTTCTAGGACTTTAAAATGATACTAGCACTTTAAAGTGTCACTTTTTGTTCTATAAATCGTCCAAAAACGTTGCTTTAGAAACGAGTATGACATAAATAAAATTATCAATTGAACTGAATCATATAAGAAGCATGCGAGCCGGTGGCCGGCCGCCGGAGGTGACAGGCTCCCCTCCAGCGTCTTTGTCACAGGATCTCTGTCGCACAATGCGTGCTTTACATCAACACGCCACATTATCCGAGTGGCTGCTCCTATTCTATTTTTATACTCCTTGGTTTCGAATTAGAGACATTCGACTTTATAACAGAATTGCAGGAGTTGCGAGGAGGTCCTGGAATGAAATTTTTAGCCTGTGAATTCGGGTTCCGAACCATACAAAATTTTGATTCCTCCATCTACTTCTGCGATCCTGTTACTAAGTCGAATATTGTTCAAGTTGAATTTGATTGAATTTAAATGGTGCTCTTAAGAATTTATAAATTCCTATGGGTGTGCCAAAAGCACAAAGCTTGCTTGATTCATGATCTAATTTTATTTGATGAAAACCATCTTTTAAATCTAACACACAAAAAAGTTTTTTATGTGCTAGTTTAGTACTAATTTCTTCTAATGTTGGAATTGGATAAAATTCTCTAACTATGTGTTTATTTAATTCTACTGGGTCGATACAAATCCTAAGAGATTTATCTGGTTTTTCAACAATTACCATGTTGTGGACCCAATCTGCTGGTTCTTCAACAGGGGCTATAATCTCCTTATCAACTAACATATTTAATGTTTTAATTACCCTATCCTTAATTTTAAAGGGTATTCTTCTCGGGGGAACAGCTTTTGGAATGGCCGTTTCCTTTAAATTTATTTTGCACATATCAGGAAATGAGCCTAATCCTGTAAAAACATCTATATTTTCGTTAATAAACTTTGTTCTTTCATGATTTTCATTAACAACAGTGTCTACGCGTTGCAGCAATCCTAACTCAACACATGTACCAAGTCCTAATATTGGTGTACTATTTTTTAAATCAACTATTAGGAAAATGACACTTGTTTCTACATTTCCTACTTGTACATTTGTTTCAATTAATCCAATTGGTGCTATTTTAAAGCCACCATAACTTTCTAATTTCATATCTGCTTTTTGCATTAATTTATTCCATTTATATTTTTGTACTAAATGATACGGTAATATACAGGGTGATTCAAAAGGTATGGTCCAAACTTAAGGGTGTGATTGGTGATGTTAAAATAAGCAAAAAATGCCAATAAACCCATGTCTTATTTCCAACAGTTATCTAGTTACAGGGATTTTACTGCTTTTCAAGAACGCTTCAGTGTTAACTTTTGGGTCGGTATTATAGGCGATCATGTTATTGGACCATATGTATTACCACATCGGTTTAATGCTGCCATGTATTTAGACTTCTTAGATAATGCCTTGCCGGAATTATTAGAAGATCTGCATTTTGATATGCGAAGATCCATGTGGTATCAGCATGACGAGGCACCGTTGCACAATTCACATCAGGTAAGGGTTCGGCTAAATAATCGCTTTCTACAGCGCTGGTTTGGAAGAGGCGGTCCAGTAATATGGCCGGCTCGTTCGCCTGACATTACTCCACCAGATTTTTCCTTGTGGGGTGCATTAAAAGAAAAAGTTTATGCAACGTAAATTCAGAACGGGGACCATTTAGTTAATATAATAAATAAAGCTGTTGAAAATATTCGAAGACATCCTTAACAGAGGAATGTTCGAGGTTCTCTGCGTCGGCGTTGCCAACTTTGTATACAAGCACAAAGTGGACATTTTGAACGTTTGCTGTGATACTTTTTAATTTTTCTTATAATTGTATACATTCTTTATTAATAATAAATTATCGTAAATTTTGTTATAATTAGAAAACAATTGTGAATCGGACATGAGTTTATTGGCATTTTTTACTTATTTTAACATCACCAATCACACCCTGAAGTTTGGACCATACCTTTTGAATCACCCTGTATTTACCTGTGCGCCACTATCTAACTTAAAGTTAACAAACTTATTTTGTATTTTTATCATTTTAAACCAATCCAACTTATCTACTTTAACACTATTTACATAGTTAAGCGTGTTTATACTAAAATCATCTACTCCATTTTCGTCAACTACTTCATGGGCTGTAGGATGTTTTTGTTTATAGTTAGCTGGTGTTTTGCACATGTTTGCAAAGTGATTTAGTTTTTGACATTTTATACATGTTTTCCCTATTGCTACACAAGTTTGATTAGGATGGTATTTACCACACCGCTGACATACATTTTTGTTTTTACTATATGCGTTACCTTTACTATAACTAGGATAACTATTACCCTTGTTGCCTGACGCTTGTTGTCTGTGGATGTGTTTTTTCACCTCGCTGACTTCCTGTCGCTTCTCCTGTTCAATTACTTGCATATTCTTCTCTGCCAATTCTACAGATTTGCAGAAGGACACTACTTTCTCTAGCGTTGTGTCCTCTCTAAGTAGTCTTTCTTGAATGCTTTTAGAATGAACTCCTAAAACAATCTGTACTTTTAAAAGTTTCTCCTCTTGATCCTTAAATTCACACGGGATAACCAGTGTTTTGAGATCTGCGTAGAATTTTTCAAGTGGTTCCTGAGATTCTTGTTTTCTTGCAAAAAACTTGTACACTTCCATTATCAAATTCTTTGTTGGCGTACAGTGTTTTTCCAATACCTCCAATATAGCATCAACATTTTCTTCTGACTCTTTAAGGGTTGCTAACGTTTGGTATAATTTCAGAGCTTCACTTCCTAATAGGTTTTTAAGCCGTGCTACCTGAATTTCGACCGACTTTTTATTTGTCTCCGTGGCTGTGAAATAAATTTTTACTTCTTGCTTATATTGTTTGAAATTGGCATCCAAGTTGCCAGTTAACTGGAGTGCACTTGGTTTATTAAATTCCATTTTTCTGCTTTTAGCCTCACTTTTCAAAATTACTGTTTTTTGCGTATGTTCTTGACGCCTTTAGTTGGCTTCAGACTGCGCCATGTTTTATCTTGGTTCTTATTTATTTTATTATTATGTATTACACAAGATAATAATTATTAAATTATTTATTGAACTCTGAATTAGGTACAAACGTGCTTTGACATTACTTATGTCTACCGATAATACAGATTACTATATCTTAATCTATTATTAAAAGTAGGCCTTTTAAATATACAACACTAAGGGTTAGCAGACGATTAATATTCGAACTTTAAATTTAATATATTTCACATTATATTATACATATATTTACCCTTAATTAGATCATTTTCAGATATTTTCACATTTCTTCAAATAATTTTAATTTAATTCATCAGTCCAAAAATAAAACAAAACTTCATAAATAATTGTATATACCATATTGTTGTGATGTTTACACACGTTTATAGTATATTATACACGACGCTATAATGAATGCCATTATAACCGAGGATAATGTTTGCAACACGAGCGAGCGAGCGAGCGAGTTTTGCAATTATCCGAGGTAATAGTAGCCATTATAGCGAGTCGTATACTATACTTTGTCCACGAACACAAATACGAAGAATTTTTAATTAAAATTTAAATAACAACGCTACTGTAGTGGTAGGGTTAGAATCATAACCTATTTCCTTCATTATACACCATAGACAATGATGTTACCATGACACCGTGAATAATGATTATTCACTGCTGGCAGTGTATAATGGATAGCATTATATTTGACCAAACACATGAATAATTGACAGATTATTGACTAGTCGTGGACAAACACTTATACATCATTTATTCACACACATATACAAAATTACATACAAAACCAATAGGTACTACGATTACACATTACGATTCACAGTTATACAAAATATAAGAATTTTAATCAACTTTTCTCCAGTTTAAAAGTAATTGTTATAAACAATCATTAATAAATAAAGCACTGTAAAATTGCTGGCTCCACAGGATAGATAAAACTTGAATCCGAGAGTTATCGTTAGGGAAGACGTAGATTGCATATGTCATTATCTTCAATATTCCATTTTGTTGAGTTATTGAATTAGAGATGTTGATTCCTTGTTAGTTGTTAATTTCAATTCGAAGCTAGAAAATCAGAGTAAATCATAAATTATGTGGCAAAATGTAAACTAAATTTGAATAATTTAAAGGTTATGTCTTATGAAACTTATTTTGTAATTTATTAACACAAAAAGATTTTTAACATAAATAAAAGTATAATCAAAAGGTAACTAAGCTTAGAAGCTATAAATTTATGTAAAACTTAAATGTTGAAAGAGAGTTTTAAACAAATAGATAGAAAGAGAAAATAATTAATAATATTGAAATTTAAAAGTAGTTTTAGAAGTATATCTAGACAAATTTGAGATAAAGGTTATTTAGATAATGTATAAAGTGAAAAATAACGAACAATTCCTGCTAATTTAAATTGTAATTGAGAATAATTTGTAATTATATGAATTTTAGTCATCCATAGTCAAAACATGACTGAATAAAATTTTAAATATTGACCAATAATTATGATTTGGGTACCAAATTGTAAAATTTTTAATTATCTGTGTAAATATAATTAGGTTTAATTAGATTTTAGGATTAATTAGTTTCAAATTACCACGGTCCTGTAAAGAGTAAATATAGACGTGTGAAATATAGCTCTGCAATGTAACTCAAATTTTGGGCGTTGCGAGCTCAGTTTCACAAAACAAAACAAACTAGGTTCATAGTTAGGTGATTAAAGTTAGTATTAGTGACAAATAAACAATCAAGATACAAAAGCAGCTGAACGTAAGTAAATTTTATTTACACAAGGTCATAAATAAACTAGAATTGGAGCGTAGCGTTTAAGATAAGAGGCACTCACGGCCGGTACCTGTCTGTAAACAGGACCGCACTTAGCGGAAATGATCAACTAAAAACGCTACAACCTGAATAATAAATACCGATTTACTGATAAAGGTAGGTTTCACGACGGGTTGACTGGGATCCTGTCTTTTACGCGGTTGTCGGTAGAATACGTTGATAATAACAATAACAAACAGATTAAACCTAAAGAAGCGAACTCAAAAGAACAAAGAAATGGGGAAAGGAAGCAACCAATATGACGAATTACTGCAGATGATGAAAAGTCTAATGGAAGACGTGAAGGATATCAAAGCAGGACAGAAAACAATAAGCGAATTAATGGAACTCGTAAAAGAACTAAAAAATGAAAATCAAGATTTAAAAGGGAGATTGAACGAATTGGAAAAACGAATGATGGAAATAGAAAATAAGGCAGATGAGAGGAATGAAAGTATACAGAAAAAATTTATACGGCAAGACCAAGAAAATAGGAAAAATAATGTCATTATAAAAGGATTACAAACAACGGATACTACAATGACCCAAGATGTAAAAACAATGATTGAGAGAGATCTACAGATCGAAACTGACATTAAGGAAGCAATAAAATTAGACAAAGGAGGAGTAAATAAAATTATACTTGTGAAACTGAATAATTATGAAGATAAACAAAAAATAATGAGATCCAAAAATAAATTGAGAGGAAGTAATTTGTATATCGAAGAGGATTTACCAAAGGAAGAAAGAAGAATCCAGTATGAACTGAGGAAGACAGCCAAAGAGTTAAGAAGTTCAGGAAAGATAGTTAAAGTAGGATATCAGAAACTAAATATTGACGGAAAGATGCACTACTGGGATAAATCTCTGGGCAAATTAGTAGAAACAAAAAACTAGATGAGGAAGTCCGGGATATTAACCCAATCCCGGATAAAATTTGTAGGGTTCAGGAAACAGTTAAGGGACATGGCGCAGGAGCATGCAAATTGTATAGAATAGGAACATGGAATATAAGAAGTTTAAATGGGAAAGAATATGAAGTGATACAAGAAATGAAGAAATTGAAAGTAGAAATACTGGCTATCACAGAGACGAAAAAGAAAGGATCAGGAGAAATGATTATAGAGGATTATGGCATAATATATAGCGGAGTAGAAATGGATAGAAGAGCTGAAGCAGGGGTAGGTTGTGTGCTAAGCACAAATTATATGAAGAAATTAGTAGAATGGAAAGCAATTAATAAAAGAATAATGAGAGTAACAATTGGTCATAGTAATAATGAGAAAATGGAATTAATAATAGTATATGGACCAGGGCAAAACGATACTAAGGATGAAAAAGACCAATTTTGGAATGAGTTACAAATGGTGTATGATGAAGTTAAAAACCCTGTTATAATTACTGGAGATATCAATGCGAGAATAGGTAACGACGCTAAAGGAAAACAAGGAGTGATGGGTACACATGGTGAAAATGCAATAAACAGGAATGGCGAAAGACTAATAGACTTTTGTATACAAAATGAACTGGTGATACAAAACTCCTTCTTTCAACATAAGGACTGTCATAAATATACGAGAGAAGAACCAGGAAGAAGCGAGAAATCAATAATCGACTACGTCATTACAGAGAAAGCAAATAGAAGAAGCATACAGGATGTAAGAGTATATAGAGGAGCAGAGTTATCAACAGATCATTACCTGCTAGTAGCAAAAATGAAAAATCACGAAGGAAAGCATTGTGATGTGACAGTAGGAGAAATTAAACAAAAAGAAACAAAAACCATTAAGACATATAAATTACAAGAACAGCAGATAAGAGACAAGTACGCAGAATGCATAACTGAGGAGATTCAGTGTGCAGAAGAAGAGCTACAACATGCGACGCTAGAAGGAAAATGGCAAAAATTTAAAGAAATTATATGCAAGGCCGGCTCTAAAGCATGCGGGGTAGCAATAACCGGAGGATCTAAGAAAAGAACGAGTTGGTGGAATGAAGATATAAAAAATATTATCAGAAGAAAAAAGACTGCATGGAAAGAATATTTAAAAAAGAAAACGAATGAAACCTATGAAAACTATAAAACAGCTAGACAGATAGTAAAAGAGGAGGTTAAAATAGCAAAGGCAAAGGAATGGGAGGATTTTGGGACAAAGATGGAAAAAGACAGTAGATCTAACCATAAATTGTTTTATAGAGCCTTAAAGAATATGAAAAACAAAGAAAGACAAAACAAAATGAGGCAAATTACAGACAAAGAAGGAAAGATAATCAACGAAGATAGTAAAATAATGCACAGATGGAAGGAGTACTTTCAGGATATATTGGATGGTGTGGATATAGAAGAGAATGAAATAGAAACAGGAGCGCAAAATACAACTATAAATTTAGAAGAAAATGATAGCATAGAATTTGAAGAAGTAAAAAAAGCTGTCGGAAAGCTAAAGAATGGGAAAGCAGCCGGAATAGACGGGATGAAAGCAGAGCTACTTAAATGCATGAGCGAAGAAGGATTTGAGCTATTACATAAAATTGTTAATAAAGCATGGAACACATTAACAGTCCCAAAAGATTGGAGAATTTCAGTCATAGTGCCAATTTACAAAAAGGGAAATCCAAAGGAATGTACTAATTACCGAGGGGTATCGCTGCTCTGCACAGCTTGTAAAGTATACGAGATCATTTTAGAAGAAAGACTAAGAAAGTTTATAGAAGATAAACTCCATGGGGCGCAGAGCGGATTTAGACCTGGACATTGTACTCAAGACCATATATTTACAATCAGAAATACAATAGAGAAATTTCTACCATACAATAAAGAAATATATATGTGTTGTATCGACCTGGAGAAGGCATTTGACATGGTGACGAGGCAAAACATATGGAACGCTTTGGAGAGCAATGGAGTAGCAAGAGGACTGATAGAAGCAATAAAATCACTGTATAAGAAAACAGATAACATAATTAAAACAAGCAACAGGGAGACTGATAAATTCCGAACTACTCAAGGGGTTAGACAAGGAGGCAACCTCAGCCCACTGCTGTTCATCATATTTATGGATGGAATAATAAAAAATGTTAGCAGTCGAAGTAAGAAAATGATTGTTGGATATAACAAATTGAAGGCTGTGGAAGTGGGTGACTGTGTGTTTGCGGATGATGTAGTAGTAATGGCAAATACAGAGAAAAATCTACAATTTAACGTGGACATATGGAACAGAGAACTGGAAGATAAAGGAATGAGGATCAACATCAACAAGACGAAATCAGTAGTGATAACAAACGACAAAGAGCAAAAAATAAGCTTACAAATCAAAAATCAGACAGTGGAGCAAGTAGAAAATATAAAATATTTAGGATCAGTTATAGACAATACTGGAAAACTGGATGAAGAAATCAACAACAGATTAGCGGCAACGTCGAAAATGTTCAATAGCATTAAAAGAGGATTCATCAATAAAAAGGAAATAAGTAATAAAACAAAAATGACAGTATACCAAACCATATATCTACCGACATTACTTTATGGTTGCGAATCGTGGGTAATGACCGAAAAGCTGTACAAGAAAATTCAGGTTGCAGAAATGAAATATTTAAGACGAGTAGCAAAAGTAACGATAATGGACAAAATAAAAAATGATAACATAAGAGCAACACTGAGCATAGAAAGCACCAGGGAGTATATCGAAAAGGCCCAATTACGGTGGTGGGGGCATATGAAAAGACTAAACGAAAAAAGACAGGTTAGACAGATATGGGAAGCGAAGATAACTGGGAAAAGAAGGAGAGGTAGACCTCGCAAGACATGGGATAAAGAAGTAGCAGAAGCAATGAAGAATAGAGGAATATTGTGGAAGCAGGCCGAGACATTAGCAAGAGATAGAAAGACTTGGAGAAAAATTGTGAAATAAAGACAGTTAGGAAAATGAAACAATTAGTCATCATAATAATGAAATATTTAGTTTTAACAATGTATTATTTAGTTATATTTAAGTATGTAATATTTAGTTATAACACCCTCTACACTTAACAGTAGAAGAGGGATAGATTATATATATATATATAGTTTCAAATTAGTTTTTAAGTTCAAATACAGAATCCAAGCCTTGGTATTGGTCAAAGCTTTTATTTATTTACAAGAAGTTTAGTAAGAATTCAGTTATCGCCGGAGGCACACGCAATATTTTTGTGCTCCGCCATTAAATTGTAAAATCGATAGTCAAAACAAAAGACTTCAGATGCTTCTGGAACAATTTTGTGACGTAACGAAATAAATAAAAAAATGAAAGTGAAAAACCTAACCTGATAAAAATTCATGGTTTATGTGGATAAAAGATGTTTATAATCTTTAATAAATAAAATTAAATTGTACAACAATCTAATCAGTGTAGCAAAATAAATATTTAACAACGTTACGAAATAATTTTAATATTGAAAGTGGAAGTGAGAAAAGTTTGTAAATACCTGTAAATAGAAAATTATTATGTATGTCCAGATTTCCATAAGAATATCCTTTTTATGAAATTAAATAAATTCTTCGTTTAAGTTGTTTTAAAAACTGAATGTTTTATTTCATCTGGTGAATATAAGTGAACATCATAGAAGAAAGTATAAAGCAAATTAACATCAAGTGTGTTAAAGAATAAATTTAATATTTCAACGACAACGTGTAAAGACTATTACAGTGATTAAATATGGAATGGTACTTACTGGCAAATGTAAATATTTCTATGTATATCAAGTTGTAAGGACGAGGGAGCCATCCATTTTATATTTGAACTTCAATTACAACAGCTGATCCAAGTTTACTTCGATGCGCAAGTTCGAATTCAAGAAAGAATAGAGACCAGTTCCGTAACCGAAAATAGAGTCTAGTTAAGTAAAATTTCTGTTTATTTATTGTGGTGAATTTGTCAAGTCAATAATATTTTCTTTTGTGTAATTAATGTCAAAAGTAATTTGTTAAATTTATGAGTTATTAAGTATTTCGATTTTTCTTAAAACTCAAGAGAACCTACGATTTAATTCAATAATTATTTTAAGTTGTGTAATTTTCGATTCGATTTTTATCTGTATTGTGTGCCGTTATTTTACAGGGGATTTGTGCTAATAACTAGTTATTATATTAATTATAATTCGTATAACTATACACATTTAATACACGCACCCTGAGATACAACACAAACGATACACACACAATTACAGGATTAACTCAACTTATTAATTAAGTTCAAAATTAAACTTTAAGTAAACTTTAACATTAATTTAATGTACTCAGAAACACAACAATACAGGGTGCCCATAATCTATCTCATTACATGGGTAACTTTCTTAATAGAAAAGATAGAGGATCGGTTAAATGGGGAAAGTTGGGCAGAATTACAAGCAGAATCTTATGCCATTTTCAAATTTGACGTATGTCATTAGCTTTTTTAAATTTTTTGAAAAAACTGAAAACGGTCGTTTTTTTCAATGTTGTACTGTTCCACGACCATTTACCTTAGAACTGAAGTAAAAGTGGCTTCTTGTAGATATTTTTGCGTAGAATTCGATAAAGTTATGCAAAATGTCATGGCCCGCTTGGTTTTCGAGATATAACATCAATTTGCTTTTTTTTAAATGGCAATCATAGTTGGCTGTGATCTCATTAAATAGCTTTTGTTTTTCTGATTTCATTGATATAAGGTTCGATATACTTTACTCTTTTATTTTCTTTTTAAATGCTAAAAGAAGTTTATTGGTACAATTAAGCAGCAAAATAATACACCGGTAGGCTTTGGAAACAGATGCTTCAAACAAAAACCCTGGTTGCCAATCAAACAAGTTGATTAAATTTGAAAACAAAATTTTTATTGATAATAATATGTACTATTAATGGTTTTAAGTGCATTATTACAAAAACAACTTATAAATTAAATCTCCATTATGTACAAAAATTTCAATTTCATATTAAATGTTCAAAATGGCCCCGTTAACCTGTATGCACATTTGACATCTTCTAACCATCTCTCTATGCACTCTTTCCAAACTGTCAGGTCGAATTCTTCTTATAACTAATGTAAAGCTGATCTCGCCTCTCGACAGTAAGATGGGGATTATTTTCAGACCAATAGATGTGATTGTGCCTATTAAATATGCCGTTGTTGGTAAATTTTGCCTCGTCAGTAAATGAAATACCGCGTGAAAAATTTGGGTTGTTGCCCGTTTCTCGTAAAAACCATCTAGCATAATGCAATCTTCTTTCTGAGTCGCCAGCATACAAGGTACATATTTCCAATATGAGATTTATAGGCTTGAAAAGATTTTGTTTTAAAATTAAAAGAGCTTTTTCTGCAGAAATAGCACACTCACTTGCAATTTCACGGGTAGATGTTGTTGGTTTGTAATTTACAAATGCCAAAACTCTTTCTCGTCTTCTTGTTTAAACTTTTGATTTTCATCATTCAGTTTCATAAATGACCCATATTGTTTTAAATTGTTTTCTAATTTGGAAAAAAGCCTTTTATCTGGTTGTCTTCTTTCCATATATCTTTGCAATTACATTTCACTAGCTTCATTACTGTTTCTGTTCCTAGCGTCGTAACAAAAAAGCATGTCGTTTTTCTCTTCATTTGTACACATTGCTTATTTTAACAAATTTGTCTCCATAAAATAAATCAGTAACGCAACTTAAGTAAATCAATTTGTTTGACAACGGGGTTTTTTGTTTGAAGTTTCTATTTCCAAAGCCTACCTCTGTATTATTTTGCTGCTTAATTGTACCAATAAACTTATTTTAGCATTTAAAGAGAAAATATGAGAGTAAAGTATATCGAACCTTATATCAATGAAATCAGAAAAACGAAAGCTATTTAACTATGATTGCTATTTAAAAAAATGCAAGTTTATGTTGTATCTCGAAAACCAAGAGGGCCATGACATTTTGCGTAACTTTATCGAATTCTACGCAAAAATATCTGCAACAAGACACCTTTACTTCAGCTCTAAGGTAAATGGTCGTTGAATGATATAACATTGAAGAAAACGACCTTTTTCAGTTTTTTCAAAATAATAAAAAAAGTTGATGGCATATGTCAAATTTGAAAATGGCATGAGATTTTGCTTATAATTCTGCCCAACTTTCCCCATTTAACGGATCCTCTATCTTTTATATTAAGAAAGTTACCCATGTAATGAGATAGATTATGGGCACCCTGTATATTACCGAATAAAGTACGTAGGACAACACATACATTACAGGTACAGGTTAAACTTACATTACAAAAACTTCTCTGGCAGTAATCGATTTAATAAATAATTTTTCAACCTTAAAAGTAATTTGCACCACTTCAGAGCCATTTGGAAAGCTTAATAGTGAAAAGTAAAACGCATCTTAAACAATTAAAGCTTACTTACTTACTTTATCATTATGCCTTTCTACCCATTCGGGTGTAAGGCACCTCAAACAATTAAAGCTACTCCTACATAACTTAAGATATAATTAAGAGTAATTTTAGAGTCCTACCAAGGGCCAAGGGGGAAGTCCTCTCATGATATAATAAATTCCTCTGTATGTGGCACAGTTCTAATAGGAAGTTGCGAATGACAGCAATAGACGATTCAAATTAAGCAACTGCAAGCCTAGATTCGCACAATCTACAGTGTGTCTCACTTTAGACGGCACCACCCCAGTATTTTGTTTATATATTATCGATTTAAAACATTTCTTTTTTCTGATTATACCCCTCACTAAATTGTACTTTTATATTATTGTATGTTACTTTCCCTTCACGGTAAAATGCTAGTCTACTACGATTTAAAATAAACAGCAAAATTGAAGAAGTCGTTTAGGGATTTTTTTTTCAAAAAATCTTGTTAATAAAAGTTGTTCAGAATCGTTCAAGTAAGCTAAATCCGAAATTTCATTAAAAACAAAAAAATTTGAAAATCTCTTTATTTTAGAAAACGAATAGAAAAATGCATATGTGCTAATGGTGATTTAGTTGAAAATACTGTTATTTAAGTAATTCAGCATCGTTTTTTGTTATTGTATTGAATTAAAAGAATAAAATAAAAAATCATGGCAAACTTGTGAGATTATTATTTGAATTTTCTGGATCTTCAAATTTTTTTGTTTTTAATGAAATTTCGGGTTTAGCTTATTTGAACGATTCTGAACAACTTTTATTAACAAGATTTTTTGATAAAAAAGTCCCTAATACGACTTCTTCAATTTTGCTGTTTATTGTAAATCGTAGTAGACTAGCATTTTACTGTGAAGGAAAAGTAACATACCTTAAAAGTACAATTTAGTGAGGGGTATAATCAGAAAAAAGAAATTTTTTAAATCGATAATATACAGGGTGGGGCAATAGTGCATCCGACTTCGATAGCTCGAGTTCTATGATAGCTAGAAATTTGATTAAAAAACATAAATAAACTAGAGAAAAAAGTCTATAACCGGAAATTATTTTCGAATATAAAGGGTGGCCCAAGACGATTCTACAAGGTCAAGTTACTTTTTTTTAAATGGAATGTTGTGTATAAAAGAAGATTTTTTGAAGCCTCTTCCTAGACTCTTTTCACTCCCATATTATTATTGACTATCTCTAAACCACTTGGATGTAGTGATTTTTTTTGTTCAAATAATGGCATTTGCAGATGCATATTAACAAAATCACTACAGTCATAATTACGGGTTTTAAGAAAAAATTATGTAAGTACCAGTTAGGAAACACCTGTGCGATGTCTTTGAATCATTTTCACTTCCTAAAAAATATACAGGGTGGCAAAACATGATTTTTCAATTTAGAACTTTTTGAATTGAATTTTCTCAATTTTTTCAAATAGAACACCCTGTATATTTTTCAACGATATGATGTAGAAACTAAAAAAGAACATTTTTTGTATGTACTTCCCTATGGCTATTTGTAACCATTTTCGATTTATTGGGCAATAAGTACAAAATTCAAGTACAAAATAACTCAACAGATAAAATTATAATAAGTGCCCACATGTTGCCCATTTTGATTGACACACATCTCTATGCGCCTTTGAAATGAGAGTTCTACTTTTCTTAAAATTGCCGGTGTGATACTTATAAAAGCAGTTATTATTCTTTCCTTCATATTTTGGATTATTGTTGGTGTTTCTTTATAAACAATTTCCTTCACGTATCCCCATAAAAAGAAATCAATTTTTGTAAGATCCGCGGATCTAGCAGGCCATTTAGTGGGGCCATTTCTTCCAATCCATTGTCTTGGGTAGATTTTATTTAGGTGGTCTCTTACTGCATTTAAATAATGTGGTGGAGCACCATCTTGTTGAAGCCATATCCTGTTTCTGATCCTTTCGGGAAGATTCACCACTAACTGCGGCAGATAGTTTTCCAGAAAATGAAGATAAATAGCCCCAGTCAATGTACCATCAAAGAAATGGGGCCCATCATGTCTACAAGCTACAAGTTCCGCTTTGTTAAAATTCATTTTGGAAAACTCCAAATATTTCAAAATTGGCACAAATGAGAACTGACGACCGGTAACTGCGATAAATGTGTATTGTTTGTCGAATAAAATAAAAATCAAAAAATGTACGTACAAGTAAGATCTTAACAAAAAATGGATGTGCTGGGCGAGATCGAGAATCAAACATAAAGTGAACTCACTAAAAAAAACTCATGCTGTTTTCATGGGCAATATGTGGATCACTTGTTATAATTTTATCTGTTGAGTTATTTGAAAAACGATCTAATATTTTAAGATTATCCTTGAATTTTGTACTTATTGCTCAATAAATCGAAAATGGTTACAAATAGCCATAGGGATGTACATACAAAAAATGTTCGTTTTTAGTTTCTACATCATATCGTTCAAAAATATACAGGGTGTTCTATTTGAAAAAATTGAGAAAATTTAATTCAAAAAGTTCTAAATTGAAAAATCATGTTTTACCACCCTGTATAAATTTTAGGAAGTGAAAATGATTCAAAGACATCGCACAGATGTTTCCTAACTGGTACTTACATAATTTTTTCTTAAAACATGTAATTGTGACTGTAGTGATTTTTTTAATATGCATCTGCAGATGCCATTATTTGAACAAAAAAAATCACTACATCCAAGTGGTTTGGAGATAGTCAATAATAATATGGGAGTGAAAAGAGTCTAGGAAGAGGCTTCAAAAAATCTTCTTTTATACACAACATTCCATTTAAAAAAAAGTCACGTGACCCTGTAGAATCGTTTTGGGCCACCCTTTATATTCGAAAATAATTTCCGGTTATAGACTTTTTTCTCTAGTTCATTTATGTTTTTTAATCAAATTTCTAGCTATCATAGAACTCGAGCTATCGAAGTCGGACGCACTAGTGCCCCACCCTGTATAAAAAAAATAATGGGGTGGTGCCGTCTAAAGTGAGACACACTGTATATTCAAACTAATATTTCTTAGCAATAAAACTTGTAAAGTTTAAAGTATTTCAAGCACTTGTCAGTTTTAAAAAAATCATACAAATTTTCTTGCCGCAAAGTGAAAACCTACCGAAAATAAATATGAGGTTAAATGATTAAAATATTAAAACGTACAAAATTCTTCTTCCAGTGATTCTGCAGCTTTCAATGATGTCGCTGGTGTCGAAAAAGTAGTCATGTTCTACGAAATACAAAAAAAGCATTCAAATCTACTAACGAAATATATCACGAGAAAGAAACTGCTTGCTGCTGAATAGCTTAACGGTGTACAAGTTGGATTGCCTACATGCAGAGGCAATTCTTTTTCAAAAGCGAACGTATCACAAGCAGCAAACGGTTTGGCCTTTAAAAGCAAACATATAAAAACATTTATAAAACTAATAAGCTTTCATTCAATATCAGTACAACTAATGTTGTATCGTGCCATTTCTAGTTATATTCTTATATTAGGCTGTAAGTAAAATTACAGATCAATAAGTAATATAAAGATGTACGTTTAATGGAATTTTCCGTACCGGCTATTATTGAGCCAGTGCAGCGACGTAGACGCGCAATCCGCGATACGCACCGGTCTACGTGACAACGTAATCATGCCCCGGCGCGAGCAATTTCCCCCACGCCGCCCGCCAGAAATGGTATAAAAGCACAATCGCAACCGAGGAACTTCACTTCGACTCCGAAGGGAGTCCACCGAACCCAGTCCGGGTCCATAACCTGAACCGACCCCGTTCCTTTTTCTAAGTCGGCCACCGAGGACGACGTGAAATCCCCAGGTCCTTTAATAAAGCTTCGGCCACTGAGGACGAAGTAAATTCACGAAGTCCTTTATAAAAGTAGGCCACTGAGGACGGCATAAAATCCACCAGGTGATTTATAAAAGTCGGCCACCGAGGACGACATAAATCTCCAGACCCCTTTCATACCTGTCGGCCACCGAGGACGACGTGTTCCTGTTATTCCCCTAAACTACCGCTTACCGCCGAGCACCAGGTATGACCGTAAACGAGGTCCGAGGAATAAACACCGCTACGATTAGGGTTGACGTACCTGATTTTGTCAATCCCTATTGCCTGTAACCACGAGTGCGAAGGAATTACGCACCTCGAACTGTTAGAGTAATTAATATTGGTGTACGTAATATACTTTTACATTTGTTTAGCGAGAACCGAGCGTGCACTCACCGCAGCGAGTTCCCGACTGACAGCCAAAAGCAACGCTCCCTCCACTTTTCGCCCGAGTCGAGGCTGCGTGGGGAGAAGACGCAGATACACTCGCCGTATTAAAATCCATCAAACAAGAGCGGCACACCAAAATATTATTAAAATATTTATTTATTTTCTTTATATATATTGTACATAGTTTACCAGCAGTTCCATTATTATTTGTTTACCTTTTGAAATACATTTTATTTATTACAACGTTTTATAAAAATCTCTGTGTTAATTTTATTCGAGCTACGACACTACCCTGACTTCGGCTGAACTACCCCAAGGCATTAACCCCAAGTTTGGGTGTTACAATGTAAGGATTTTAAACACTTACCTTCTAGAACAAACCAAGGCCAACTGTATCAATAGAGACTTCGTCCCTATAAGGCCGCTCCACTTCGCGTTTTACAAATTTTTTGACAGGACCAGAAACTAATGCCCCCTTTAGGAAGTTGTGGTTACTATTATAACTGTCAACAGTGTATCGCAAATGTCAACTAGTTGTCAACCAATTTATTAAAAAACATTGTGAAAGTAGATCTTTGTTCAAAAAGTTTTAATGTGTTAAAGCATACAATTAATACTTTTATAGAGTGCAACAATTCAAAAGAATATTAAATTTATTAGTTGAATTTTTATTTATTTATTTATTTAATATTTGATAATATTGTAGTTAATCCCGCGCGCAGGCAAATGCCTCTTCATGGCGTTTCCACTGCATGTTGTGCTATATTTTCCCAGTTGCAGCCCAAGAATCTTATGAAATCTTCCTTCCATCTTGTTCTTGGGTGGTCGCTTATTCTCCCGTATAGAGATGGATACCATATCATTTTGTAGTTCTACTTGCCCATAATGCCCGTTATTCCTTATTATGTGCTCTCGCCATTTCCATTTCAGTTTGCTAATAGCGGTACCTAGGTAGTTATTAAATGTACCTACTACTAATTTTTATGGAAGATCTTCATTTCTTGCTCTGTCCTCTCTTCTGATCCTGAGAATTTTTTTTTTAGCATAATTATGATGTGTCACTAGTTTTTTGCTGTTGCTTTTTATTAGACTCCACGTTTGTGCTGCATATTTATGTCATTGCGGGTAATATATTACTTTTTCTTAAGTTTTAAGTTAGTTGTTTCATTTCAGATCTTTTCGAGCTGCCAAAACTTATTCCATCCACTAGCTATGTATTCTTTCTTGTACTATATTGTTTCGTTTTTCTGAGAATAAAATAATTTGGCCTAAGCATTTAGCTTTACCTTTGTATTGAATTTCTTCTCCATGAGCATAGATATTGCGTTCACATCTGCTAATAAGTAAACAGGATTTTTTATTGTTCATTTTTAGTTCTATTTTTGTGCTATTTTTAACTAGTTCGTTAATCAGTCACTCTTGGGATAGCTGAAGAATGTAATAATAGCGGTTAACAGTATTATAATAATTGTTGTGCTTTGTAAATATTTCTTACCGTAATAATATTTGAAAGAACGCGACAATTTAGTTTTACATGAACTTCAAAAATGGTGGATTTTTATTTTTATACAAACGCCTGATTCGAACAATTGCTTTAATTAATTACTTTGTTCTTTGTAAGAAATAAATATCGACCAAATAATTAAAATCGATTTGACAAATTGTTGACATTCGACAATTTACAGGTATCTTCCGAATTAGTTATAGTTTATTTAATAGATGACACCACTATCCGTCCTTTTCAAGGCCAACTGTATCAATAGAGACTTCGTCCCTATAAGGCCGCTCCACTTCGCGTTTTACAAATTTTTTGACAGGACCAGAAACTAATGCCCCCTTTAGGAAGTTGTTGTTACTATTATAACTGTCAACAGTGTATTACAAATGTCAACTAGTTGTCAACCAATTTATTAAAAAACATTGTGAAAGTAGATCTTTGTTCAAAAAGTTTTAATGTGTTGAAGCACACAATTAATACTTTTATAGAGTGCAACAATTCAAAAGAATATTAAATTTATTAGTTGAATTTTTATTTATTTATTTATTTAATATTTGATAATATTGTAGTTAATTCCGCTCGCAGGCAAATGCCTCTTCATGGCGTTTCCACTGCATGTTGTGCTATATTTTCCCAGTTGCAGCCCAAGAATCTTATGAAATCTTCCTTCCATCTTGTTCTTGGGCGGTCGCTTATTCTCCCGTATAGAGATGGATACCATATCATTTTGTAGTTCTACTTGCCCATAATGCCCGTTATTCCTTATTATGTGCTCTCGCCATTTCCATTTCAGTTTGCTAATAGCGGTACCTACCTAGGTAGTTATTAAATGTACCTACTACTAATTTTTATGGAAGATCTTCATTTCTTGCTCTGTCCTCTCTTCTGATCTTGAGAATTTTTTTTTAGCATAATTATGATGTGTCACTAGTTTTTTGCTGTTGCTTTTTATTAGACTCCACGTTTGTGCTGCATATTTATGTCATTGCGGGTAATATATTACTTTTTCTTAAGTTTTAAGTTAGTTGTTTCATTTCAGATCTTTTCGAGCTGCCAAAACTTATTCCATCCACTAGCTATGTATTCTTTCTTGTACTATATTGTTTCGTTTTTCTGAGAATAAAATAATTTGGCCTAAGCATTTAGCTTTACCTTTGTATTGAATTTCTTCTCCATGAGCATAGATATTGCGTTCACATCTGCTAATAAGTAAACAGGATTTTTTATTGTTCATTTTTAGTTCTATTTTTGTGCTATTTTTAACTAGTTCGTTAATCAGTCACTCTTGGGATAGCTGAAGAATGTAATAATAGCGGTTAACAGTATTATAATAATTGTTGTGCTTTGTAAATATTTCTTACCGTAATAATATTTGAAAGAACGCGACAATTTAGTTTTACATGAACTTCAAAAATGGTGGATTTTTATTTTTATACAAACGCCTGATTCGAACAATTGCTTTAATTAATTACTTTGTTCTTTGTAAGAAATAAATATCGACCAAATAATTAAAATCGATTTGACAAATTGTTGACATTCGACAATTTACAGGTATCTTCCGAATTAGTTATAGTTTATTTAAT
Organism: Melanotus villosus; assembly: GCA_963082815.1. Taxonomy (NCBI): domain Eukaryota; kingdom Metazoa; phylum Arthropoda; class Insecta; order Coleoptera; family Elateridae; genus Melanotus; species Melanotus villosus. The sequence continues at coordinate 19,796,680 of OY720425.1, read as the reverse complement.
AGATGACACCACTATCCGTCCTTTTCAAGGCCAACTGTATCAATAGAGACTTCGTCCCTATAAGGCCGCTCCACTTCGCGTTTTACAAATTTTTTGACAGGACCAGAAACTAATGCCCCCTTTAGGAAGTTGTTGTTACTATTATAACTGTCAACAGTGTATTACAAATGTCAACTAGTTGTCAACCAATTTATTAAAAAACATTGTGAAAGTAGATCTTTGTTCAAAAAGTTTTAATGTGTTGAAGCACACAATTAATACTTTTATAGAGTGCAACAATTCAAAAGAATATTAAATTTATTAGTTGAATTTTTATTTATTTATTTATTTAATATTTGATAATATTGTAGTTAATTCCGCTCGCAGGCAAATGCCTCTTCATGGCGTTTCCACTGCATGTTGTGCTATATTTTCCCAGTTGCAGCCCAAGAATCTTATGAAATCTTCCTTCCATCTTGTTCTTGGGCGGTCGCTTATTCTCCCGTATAGAGATGGATACCATATCATTTTGTAGTTCTACTTGCCCATAATGCCCGTTATTCCTTATTATGTGCTCTCGCCATTTCCATTTCAGTTTGCTAATAGCGGTACCTACCTAGGTAGTTATTAAATGTACCTACTACTAATTTTTATGGAAGATCTTCATTTCTTGCTCTGTCCTCTCTTCTGATCTTGAGAATTTTTTTTTAGCATAATTATGATGTGTCACTAGTTTTTTGCTGTTGCTTTTTATTAGACTCCACGTTTGTGCTGCATATTTATGTCATTGCGGGTAATATATTACTTTTTCTTAAGTTTTAAGTTAGTTGTTTCATTTCAGATCTTTTCGAGCTGCCAAAACTTATTCCATCCACTAGCTATGTATTCTTTCTTGTACTATATTGTTTCGTTTTTCTGAGAATAAAATAATTTGGCCTAAGCATTTAGCTTTACCTTTGTATTGAATTTCTTCTCCATGAGCATAGATATTGCGTTCACATCTGCTAATAAGTAAACAGGATTTTTTATTGTTCATTTTTAGTTCTATTTTTGTGCTATTTTTAACTAGTTCGTTAATCAGTCACTCTTGGGATAGCTGAAGAATGTAATAATAGCGGTTAACAGTATTATAATAATTGTTGTGCTTTGTAAATATTTCTTACCGTAATAATATTTGAAAGAACGCGACAATTTAGTTTTACATGAACTTCAAAAATGGTGGATTTTTATTTTTATACAAACGCCTGATTCGAACAATTGCTTTAATTAATTACTTTGTTCTTTGTAAGAAATAAATATCGACCAAATAATTAAAATCGATTTGACAAATTGTTGACATTCGACAATTTACAGGTATCTTCCGAATTAGTTATAGTTTATTTAATAGATGACACCACTATCCGTCCTTTTCAAGGCCAACTGTATCAATAGAGACTTCGTCCCTATAAGGCCGCTCCACTTCGCGTTTTACAAATTTTTTGACAGGACCAGAAACTAATGCCCCCTTTAGGAAGTTGTTGTTACTATTATAACTGTCAACAGTGTATTACAAATGTCAACTAGTTGTCAACCAATTTATTAAAAAACATTGTGAAAGTAGATCTTTGTTCAAAAAGTTTTAATGTGTTGAAGCACACAATTAATACTTTTATAGAGTGCAACAATTCAAAAGAATATTAAATTTATTAGTTGAATTTTTATTTATTTATTTATTTAATATTTGATAATATTGTAGTTAATTCCGCTCGCAGGCAAATGCCTCTTCATGGCGTTTCCACTGCATGTTGTGCTATATTTTCCCAGTTGCAGCCCAAGAATCTTATGAAATCTTCCTTCCATCTTGTTCTTGGGCGGTCGCTTATTCTCCCGTATAGAGATGGATACCATATCATTTTGTAGTTCTACTTGCCCATAATGCCCGTTATTCCTTATTATGTGCTCTCGCCATTTCCATTTCAGTTTGCTAATAGCGGTACCTACCTAGGTAGTTATTAAATGTACCTACTACTAATTTTTATGGAAGATCTTCATTTCTTGCTCTGTCCTCTCTTCTGATCTTGAGAATTTTTTTTTAGCATAATTATGATGTGTCATAAGTTTTTTGCTGTTGCTTTTTATTAGACTCCACGTTTGTGCTGCATATTTATGTCATTGCCGGTAATAAATTGCTTTTTCTTAAGTTTTAAGTTAGTTGTTTCATTTCAGATCTTTTCGAGCTGCCAAAACTTATTCCATCCACTAGCTATGTATTCTTTCTTGTACTATATTGTTTCGGTTTTCTGAGAATAAAATAATTTGGCCTAAGCATTTAGCTTTACCTTTGTATTGAATTTCTTCTCCATGAGCATAGATAGATGTTGCGTTCACATCTGTTAATAAGTAAACAGGATTTTTTATTGTTCATTTCTAGTCCTATTTTTGTGCTATTTTTAACTAGTTCATTAATCAGTGACTCTTGGGATAGCTGAAGAATGTAATAATAGCGGTTAACAGTATTATAATAATTGTTGCGCTTTGTAAATCTTTCTTACCGTAATAATATTTGAAAGAACGCGACAATTTAGTTTTACATGAACTTCGAAAAATGGTGGATTTTTATTTTTATACAAACGCTAGATTCGAACAATTGCTTTAATTAATTACTTTGTTCTTTGTAAGAAATAAATATCGACCAAATAATTTAAATTGATTTGACAAATTGTTGACATTCGACAATTTACAGGTATCTTCCGAATTGGTTATAGTTTATTAATAGATGACACCACTATCCGGCCTTTATGGCCTACTGTCTCAAAACCTATTTTTAGGCAGAGTGGACTGGCCGTATATACGGAGTATATAGATGCAGTTGGTCGTGTCCTTTTATAGATTTACTACACGGTAAAAACTCACAGTAAAACTAATTAACTTTATTTTCGTAATTGACAGCTTTTTTGTTGTTAGCAACCGTAACGATAACAATAATAATAAATTATATAGAAGCTGGGATCCCTACAGTACTCCCCCCCTAGTGACGTCACGAAACATGACGAGACGTTGACGCATGAGTATTTAAATAGGTTTTAAGTGGCTGCAGATTTGTGTCTGTATCATTTTCGGGGTTAGGGAGAAATGCCGCTTTAAGTCTTTCGGTAGAGATATTTACGTTTTTACCATTTATTCGAACTGTAAACAATCGGTCGTTTATTCTACCAGAGACTTCATGAGGTCCTGTGTAAGGATGTTGTAGCGGTTTTTTAACTCTATCATCTCTGACAAAAACATGACTACAACTGTATAGATCTTTATGTGCGAATGTACTTGATTTATTATGGTGAGCTGTAGGAGTTGGACGAAGTTTTCTCATGTCTTCGCGAAATTTTTCTTTAAATATTTCGGGATCTGTGGATAGTTCTTCATCAAGAAAAAATTCCCCTGGAACACGTAATGTTGTGCCGTACACCAATTCTGCTGCAGAACATTTAATATCTTCTTTATAACAGGTGCGTAAACCTAGCAGTACTGTTGGAAGAAGTGCAACCCAGTCGGCGTTTTCATGACATTTGAGTGCATTTTTGAGAGAGCGATGCCATCTCTCTATCAAACCATTACTGGCAGGATGATAGGGAGAAGTGCGATTTCTTTTACATCCAATGAATTTCGTTAGAGCTTGAAATAGCATACATTCGAATTGAGAACCTTGATCAGTGATAATTTCACGGGGTGCCCCAAAACGAGAGACCCAGTGATTATAAAATGCAGTAGAAACGCTGTCTGCTGAGCAATCCTTCATAGGAACAGCTTCCGGCCATCTAGTGAATCTATCTATCATCGTGAGACAATAAGTATACCCTCGACATGGTGGAAGTGGGCCAACAATATCTAAATGGACCTGCTGAAAACGTGTGTCGGAAACAATCATTTTCTCTGGTTCGTTCTTTGTATAACGATGAATTTTAGATTTTTGGCAAGGAATACATGTTTTTACCCACTCCAGAATGTCACGACGCATATTTGGCCAAACAAATTTCTCTCCAATAAGCTGTCGAGTTGAACGTCCTCCAGGATGAGAAAGACGGTGAACCATATCAAAAATTTTTTTTCGAAGTAGCTGAGGTACATAAGGGCGGATAGTTTCCGTGGAAGTGTCACAGTATAGATTTTTATTATCCACTAAATATCGCTGAATTTTAAGAGAAGTATTATTTAACCGTAAAATGTTGTGCAATTCCTCATCCTCCTGTTGGGCATTGGCAAGTTCATCAGTCGTAACCAGAACAGGCATCGCAATTGCTTCTATACGAGACAGAGCATCAGCAACGATATTTTTTTTCGGAAACGTGTACAATTTGCGTTGTAAACTGGGAAATATAGTTTAAATGCCTCAACTGTCTAGGGGAAGCTTTATCGGAACGTTGGGAAAAGGCATAAGTTAAAGGAGCATGGTCTGTTTTGATAGTAAAATGCCTAGCTTCAAGCATATGCCTGAAATGTTTTATTCCTTTGTAAATAGATAACAATTGTCTATCGTAGGTGCTGTATTTAAGCTCAGCGCTATTTAGTTTCTTGGAAAAGAATCCAAGCGGTTGCCACCTACCTTCTTGTAGTTGTTCCAACACGGATCCTACAGCCACATCTGAAGCATCAGTAACAAGTGCAAGTTCGCCATCAATATTTGGATGAGCTAAAAGTGTAGCAGTGGTGATGCTTGTTTTGCAATTTTCAAAGGCTTCCTTGGCTTCCACTGTCCAGTTAATACAACTTTTGTCGTTTTTCTTGCCGTTTCGGAGATAGAAATTAAGAGGAGCTTGAACTTTGGCAGCGTTGTTAATAAAACGTCGATAAAAATTCAAAACTCCAAGAAATCTTCTAAGTTCCAGGACAGTGCCTGGTTTCTTATAAGAGGATATAGCTTCAACTCTGTCTGATGGAGGTCTAATTCCTTTAGAATTAATGAAATATCCTAAATATTGTATCTCTGAAACCCCAAAAACGCATTTAGATACATTAATTTTTAAACCGTACTGTTTAAATCTACTGAATACAGAACGTAGATGATTTTCATGGTCCTCTGGGCTAGAGGACGCAATGAGAACGTCGTCTAGGTAGCAGTAACAGAAATTCAGACCACGAAGAATTATGTCCATAAATCTCTGAAAAGTTTGGGCGGCGTTACAAAGACCAAATGTCATAACTGGAAATTCAAACAACCCAAACGGTGTAATAACGGCCGTTTTGGGAATATCTTTTTCATTTACTGGAATCTGATGATAAGCTCTGACTAGATCTAAGGAAGAAAATATTTTTTTACCAAAAAGTTGATGAGAAAAGTCTTGGATATGAGCTATGGGATATCGATCTGGAACTGTCATTGAATTTAAACGACGATAATCTCCGCATGGACGCCATTCACCTGACTTCTTTGGTACTAAATGTAATGGACTGGCCCAAGGACTAGAAGAAGGTCGACATATTCCTTGCTCCATCATGTACTCAAATTCTACTTTTGCAGCATTTAACTTATCAGGAGGAAGTCTGCGAGATCGTTCGGATACCGGAGGCCCTCTCGTTACAATGTGATGTTCTACAGCATGTAAAGGTTTTGATCTTTTTGGAGAAAGGTCAGTGATTTCAGGAAACTCTTGAAGAATTAACTGAAATTTTGAACGTTTATCTATGACAGAAATGCCAATGTCAATCGACTTTGACACATTAATCAAATGCCCACACGTGGTCGATTTTGTAAGACCATCAAGTAAACGTCTATTTTTTAGATCTACTAGTAAACCGTAGTGCCTCAGGAAATCTGCTCCAACGATGGGACGGGACACATCTGCTACAAGGAATATCCGTTTAAATGAACGGCGAAGTCCTAAATTTAAATTTAGTAGTTTTTCGCCGAAAGTTTTAATGGGAGAACCGTTAGCTGCAAACAATGTGACTGCAGTTGCACTTGCGAACTCATTTAGTCTTTTACGGGGAATCACTGATACGTCAGCACCCGTATCGACAAAAAAAGATACGTCACTGTTTCTGTCGCGAAGATATAAGCGGCACTGTTTAATTTCACCGTCGCTGACCGCTTTGATTAACGACGGCAAAGTTAGTTTTCCGACCTATTTTGCCTATTAAAAGAACATGGAGTTTGACATTTCCTAGCCAATTCTCCAAAACGACGATGATAAAAACAGATAGCAGACTGTTTTTGACTTCGATGGCAACTTTGTGATCGGGTTTGTTTAGAATTGATTTTCTTAAGTAAATCTTTCATTTGTCTATTCAAAGCAGCAACCTGACATTCCAGAGAAGTTTCTGATGAGGAAGCAGACTGAAGGAAATTTGACTTAATCGATGTAATATCTGCGGACATGATCGCCGGTTGGGATCTATTGATTTCAACAATTTTGTCTGCCATCTCGGCCAGTTTAGGAAGATCTGTAGCATCATTAATGGACAAAATGGATTGGACTGAAACTGGCATTCTTTGCATCCATAATGTCCGTAAAACATCATTGCTGAGTTTACCATCTGCCAAAGTGTTCATTTCCCGTAGCAACTGAGATGGACGATTCTCTCCTAACTCTATTTCTGTAAACAGCTTTCGAAGACGTTTTTCTTGGGAATCGGTGAAACGAGAAATTAGTTTTTGTTTTAATGTTTCATATTTATTCAAAACTGGTGGCTCAGCAATTAGGTCAGAGACCTGCTGCAGTACTGACGATTCCAGTGAAGCTACCACTGAGTAATATTTGGCTGCATCTGAACGTAAACGTTGTGAGTAAAACTGAGCTTCCACCTGTGCGAACCATAAAGATGGGTTTATTTGCCAGAAGGGAGGTAGTTTAATATTTTTCAATTCGTTTAAGTGAACAGGCTGTTCCACTTCTTGAAGAAAGGGATTGCTGGTATTCATGGATTTATTTGATGCGTCAGCTTCAGAGGTATTAGATGAAAGCATTGTTCGTTTTTAACGTCGGGGTCACCAATTATAGATTTACTACACAGTAAAACTAATTAACTTTATTTTCGTAATTGACAGCTTTTTTGTTGTTAGCAACCGTAACGATAACAATAATAATAAATTATATAGAAGCTGGGATCCCTACACTTTATGGCCTACTGTCTTAAAACCTATTTTTAGGCAGAGTGGACTGGCCGTATATACGGAGTATATAGATGCAGTTGGTCGTGAACAAACAGGCAAATATTTCACTTTAAAATCCCAAGCTTCCGTTGATGATCATCATCTTTTCGTTTGACATCTTGCAGATTTCTGTTGTAGCTCTATGACATTTGGAATCTCCTGAGAAGTAGGAAAATAAATAAACTGTATTTTATCACTGAAAAAGCTCAAATATATAAAGGCCTGTGAACGCTTTGGCACTGCTTAGTAATAATTATCATAAATAGTATTTTTTAAAATAATAGCAAAACACTTTAGTCTTTAGTAACTGATAAAAGCTCAAGCTTACCTTGTTAAAAGTGATCCGTTGATTTAATTGATTACAAAGGATCATGCCATGCTTGTGAAACACTTTTAAGAAGCCAAGCCAATACTTCATTTCGTACCTGAAGGAACAAATAAGGCAAATAGACACAAAAGTTAAACAAAGCGTCTCTAAAACAACAAACTATCTTTAAACAAACAACTAACATAACCTCACATTAAGAATCAATATTTATGTACAAGACGCTCAATTTGACTGCGATTGCGCCTCAATCATTTCTTTATTACTTTATGTAATTTTCTGTTAGGGGTTTCAAAGTATTTTCCAAAAATAAACATAAAAATACGAATGATTTACTTTTTAGGTTAACTTAACAAATGACCTTAGGTGCGTTCTTTTTGCAAAGCGTCCTGTGAAAGCGTCTCAGATTGATATGATCTCATCTGAAGTGAGATACTTGATATGAGCGAGGTGCGAAAAGAACGACGAAAGCTCAGTCAGCTCACTTGACAAAGAGATCCCTAATATTTGACATTTCGAATCGACTAGCATACCAAACCTAACCTAACGTTCTAACAATTGTTTAGGTTTTTTAGATGTGTATGTAAATAAACAAGAGATACAATTATTATGGAGGCTGCAATATTAGAAGAAAATCTATTAGTAATATAAAAATACATTTTAACATAAAAAACTTGATAATACATAAATCATATATTTCCCCCACTCTAAATGAGTTGCTCACTTCATTTTCAACAACCTTGCGGGGTTGTGCTTGGTCGGGAAGGGGGGAGGTAACTTACTCAAATTGAGATTGTTAAAAAGAACGTCATTAGGTGAAATCGACTCAAGTGGATCTGAGATTTCGTGAGATTTATGGTAAAAAGAACGCGCCTTTTGATTCATAAAAAAAGAAAATCTTCTTTTTATCGGTAATGAGAATAGGATCTTGTCCGCCATCTAGGAGACTACAGCAGAACTATACACCCAAATTCGCATGACCATGATCCGTTACTTGGTTTGCATAAGCATTAGGCATACAAAATAACTAAACTCTTGAAAGATTAAATTTTTTAATGTTGGATATTCACTTATAATCTCATAAGAGCATTCATTCTTTCCGGGAATTTTTAGGTGTGCATTTCAACAACGTATTAACACGAGGGCCCGATTACGTTGTTGGAATGTACTACTAAAAATTTCCCGGGCTTGAATTTAATGCTCGAATGCAGATTCGGTAAGAAAATCGTAACGACATTGCCACTAAAAGTAATAATAATTCAGTGCCTATTTAAATTTTACTCGAAATAATCAAATTATATCCATAGTAATTTAAATGTCAACTGTCATATTTGACATAAAAATTAATTTCGCCTCCAGAGACAAAAAATGTCCAAGAAATTTGGACGTTGCCATGGTAATTATGCTCAATATTAACGTTTCTATTAGTCGTTAATTAGTGCCGTACGATTTTCATTCCTACTGGAAATTACCTTGGTAGCACGTCACAAGCTGTTTACTAACTAGTCTTAAACTGAAAGCTTAAAAAATAAAACTAAACATTTTAAACAATTTATTAAATCTACTCCTAAATAATGAATAATTTTAATTTACTTAGAAAATATACTTGTAAGCAACTTTGGATACCTACCAGTGGTGGAACTACTGAGGATTCAGCACAAATTTCAGATTTTGCCCAGTAGGTAATTTACTTGTGTTATCGATTTACAATTAGTCCAGTCAAATTGTCGTAAATGGTTACATTAATTAGGGTAGTTCCGATTTTTTGATATGTTGTATGGGTTGGTACACTGTTAAAAAATCCAAGTTTTCTAATTCCCCCCACCACCGCGGGCGCCGCCATCTTCAAAAAACCGCTAAATTTTTGGACTTGTCCCTATTTCTTCAAAATATCTCCTAAAGTATTGGTCTGACAAAAGAAATGTTAGCAGCTTTTTTAAACTAGAGTAAATTATCTACAATTTGAGATCAAAGCGAAATTTCTAGCTCTAATACTTCCCGAGATAGAGCTCTTTGAATTTTGAGAATTTTTCTCAAAAATGTGCATTTTCGTAGTTTTGTAATAAATGAAACGTGCATTTTAAGCTCTTTAATAACAATTTCTGTTATGTATAGTTCAAAGTTAACTACATTCTAAAGAAATATGTAAACAATAATTACTTTTTTAGTTTCTTCTTGGAAAAAGTGCGCACCTTTTTCTTGATGCTTGCCATAAAATTCTGCACAGTTTCAGTTTCTTCGCTGTCAGCCAACCAAAATTTCTTGAAATCTCGTATCTAAACAGTTGTTTCTCCTTCAGTTCTGAATTCCCTCTTTACCATAGCCCAATATCTCTCAATTCTTCTAAGCTCCGGTGTATTTGGTGGATTGTCGGTTTTTGGTATAAAATTGATAGAATTGCGTTCAAACCATTCTATCACACTTGTTGAATATTAAGCGGTTATAAAGTCAATCTAAAATAATGCATACTTAATAAAAATAAAGTAGGATCACCTTACATCAATTCTTCGAATGTTAATTTAAATTTTGTAGACTGATGATCCTCTTTTTTAAATTTTTTTGGATTGCCGCCGCTACGCCACTAGGAAGTCCAAAAACCCGCTGCAGTAGCGGAATTCCGCTACGGTTGGCAACACTAATAATGTAATAATACTGGAACAGCCTGTGGGAGCGATTTCATCCTCTCCCCCCAGCGGCACCACTTTTTAAATACATGTATAATATATAATTTATTTATAATTATTTATCATTTATTTACTTACATATTTATTGATATATAATTGACAGAACTACTGACCATGTATGATATACAAATTTAACTATATTTGAACCTTTTTGTTTTTTAATAAATACATTGGTTTTGTCAATTTTCAGTTATTACGTGTTTTCCTAAAAAACTACAAAAATATTCAAAAGATTGTATCTCAGAGTCTTTACGAAATAGCAGAACCGATTTGGTCTTATTTACCTCTACTACAAATGTTATTATGTCAAACTTTGGCGTAGGATTCACCATTTACTTGCTATCGAGCAAAAACCGACTAAAAATCTGTACTTTTCACATTTTTGAAAAAAATTCTCAAAATTCAAAGAGCTTTATCTCGTTAAGTATTAGAGCTAGAAATTTCGCTTTGATCTCAAATTGTGGATAATTTACTCTAGTTTAAAAAAGCTGCTAACATTTTTTTGTCAAACCAATACTTTGGGGGATATTTTGAAAAAACAGGGACAAGTCCAAAAATTTAGCGGTTTTTTCAAGATGGCGGCGCCTGCGGTGGTGGGAGGAATTAGAAAACTTGGATTTTTCAACAGTGTAGCATACCATACAACATATCAAAAAATCGAAACTACCCTAATTAATGTAACCATTCGGGTGATTTTGTGACAATTTGACTGGACTAAATAGTTAAAAACATAATTTGGTTTAATAAATTTCTATCAGAACTTAAAAAAAATAATTGCGATAAGCAAAACGTAAGCTAAACATAACTTCAACCTATATTAAACAATGTTACATTTTTAACTTACGTAACGCTTGCCTGGTAAAAATAGTTACATAGTTTGTTTTGGTTTTTTGGTAAGACTTAATTTCAACTAGATAGGTACTCCATGGCACAGCACCTGATCCTGATCGATTCTCTTCGGCATTGGGTTTGTTATTTAAATAATTGACACAAACAACACTTGTACAATCGAGAGCTTCCGGGTTCAAACCCAACCATGGCCAGATTTTGGTTCAGGAGCATGGTTGGCATTTGAATCTGTGTATGTTAAGTTTATTAGGCCAACACCCATGGCAGTTGAGGCCGGTAAGCTTAATTTAAAAAAAGAGGACAAAAGTAATATACCTACTTTCATGTAATCCTGATTTGCCTATATAGTAATATTCTTAAATGCTTACCTTGCAATACGAACACGAAACAATTTCACTTCAAAATAGGTAGTGTCCGTTCTGAACAATCATAGTTCCCTTGCAAGCTAGGCAGGTCGCTTCTCTATTGCAACTCCTTCGCATTTGCAATCATGAAATAAATCAACAGTTCAACAAAGCATCAACTGTAAAAAAGTCATCACTGAAATATTTAATTATTACATAACTGTTTGTGAGCGCTTTGGCGTTGCTTGAATAAAAATCATAAATCATGATTTTTATAATAAAGGGAAGGCGATTCACTAATTCAATGATAACGTGCCTGTGAAAGAATCCATGAATGAAATTTTACAATTTGAGGACGCTTTTGATGAAGTGGGAGATCTATATGCAACAGACGAGTCTACCGTTTCTGAATTAAACGTAACAGAAGAACTGAGCGAGTTAAAAAGTGAAGCTTCAAGTGTGCGAGAAGAGGATCAGCCAATAATACAAGACATTACACCACCTGAAGTTGAAAGCACATTGAGAAGGTCTCAGAGGGAACCAAAACCAAAGAAACTGGAAGATTATGTTGTTTACTCGGCTCTGGCAAGTGGTTTAAACGATCCCACAACAGTTGAGGAAGATTACAACGTACAGATGCTGAATGCTGGAAACGAGCGATGGAAGATGAATTCAAGGCATTAATTGAAAACAATACACGGACGCTAGCAGAATTATCAGCAAATAAAAATGCAATAGGTTGCAAAGAAAAGGCATCGATTATCAAGAAACACATTAACCAGTCTAGTAATAGTCCATTACGATATCTTATAGCGTTAGTTGCAAAATACAATCTGGACATCGATCAGATGGATGCCGTTACAGCTTTTTTACAAGGCGACTTAGACGAAGAAGTTTACATGGTTCAGCTTGAATTTTAAGATGGCAGTAAAGTGTGTCGACTACAGAAGGCTATATATGGACTCAAACAGGCTAGTCGACAATGGAACAAAAAATTGGATTTGGCTCTCAAGGAATCTGGGTTGTTACAATCAAACGTTGGCCCACGCATTTATTACAAAATAACAAATCAAAGCAGGTTATATGTAGCAGTTTATGTAGATGACTTGTTAATATTTACAGACAATCAAAGTCAAACGGGGAAGTTAAAAGCGAAGCTCAACAAGCAATTTAAATGAAGTACCTGGGGGAAGCAAATTCTTGTGTAGGATTAAGAATCACCAGAGATCGGAGCAATGGTACAATTTATTTGGATCAACAGCAGTATATTGAAGAAATTTTAAACAGGTTCAATACGTCTGAGTGCAATCCTGCGGCAACCCCCACCGATGCAAATCAAAAATTAACAAAGGCCTTGTCACCTAAGACGGAAGAAGAATTTCAAGATATGGCAAAAATACCGTACCAGGAAGCAGTGGGTAGCATTTTATACATATCTCAAGGTACACGACCAGATGTTACACATGCAGTTAATACAGCCAGTAAATTTAACAGCAATCCTGGCAAAGCCCATTGGACAGCAGTAAAACGTATTTTACGTTATTTGAAGGCAACAGTGCACAAGAAATTAAAATTTTCCAATGATTCAAATTACAATTTGTTTGGGTTTTGTGATGCGGATTGGGCCAGCGACTGTGATTCGTGCACTGTTTATGTATTCATCAGAGGTGAAGAATAAGAAGAGATAACGAGGGGAGAAGCGATATGCACCCGCGAGGCCTTGATTGCAGGAAGGTCATACCCGTACCCCCGGATCTATCAATCTATCTAATTAATAAAAAAACACGTATTGCGGTGTAAAGTGATTTCTTTTCGAAAATTGCATTCTAATTAAAGTTATTGTATGTTACTGAAGAGATAAATTTTGAGTGTTTTACTGAAAATACTGAATAGCTTATTAGAAACAACATTTCAGGTCAGTAGCCATTTTGATCACAAAGTAATTAAATATCGAAACTTACACTCAGCGAAAGAGTATAGCCGGCAACATGGACGGTTAATGCATCCTAAGTCGCTTCATGTTAGGTTTTCTTCCACGTTATGCATGCGGAGTGATGTGTTAAGCACCACGCCGCCGAAAACCGCCAACCTTTCCTACCCCACCACTGGGTTTCGGTTCTCAATTATTGTCAGTATGTAGGCAAGTCATACGCCGAGTAATTACTGCTTTAATTTATATGGAAGAACTGGGAAAAGAGCGATAACAAAACAAAATTTATCGCCAACATACGGTGAAAACACTACTGGGCAATGTTAAAAAAATCCCTTTAGACTTTAAATTGCTGTTTTCTATTTGCCAGGCTTTGGTGCCTCGTTTATCGGAATGGCCGCATGGGTTTCTTATGTCGCTCACTTCGTTCACGGTTACTTGAATTTGATGTAGAAGACTAAAAATCAAGTTGATTTAACTAATAGTATACAAGCATTACGAAATCAAAAAGTAACAGGGTCAGAGTGTCAACATTGCTAGCGCTTCCCAAAAAGTGGCTTTCTCTCAAAATAGCAAATGAAAGAGTGATGTGATAATTTGACAAACTAATGCTCGTAATAAATTAAATGGTAACATTTGATACGTTACTCCTATTTTACATGCAAGTTTCTTGATCCGGTTACTGGTAAAGTACGGGATGGAACAAAGAGATAGGCCAGAAATTTAACCCATTTATGGGGATGGAAATATGTCAATTAAAGACTAAAATGTATCCCAAAAAACTATAGCTTTTCAAAGTCAGCGCCTCTGGATTGATAAGTTTCTTTTGATGTTTTTTAGTCTCTAAGCGATTTTGCGTAACTTTGTTTATTAGAAGATGGATATGATATTACAAATTTAAAAATTAATCAAAGTTACTCGGTACCCTAATAATCAAATACATATTGCAATGAAACAGTACTTTTGGAATGATCACGGTCGCTTCGGAATGCTCAAGAATGAAATCAAAGTCTGCGGTAGAATATAAGCGCATTCAATGAACGCATTTGAGACAGTTTATTCAACCGCCGGAAAGTGAATCAGGGTATTGAACGCTGCACATGGACGGGTTAAAATAAATAGTGTTAAAATAAATAGCGACACTCTCGGTCTAAATAAATTACTAGAAATGTTCGTGTTACTGTTAGTTTATTGTGTTTTCATTTATTAATGCTTAGGTTGTTGCTGCTATTTCGTTTTGTTAATTGTTGTTGAATCAATAATTCACATAACTATCTAACCAATTTTGAAAGCGTTGCAATATTAAATTTTACAAAAAAGTACCCAAAGATTGTTTAGGTAACAATAATAACAATTAACAACAATTGTAAACAAATTCTCAATTTAGAAAGTGTTCAAAATAGCTAAAGCATGGTCCACACGCAACGATTTATCGTTCGATTTGCATGTGCAAGTAAATCGTTGCAGACGAATCGTTAAGCATGGTCCACACGCAACGATTTATCGTTCGATTTGCATGTGCAAGTAAATCGTTGCAGATAAATCGTTGCAAACTCAGTGCGTCCACATTATAACGACTCCTCGTATCAATATCTGACATTGACAATTGTCAATTTTTCCCCGCTGTGTTATAATCATGGAGGAAGTGTTATTATGGAGTATTTTGGCGGTTTGTTTAAATGTTAAAATAAAAAGAGAAATCAGAAAACGTCTAAATATAACTCGACGTTCTAGATGGTCTAGATCATGGTTATTAAAACGACATTTATATTCTCATGTACATTTACTTAAAGAGTTGCGAGGTGAGCCCGAAGACTGGCGAAATTATTTAAGAATGGATACCGAAACATACAATTATTTATTAGAATTAGTGAGCCCATATATTGAAAAACAAAATACCTGTATGAGAAAAGCACTGTCGCCCCATGAAAGACTTACAGCGACATTAAGATTCCTAGCGACTGGCAGAAGTTATAAAGACTTAGAGTTTACAACAAAGAGAAATAATATAAAAAATAAAACTTCTTAGAGCCTATGAGAGGTAGTAGAAGTTTCAGACTAATTAGACTTCCACAATCTCCCAAACTACGTTTATCATATCTTCTTCAGAAGCGCAATCATATATTATTATTCATTATGTTGAAATACATCTGGGAAGTAAACAATTCTATCATTTTTTTGTTGAACGGGATTACGCGATACCTTAGCATTGTTCGGAGTCTTGGGCATATTTCCGCTCTTCTTTTATCATATGTTGCAAAAGAAGGGAGCACGTGTACAACAACACAAACACTATCAATATAACCACACAACAGAATAGCAATGACAAGAACCAGAATAGAATCACATCACAGATAACACAATAATTTACAGTTCAACAATCCAACGTTGTCACTTGTTTGTTAGGTTACACATAGTAAATAGATTTCCTCAAAGCTAGCCCGCCCAAAAAGCGCTAATTAAGACTAATAATAGCCCAAATTAGGAGCCTGTAGCCAAGCCCAATATTTAGTAGCCAAACCACCTTTAAAGATAGCCCAATCGGCTATAAATAGCCCAATCTGGCAACCCTGGACAGGACACAGGAGAGGGGGGCCAGTCGTCTGTAAACAGTCGGCGTAGACAGATGTTGTTAAGGCTGTTTGGTACATAAAATTTTTTGTAATTTTTTGGAAAATATGTTTATTAAATTGTATTATTGAATTAAATGCAATCTTGTTAAAACATCAATGGTCGGTAGGTAATTATACTGTTTATGAGGCAGCTAAAAACTGAACAAATCTCGATCGAGCGTCCACACGATACGACTTGCATGCGCAAATCTCCAAAATCTATGCTATTTTGCTCAAACTTTCAACTCCGACTTTCGACTTTGCGCAGTTCTAAAATTTGTTCAAATGTGCTGTCCACACGTAACGATTCATCTGCAACGATTTACTTGCACATGCAAATCGAACGATAAATCGTTGCGTGTGGACCATGCTTAACGTGTGGACAGCACATTTGAACAAATTTTAGAACTGCGCAAAGTCGAAAGTCGGAGTTGAAAGTTTGAGCAAAATAGCATAGATTTTGGAGATTTGCGCATGCAAGTCGTATCGTGTGGACGCTCGATCGAGATTTGTTCAGTTTTTAGCTGCCTCATAAACAGTATAATTACCTACCGACTCGTCTAGCCCGGAAATTAAATAAATAAAATTAACTGATTTGATTTCAATTTTTGTTGTTTAGCGGATCAAGGGTTTTAAATAACCAACCATTAATGTTTTAACAAGATTGCATTTAATTCATAATTTAACACAGGGGCGGATCTAGACATTTGGGGGGGGGGGGGCTGAGGCTAAAACAGTTTTGGGGGCCCTAAATTTTCAAGACAAATAAGTAATAAGTAAAAAAACGAAAAAGTATTTTTATGACTATTTATTAAACAAGATAAACTACAATTTTTTTCTTGTGATTGGCAATGTCACCTAAATTTTCAAAATAGCAATGAGATTAGGGAAAAGTGCACTTAAATTTTTTTTATAAATTAAATTTAACATTTCCGAACACTTTATTTCTTCTTTATCCTGAAGAATTGTTGCTAACAGGTACTGTTTGAACTAAACACAATCTAATAAATAATTGTTGTATGTTTCGGTATCCATTCTTAAATAATTTGGCCAGTCTTCGGGCTCACCTCGCAACTCTTTAAGTAAATGTACATGAGAATATAAATGTCGTTTTAATATCCATGATCTAGACCATCTAGAACGTCGAGTTATATTTAGACGTTTTCTGATTTCTCTTTTTCTTTTAACATTTAAACAAACCGCCAAAATACTCCATAATAACACTTCCTCCATGATTATAACACAGCGGGGAAAAATTGACAAGTGACATTTCGAATTACGATACGAGGAGTCGTTATAATGTGGACGCACTGAGTTTGCAACGATTTATCTGCAACGATTTACTTGCACATGCAAATCGAACGATAAATCGTTGCGTGTGGACCATGCTTTACTTCTGGAACACATGCTCTACATTGTTTTAATAAGAAAGACCGAATATGCTGGAATATTAATGGTCTTTGTCTAAATTTATCAGAGTGGTTTCACAACAGGGTGCCTTAAGTGCTCTTTGCTACTTACTTCTATGGAATAAACAGTTTTATAGATTTTAAATGCCCTATTCAAGAAGTGGATGTATCTATTAAAAAAGTTATGTTACCAAAGACTACTAAGAGAAAAAGGGATCAAAGCACATCCCAAAAAATCTTTAAAGGGAGCAGATTGTTTCATTACTGTTTTTTGAAATACCGGGTGTAACACCATCATAGTACACCCCCATTTTTTCCTTTAGTTTTTAAGATAAATGGTTGAAATTTGCAACATCCTATATACTTATTAAACGTCACTTTTTGACATATCAAATGATTTTTTTCCACTTCCGGTTTCTCCGGAAGTGACACTAACTTTTGATTTTCAAATAGAACACCCTATATATTAATGCATTTTTGAATTCTGCATAATTTTCTGAATTCAATGACACCACATAATGACATTTCAGTCTTCAATATTTATTTTAATTTAATTTTTAGTTTTCTATTTAAGTGTGCCATGACTGTTCCGATTTATTCTAATTGGGCCATGTAATACTAGAAAAATCGAAATCCCGTTGAAACTAGTAAATTATGTGATTTATGAGCAAATAAAGTTTATCAAAATGGTTTTTGGGACAAAATCAACAAATGTTTGACAAACTAAATATTTCATTGTTTTCAAAGCCACCTTATTTACTTCTTACCTTACAATTGGAACAAAATTGTATTTTCTTATTTCCTCTTAGCTGTAATTTTGATTGTATTTATCGCAGATTTTAATAAGGAACATGAATAAATTCCTTATTAATGCTAGCAATAAATGGTACCACGGTACCAATATGGTTACATTTGAAAAGATCGTGTTTTGTCCCAAAAACCATTTTGATAAACTTTATTTGCTCATAAATCACACAATTTACTAGTTTCAACGGGATTTCGATTTTTCTAGTATTACATGGCCCAATTAGAATAAATCGGAACAGTCATGGCACACTTAAATAGAAAACTAAAAATTAAATTAAAATAAATATTGAAGACTGAAATGCCACTTATGTGGTATCATTGAATTCAGAAAATTATGCACAATTCAAGAATGCATGAATATATAGGGTGTTCCATTTGAAAATCAAAAGTTAGTGTTACTTCCGGTGAAACCGGAAGCGGCAAAAAATTATTTAATATGTCAAAAAGTGACGTTTATTAAGTATATAGGATGTTCCAAATTTCAACCATTTATCTTGAAAACTAAAGGAAAAAAGGGGGGGAGTACCGTGATCTTGTTACACCCGGTACCTATTGTCCCTAAAATATCAACAATTTTTCAAGAAAAAAAAACTAAGCGTTAATGTTTACAAAAAGAATACTTGTTTTTAATTGTTTACTTTGGAAGGTAATAACTTTTTGGGATGTATTTGAGTATAGAGGTAACTTGCCTTAAATCTACTTATATTCATCCCCAGAAACTACGATTAAATGAAGAATCTCGTTGGCGCAGTGGTAAGAGCGCTGGGTTCCTAGCTAGGAGCCTTGGGTTCGAATCTCACGTAGTGGCAAGGAGTTTTATAAAGAATTCCCCACTGTTCCAGGTCGGTACTTGAGCGAGTGAGACCATTTAATCGTCTGGTTGTACAATTAACGATTCTGTCTGCAGAGTGGTCAACTGCAGGTAGTAACAAGCTCACAACCTCTGTAGAAGGCAATGGGAACTACTGCAGAAAACACATTTCCCTAGAACAAAGGGAGTATAACAAAGTTCACGACGTCAAGTCGTTTAAAAATGTGACTTTGATCTCCTCAACTGGCAGCCAGATCGTCATTACGGATTTCCTGGCTAACGATCTCCTGGCTAACAATAGGGAGTTATCGCAACTACTACGTTAAATTTCCGTTAACGCTAAAATCACGTGATATTATACGTTATTTTATTTTTACGGTAAATGACAATTTTGAGTTATCGCACACCGCTATTTTACCGTACGCCAAAGTTTCCGAACCTAACCTCAACACATAAAATTACTTGTTTATAAATACGGCAACATAACCTCACCACTCAAAATAACGTACGCAAAAACCCTCCGCTATTTTATGAAAATAGTGGACCGCGGTTATTTATTTAGCGTACGCTAAATGTTGGCGCATGCGCATTCGTCCGATTGTACGAAAATAACGTACGCTAAATTTAACGTTGTACTTGCGATAACTCTCTAGTGTCATAGGAACGCTTAAATAAATAAACTATTAAATTTAGTTCCCATATTTTTGCTGCACTCTGTGGTACTAAGTACGTATGCTACAAGTTACGTGCATCAAAACATTTCTAAATAGCTTAAACTTACGGCTTCAAAATTGCTAATTTATATTAACATGTATGTCGGACTTTCAAAAGTGTCCTGAGTGATCAAGGACTATGTGAGTTAGTAAAGTAAATGAAAAAAAAATCAATAAAACAAGTACTAAGTAAATTATTAGTTTTTATTGTATTTCACATAATTTTGTAACTATTTTTTTTTATAAACGTTGCTACCTACCTAAGGGTAATTGCAGAAAGGGTGGCTACTTGTACCTAAACTACCGAGGTAGCCCCTCGGACACGCTACCGACAGCTAGTGGGAAACGGTCGGGGTTCTTCTAAATGCTGGAAAAGAAAGGGCGCCAACCAGTTGCAAGCGTGTCTTGCAAAAGAAGCAGAACCGTAACTGATAACAGTTCTCCTGCAAATAACTTCAAAACACCAGGTACCCCAATAACCCAATAAAGTACACCTTCAGATCGTTCAGATAAGTAAATATATTCAGTATATATATATGTATAAACAACAATAGATATATAACAAACAACATGCATAATTATAATAACATATAAATATAGATATCACAATAAATATGGGGGAGGGGAACAATCTTATCACAGAGCAGGTGAAGCCCAACACTTCTGAACAATACGTTGTCTAGATATAGAAAGAAATGTAGTTGATTAAACCAAAATGAATTAAATATGAATGTATGCGTTCAAGTGAATTGCCGATCAATAACCGAGGTCGCAAGTATAACGATATATAGGCTAATATCGTACGCAAGATGGTCGAAGCAGATCTGGTTCGGTAACTTGTCGTATAAGCGCGTAAAAGTTGGTGTAAAAGATATGAATTAGAGTGACTTAATTAGTCCTCTAGAAACCTTGCGTAGCTCTGACGTCAAGATAAACGGTAATTCGACTTATTTGTATAATAAAAAAAAATCGCAAGTGATAAGCACTGATTAATTAGAAAAAAACGTTACGTGTTGTTCGAAGTATTACAAATATTAAAGTTAAACTCCCGGTGCGGTAGCATGAAGCACTACCCGCGCACAGACATTTACAAAATGGTGCGATACTTAACAACAATTTGTGTACACCAAAAAAAGCAAGGAGTATGTACAAGTGAAGCTCGCACACCTGCGAATATCAAGATCTACAGTAAGTACTATAACACTCACTAAATTAATACAAGAAATAAATAACAAAGCTACGGCAATCTTGATTCACCGGTTAAATTTTACAAAGTATAACCTCAAATAATTTTAGGTCCCGCAAACACAAAATTAATGTGGAGAAATGCTACCTTGCGAAGATTCTTTGATTGACGAAAACCCCGAAGGATTCTTTCCAGGTCCGGCTACTGCAGCAGGCTTTCCCAAAAATATATCTTCGGACTTGGAAAATGTGGTAGGTAAATCTTCAAAATACTTTCTCAGGTGCAAATCTTGTCCCCACAGCCAATAATTAACAAACCATAAAATACGAAAATGCAGCAAATCACATGCCTCCAAAGGCAAACATCCAAAAGGTGGCTTTACAAAATGCGGTTATCCAAAAGTAAGCCTCCAAAAACCGGGCTATGAAAATCGAAAGGGACGTTAGGAAATTCTATATGAGGAGCAACAGAGTACTAATTACCTTTTAAAAGATCTCGAAGCCCTCAAGTCGTGTAAGTACGTGCAACATATAACCACACATGTGTTTGATTGTGTTAAGCTTTCAACCAAAAATACTGGTATCACTTCCACAATATCTATCCAAAATTGCTTAACATAATTCCCAAACTATAACTTGATGCTGGATTATCCGTATAAACGTAAATTAAACCAAATTATATTCCAGCCATCAGGAGTCAACCACCATTGACGACACGACTTTTGCAAAAGAGAACGAAACTAAGGAGAGGTTCCAAAAATCCCCAGAAATGCAACTCAACCTTGCTGATAACAAACGCCCTTCCCTCGCAAGAGGTCAGTAGGCAACCAAACTACCACTAAGTTAAATGTGGATTAAAATATGACTGGCGAAACTAAATAAATTACCAGGAACCTGTAATAACGTTTATGTGCAATCTGTTAGTCATAACAATAAGCAAATCAGATTTAAATAGGATAGTACATTACAGTGGAATGTACATGAGGAGCAAACGCCCAGTGGCATTCATCCTAATAAATTTTCCTACAAATGTATATAGAACATATAGGTACAAATCAAAAGCGGTGAGGAAGATCCAAAGGCTTGAAGCGCTTAAGTCTAGGCACTTGGTCATTGTTATCAAGCAGAGACAGCGCGAGGGGATTGGGGTGCAGTTCCAATCGCTGCAGATACTTAGCACTACACTGCAACACTTACTTCTTCTTTAACTGATTTGATATTAAGGTCTTCTCGGATTTCTGTATTTGGTATATAATAGGGGGCATCACAGATGGTACGAAGAGTCTTTGATTGAAACCGTTCCAGTATCTCAATGTTAGAGTTTGACGCAGTATGAAACGTTAAGTTGTCAACTGCAACAACCTAGGCCACAACTTCCAACTGTCGGTCAATTCCATATCACAAGTTACTTGAACAATGAGATTTTTAACGTGGATACGAGGAAAAACCGTAGGTCCAGTGCCAAATATGATTAAGATCGCATACAGGGGCGGAGAGCCCATTGGTTTGGCGGAATTTTAGTCGGGTAGTGACGATCACCATTAGTAGTCGACGCACGTTGAAATTCCTGGCACCAGCATGCCTAGATTTCGTCAAATGAAACAACCGAATCAAACCAAACCAATTATACCAATCTTGAAAGATAAAATACGTAATGCCTTCTATTTTAAAATGGTTATGGCTTTCGTGCTCTAACCTGAAACAAAAAAAAAAACAATTAGTACATCGGTTGGATAAAGTAAGGACAACAAATAACATTCAAATATGCTCCCCGTTCCGCAAGTTGATCAATCAAAAAATATACAAATGTATACAGGGTCCTGCAGCTCACCTCCCGTCTTATGTAGCTCATTTATTAATAGACATAGAATTTTTATATATCGCAGACGTTGTCTGTACCCGAGGGCGCATTTCAGGAAAATATTTTTGATTATACAGG
Source organism: Melanotus villosus (assembly GCA_963082815.1). Classification (NCBI taxonomy): domain Eukaryota; kingdom Metazoa; phylum Arthropoda; class Insecta; order Coleoptera; family Elateridae; genus Melanotus; species Melanotus villosus. The sequence continues at coordinate 19,773,970 of OY720425.1, read as the reverse complement.
ATGTTCTCAAAAAGTGTGACGTCATTATGATATATTTTTTTAGATTACATGCCCGATATTTTTTTGCATATTTGGGTTCCTCTTGTGGTTACCTACATACCCCTAAAATTTGGTTGAAATCGGTTCAGCGATTTCAAAAAAAAAAAAGAAAAATAGATAAAAAACTGTTTTGCACTACTGATTTTAAAACTTGATAAAAGATACAAATAGTGCCTCGTTAATAAAATTAAAAGAGGTACCTATTAAGTAAGGTAATATCAGTTTCGTTAACCTAGTTTGGTTGATCCGAATTATACAGGGTGTCCAAAATGTAGTGTCAAACTCTTCAAATTTTAAAGCAATTTATTTCCCTTATTTTCAATTGGAGCCCCTGTATATTTTTATGTCATTCGATGCTAAATTAAAAAATAAACATTTTTTCTAAATACAACCCTATCAAAATTCCTAACACATTAAAAGTTATTCGGCGAAAACTCGTTTTGGTAACAAACTATTCCAATTAATGCCTATTAATATTAACGGATTTTGACATAATTTTGTAATTACAATAGTAGATTACGTGCCAAGTGCAGAAAAGTGGATTTTTACTAGACGAGTATGGCAGGTTTGAGTACGAGCGATAGCGAGTACTTAAATGCCATACTATTTTTTCGCATTTTATATTCTCACATAAAAAGTTATCTAAATTTATTGAGATACATTCTGAATAAAATTAATAAAAACACTGAAAAAAGTAGGCGGATTCTCGATAACATAGGTAGTAATCTGACAGGAACTGTTTTTGACATAACAGAATTCAATTCAAACAAATAAATACATTTTTGTTGGAAATCTAATATCGAAATGGACTTGAGTGACGACAATAACTTGGAAAACCATTCAGAAGATATTTTAAATGCTGCCCGAGAAGCTGTCAAATTGCATTCTAATGAAACCTGACGTTGCTATGCAGTAATGGTTGCTATACTGTAAAGTGACCCATTACTTCACGATTTTGAGTGTACTAATGTAATACATTAGTGTATGAAACGTGAAAAAACATATGATATCAATAAATTGTTTTTCAATGCCACCTTTTTTCATTGAAATTACTATTGGAATAGTTTGTTACCAAAACGAGTTTTCGCCGAATAACTTTTAATGTGTTAGGAATTTTGATAGGGTTGTATTTAGAAAAAATGTTTATTTTTTAATTTAGCATCGAATGACATAAAAATATACAGGGGCTCCAATTGAAAATAAGGCAAATAAATTGCTTTAAAATTTGAAGAGTTTGACACTACATTTTGGACACCCTGTATAATTCGGATTAACCAAACTAGGTTAACGAAACTGATATTACCTTACTTAATAGGTACCTCTTTTAATTTTATTAACGAGGCACTATTTGTATCTTTTATCAAGTTTTAAAATCAGTAGTGCAAAACAGTTTTTTATCTATTTTTTTTCTTTTTTTGAAATCGCTGAACCGATTTCAACCAAATTTTAGGGGTATGTAGGTAACCACAAGAGGAACCCAAATATGCAAAAAAATATCGTGCGTGTAATCTAAAAAAATATATCATAATGACGTCACACTTTTTGAGAACATCCTGTATAATCAAAAATATTTTCCTGAAATGCGCCCTCGGGTGCAGACAACGTCTGCGATATATACAAATGCTATGTCTATTAATAAATGAGCTACATAAGACGGGAGGTGAGCTGCAGCACCCTGTATATCAACAGTTGAATCTAACCGTTTGATGCAGATAATTGTAATTTTTCAATTTTTCAACTTGAAACCGCAATTACCCGAAACCAAAACTCACCTGCAGTATTGAAAACTTCAGATTCTTTGAAGCCCCAACCTTGCATCGAGCTGAGTAAACCACCGACGCAGAAATGGTTACTTATTCTAGTAGACAGTGATAAGTTTACATTTTGGCTAAATAAACGATCTTCAACAGTTGCAGCCCCATGATTTAGTAGCTGGTTACTGGAAAATGCAGACATTAATTAAATTAAAGCCCTGATACTTCATAATGTAAACTTACTTCTCTTCATTCTAAACCTGTTGCTTATGTTGGTAAGTGCTGCCTACTACCTTAAACGTCTGTTATTTCGTTAACGCCTGACTTTTGTTTGATGATTTCGTCCAATAGTTTTTAAGCATCTTAATTGGCGATTCGGGTCGACTTTGGGGTCCTTCTAAAGCTTGATGAAATCTTTAACGGGTGAAACACAGGATTATACTGAAGAGGCACGACACGGTGCCGACTGAGTGAAGGTTTTATTATAGTAACAAGAGACGTCCGGTCCTGGATAGTGGTGAAGTGACAGCAGTGTTTTTGAAGTGCGGCGTTTAATAAAAGTTTATAAAGGTTTAAGGACATAACTAAACATAAAAGTGCGTAATTAATCTTTTGGAAATAACAATTAAGGTGGAAGTAGTACCTAAGAGAATATTGTTTGGAGACAAACAAGAATTAACGAAGACCGATAAGAGCGAGGTTAACGGCGGGATGACCGAGGTCGCGCTCTATACGAGACGCGGCGCAGCAGTAAACAGTGCCGCATCGAGGAGAATTTTTAAAAAACTAAACGACCTTGATATGAAAAACGAAGATATGAATAATAAACTAGATAAAATAGGAAAACCAAATAAACTAGGACACAAAACGAATAATTAAAGAAAGAAAATAGAGAACTCAAGAAGATATTAAATGCTAAAAATATAAGATTGGAGATAGATTGAAAAAGAGACAAGAAAGAAGAAAATTATAATTCAGGGGGTAGAAAACAGGACCTAGAAGTAAAAGGCAGCATGAGAATAATCTTAAGAGATATAAGGGTTAAAGTAGATTTGGAAAATGATATCCACGAAATCGAAAGACTGGGAAGAAAAGAAGAGGGGCAACAGAAAAATAGACTAATATTAATGGAATTAGCAACATGGAATATGAAACAAGAGATAATGGGAGCTGCAAAAAAACTTAAAGGACAAAATATATGGATAAACGAAGATTATCCAAAACAAATCCTTGAAGAAATAAAGGAATTAATAAAACATGAATGAAGCACGAACTAAGGGATACAATGCAAGACTTAGATATAATAAGCTAATAATAAAGATGAAACCTTCACACTACAGCAACTACTAGAGAAGATGAAAAAACCAGAGGATACAAACAAAGAAGAAATAACAGAACCACAAGGATCAAACACAAAAATAGAATACTTGTCAAAGGACAAAGGTCAGAAAGCAAGTAAATTAAGCTAAAGATCACCCCAAGACAAGGAGGACGACAAGTTAAGAAAACAAATAAGAACAATCACTAACACTGGCCGGAGGCCAAAAACTAAGTAGGAAATAAATGATGCTACCAAAAAAATATACAACTGCTACGAAACTGGAATTCGAGAAGAGACTTTGGAAACGAACAAAGAAACAGGAAAAAATGGATCTAAGGAAAATAAGCAAATAGAAACAATCAAAAAAATACGAATAGGGACGTGGAATATAACTTTGATAACAGGAAAAGAATCCGAGATACTGGAATAAATGAAACAATATGACATTAGAATTATGGGACTAAGTGAAATAAAGAAAAAAGAGACAAGTATAATCTATACTTTTCATTAAGACATGCAGAACAAAGAGCAAAAAGAGGGAGTAGAGATTATAGTATCAAAGGAATTAGATAAAAAAGTAAGCAATTTCGAAACAATAAATATAAGAATTATGACTATAGAATTAGACCTACATGCAAAAATCAACCTAGTGCAAATATACGCACCGGTAGAAGGGGCAGAAGAGTAAGAAATATTAAATTTCTATATGGAACTGCAAATATTAATAGATAAAATTAGAGAAGAAAATGATCAAATAATAATAATGGGAGACTGGAACGCGAAAATTGGAAAAGACGAAAATAAGGGTACGGGCTGCATGGGAAAATATGGAGAAACCACAATAAATAGAAATGGAAAGAAACTGATAAGAGTTTTGCCAATTAAATGACCTAAAAATAGGAAATAGTTACTGGCATCAACCATTAGAAGACAGATACACGTTCATAGCGGAAGAGAGAAAGGCCAGAAGCATAGTAGATTATATAGTATACACACAAGAAATGGGAGATAGAATACAACAGATTAGAACAATACCAGAGACAGAAGTGGGTACTCAACATAGACTAATAACAGCAATAATTAAAGATACTGATATAACAATGGAAATAGCAAAAGAATATGAACGAATACAAATACAAAGACTAAGAAATGAAGAAACGAGAATAGAATTCCAAGAAAAAGTCGATAACGAATTAATAAAACAGGAACAACTAGAGGAAAACTGGATATTAAAAAAAGGTGGAAGACCTTTGGGGAAACAATATATACAATAGCAAAAGAGATTTGTAAAACAAAAAAGTATAATAAAAACCAAAGAAAGAAAACAACATGGCGGAGTGAAGAAGTGCGACAAGCAGTTAAAAACAAAAAAAAAATAGAATATACAATAATATATGATAATATACAGGGTTTCCCTAAAAAGGAGGTCAATCAGTTAACCACATATTCCTTGAGCAAAAATAATATGACTTTTATAATGCCATTTTTCATTTTAGATTCACACATGCGATGTACAGGGCGTTAAAGTTTGAAATTTAAAATTGATTATTTTTAATAAGTGAAGTATTTAACAAGCTATCAATTTCAAATTTGGCACAGAGCTTCAACATAAATAGTCACATCTTTTGAAAAAAGCAAAACGAAAACAACTGTCAAATAATCAAAATACGGGGGGTGCAGTACATCGCACGTGTGGATCTAAAACGAAAAATGACATTATTAAAGTCATATTATTTTTGCTCAAGGAATATGTGGTTAACGGATTGGCCTCATTTTTAGGAACACCCTGTATAAGTATATAATTAATAGAAACATAGTGAAAAAACAAATAAGAGAAGCCAAGAGAAAAAGCTAGGAAGAATTCGGGAAAGAACTTGAACAAAATTATGAAACAAACAACAGAAACTTCTTGAATACCATAAGACTGATGAAAGGGAACAAAAAGAAAATAATAAAAGGAATAAGAAACCAGAATAATGAAGTTATATCAGACTTACAAGGCATACTAGAAGTATGGACAGAATACTTCTCAAAGAAATTTGAAATAAAAGAAAGAGAAAACGATAGGGGAAGTACAATAAAGAATGTTGAAGATGAGAAAATATGTGAGGAAGAAGAAACTCTAGAACAGATAAATAGAGAAGAATTAGAGGAAGCAATGAAAGACATCAAATTAGGAAAGGGTAGTGGACAAGATAAAATTGAACCAGAGATGATAAAGTACAGTAGTTGTCAGAATAAACAGTACCGAAAATTAAAATTTGTATTTATTTTTTAATTTTTATAATTTAAATGTTCAAAATGTGTACCACTGCAAACAAGCTTCATAACGATAGTGGCAATGGACAGACTATTAAAAAATACCAGACCAAAAACCGGACAATACCAAACAATGATTCGATATAATAACGCGTGTCCCAAATATTTCGTTATCAAGTAGACATAGAAATTAAAAGCGTGCAGTTCCTAATTCATGAACACAACTATAATTTTACTTAAATGTCATATTGACATTTCAAGTGTAGACTTAGTTGTATTTATGAATTAGGAACTGCACGCTTTTAATTTCAATGTCTACTTGATAACGAAAGATTTGGGACACACGTTAGATTATACCAATAAAAATTGACTGCCTCCTGTATGCCGATAATATTGTACTAATATCCGATAACCATAGAAAAATGTAACAACTAGTGAAAATATGGATTGAAGAAATAGAAAAAATAAGAATGGAGGTAAACATAAATAAATGTAAAACAGTGATAACAAACAACAAGGAAAAATAGGAAATTAGAGAAAATTTGGAAAAAGTAACAGCATATGAATATTTAGGGAGCGTGGTATCAGAAGATGGGAAGATTAACCTAGATATAAACAATAGAATAAACAAAAGTCTAAAGATTTACTACGAGTTAAGTAAATCAATTTTTAGAAAACGGGAGATAGGTAGGAAAACTAAAATAAGGGTATATAATACAGTGGTGGTGCCAGGGTTGCCATGCGCGAGTGAATAATGGGCGCTACAAGATAAACACGAAGATAAAATTAGTGCCGCAGAGATGAAATTTCTTAGAAAAATGACAGGAAAAACAAAGATGGATAGGGAACGTAATGAACAAATAAGACAAATGGCTCAACAAGAAGCAATCACAGTAAAGATAGAGAAGAAACAACTAAAATGGTATGGCCATATACTACGAATGAACCACAGCAGATTACTGACAAAGATAATGGAGGCAGGCAGAATAGGGAAACGAAGAATAGGTAAACCCAGGAAGAGCTGGATGCAGAGAATGGAGGAACTGGGTAAACAGAGAGGAAAAACGAGAGAAGTGATGAAAATACTTGCAACGGACCGGAAGGGATGGAAAAATTGAGTTAACACGACACAAGAAAAATAATCCGACACCCTTAAGGGTATAAGGATACTGGAAGAAGAAGAAGAGACGTTTTTTTACTTTTTCTTCTTGTAATGGCGTGGTTTTTGCAGGGCGTTGCCGTCTCTCCTTATGTCTGTAGTGTGCGTGTCAAGTAGTTTTATTATGGTAACAAGATACGTCACTTTTACTTTCTTCTTCTTGTAGTGGCGTGGCCTTTGCAGGGCGTTTCCGTCTATCCTTATAGCTGTAGTATGCGTGTCAAGTAGTTTACAAACATAGGGAACCTACAGCTTAACGTGGGATCCGAACCATAGAAGTGTTTGCAATTGTACTTCAGAGAAGACTTATTATGATTGCTGTCAGTGATGAGGGTGCGTCCAAGGTATTTCCTTTGAGCTCCAAAGTGGCACTTTACCAAGCAAAGGCTTATTCATAGGACGGCTCTACGCGAATTATTAATCTTATTCTTAGAGCTAGTTTACGGGATAGCCAGAAAGCTTATCTACACGAAAAATGATAATGCAAAATCAAAAGAACGAGCATCAGAGGCTTCTTCCAGAGTCAACTATGAAAAAATACAATTACGGTAAGTAAGGATACAAGAATTAGTCAATACTTACTTACTTATATGGAGCCACGTAATTATTTCATTAATTCCAATGAAGAGATGCAAGTGAAGCCAACTAGGGTCTTTTGTTGGTGAGTATAGAGCGAGAGTTGTCGAATCGCTGGAAGGTGATCTACCTGAAGATTTTGATGAGGCTCACGGCTGTTGCCTGAGGACGCGTGAAAGCATCCGTCCATCGATCGAAGAAGACGTTAGTGAATAGCATGTGCTATTTACCAACCCTGGTGGGAATTTACGACTGACTCTCTATGTGGCCTGTGGAAATTGTTTCCCCTCACATATTTGATGACGTTTGAGGTGCTCGTCATTTGATAGATTACATTGTAGCCAGCTGGTCATCAGCCAGTGTTTCGTGAATGATGGGCAAATTGGGCGCTTCCTCGACTGTTTGATAATAGAGTCGGCAGCAGTCCACGTAGACGCTTACCATCCTATCGACGATTACTAACAATCAGCCGTAGTTGAAGGTATTTGTGGCAATGATTACATCATCTGCTAACACGGTTTCTCCGAGTCAGCATTGCTAGCCATCTTCCAAAGATGATGTGCCCGGAGGTAGTTGCCGTCGTGGTGCTTCCGGGTTTGCCGAAGATTACATTGAACATCACAAAGCACTGCTTGCAAAACCTGTCCTAAATAGCTTCTCTAAATATGTAATCATCTTGAATTAAATAATTTTCACCGAAATGATTTACGTTAACTTCAGATAATACATCCGAAAGGAAACTTTTACTCCACTGCAATTTGCTATAGGATTAAACTGCCAAGGCATGATCCTACATTGGTCTGGAAAGACTGAAAAACTCCAATCTAACTCTGATAAGAAAGAATTTGGAGGCACATGGAATAAAATTACGAGAAATTAAAATGGTCCGAAAACCAATGTACCACCCTGGGAAACGAATTACTTTAACGATATAGTAGAACACAGCAATTTTTTGAAAAGAAGTACAAATGCAGACGATGAGAATATAACACTAATAAATGACGTATTAATTAAATTTACAGTACCTGAAATCTCAACCAGGAGAAGTCGTAATGCTTGATGACATTACCTCCAGGTAGCTTACTTAAGTATTGAATGAACTCATGAACATGGGAAGATGAAGTCCCCCGAAAAAAATTGTTTTTAATTCACCAAACAACCAAAGGCCAGGTCATCTATGCATTGGTCGCATTCCTATTATGATATTGAAAATTGGAAACGAAATTATGCAAAATATAAATAAATGACTAAATTTTGTGAAGAAATTATAAGACAATGGCGACCAGTCCTTGAAATAGCCATACAAAATCTGGTGAAAACTGTTTTGTATTATTAAGTGTTGAACTATAACAATAGTTGTTCCATGTTCGTCTCTTCTTCTGTGAGAATAATATAACACTAGAAAACATTTTATGTTACCTTCTCCCCTGGTGAAAGATTCTGTTGTAATGTCATCAAATATGATTTGCATTTATGAAGATGTATCAGTACCGTTGCAATAAGGATGAAATCAAAGTTCGAGAGTTACGTAAAAAGATAGAAAGGTGTTCTCTGCAATTTGCTAGAATGAAATTCACTTTAAGTCCACGTTCAGATAGTGCATCAATTTACTAAAGGGTTTTGTTTTTCGTTTTCTTAACCCAACAAAATACAGTCGGCTACGGGTTTTCACCTTCATTACTGCGGACTTCCACCCATGTACTTATATTGCTCAGATTGTGACTTTTGCAGAAAATAAAATTGTATGATGCGGAAAAAAAACGAGATTGTTCATGATAATAGACCATGAAGTGCCATTTCTGAGAGCGCTTCCTTTATTGAACAGCAGTTAAAAGAAAAAGACTTCAATGAAATGTAAAATTGCACATCAAATTATGAGAAAAAACTGAATTACGTATAATGCCGTATAAGAAACAATGCTGATGAAGTGCATTATTTGAAAGGAAAAATTCTACATATTAACAAGAATGTGTATGCCTCTAAATATCTTACTGGGCTATTATTGCGACATCTTTGGGATACTGATGATGACACAAATAATAAATTTATCTCTCGATGCAAATATCGCTATTCATGACTACCGAATTATAATACCACTGGCAACCAAAACGACCTAAAGTTTTGAAAATGTATTTACTCTACCTAGCTGCATGGAACAAGACCATGTGATACTACAAAATAGTAGATTGCGACGGGTACGAGATCAGATACGATACCTAGTCTTCTTCTTTCTTCTTGTTTTCTGTAACGCAAAAGTCGACAAATGCTAATTTTTATGAGGGCATCGTTAAACGCGTACAAGTATTACGAAAATCTATTTCAGACAGCTCTGATTAAGTCGCCTATTCCTAATTACTGACAACCAGAGCAGAAGTCATTGCATGAATTAAATGTGCAGAATCGAAATAGGAAATTACCAAAAACCCGAGCGTCAGCAGGTTCCAACAGTCTTAAGCTATCCTCAATTTTTGCTGATACAGACAAGATAAATCTTAAGCACGTCCCATATATTTAAGGCACAAAAGAATTGAGTAAGTGTTGATTGTCACATAGATTCGAAGATTAACATGTTCAGGAATAGTTAAATATTGAATTTATAGTCAAAGAAGCCGATCTACGTGCTGCTTACGATCTGTTCGTGGTATTAGCAATAACTCTACATAACGTTCTGTTGTAGTTTTGAGTTTTAGGAACATTATCACGATATGGGAATAGTAACCTCAACACTCTACAGAAGACTTACAAATAATACCAAGAATATAAATTTATGGGGAAGGAAAAATTGAATTGGATTCATACTAATGTTTGCAACACTTTCGTTGAAAATGAAAAACTATTACTGATTGTGATAATGAAGGTGGGAGACCATACAAAACGGGTACACCATCAACATGTTTTTATTTGTTAAGAACAAAGTAAATGGACTGACATAATAAAGGAAACCATGAAACCAACAATTGCACTGATAAAGGTTGATAAGAAAAACGGTAGATACATTTATTGGGAGGTAGGACGACCCTTAATAACAATCTTCATTGTTCGTCCTCTTATGTTAGGGCCAGCCCTGGCTCTCCAACCATTATATTTCCTCTACGTGCTGTCTTGGGCTGCCGATGTCCATGACTTGGCCCATGTCTTTGGGGAGCTTTCTATGGATCTGCTGGTGCCTGGCTTTCACATTTCTGTCTGATTGCAGAACTTCTTTGTCTATCCCAGAGTCACTCCTGGTATCATTCGTAGTTACTCAATTTCTGTGGTTCTTAATAGGCCCTTTATTTTTCTTGTGTCTATCCTGGTCTCTGCGACGGAGGTTAGAATTAGACAAATTGACGTGTTGTGAATGCGAAGTGTGCTGTTCGTCGATAATAAACGTGTTTCCTATATGGCATCACGCAGACCACCGGACACTCGAGCCGTTTTACTAGCCTGTGCACGCACGTCATGGTATTTATCTTGCCGATCGTGAGTACTCCAAGTAATTAAAGGTCATTATCTGTTCGGTGGGTTGGTTGTCGTCATGTCTTTTGTATTTTTTCTATAGATATTGCATTGCTCAACTATCTGGCTAAATTTGAATAACATTCTCCGAAGGCTGCCTTCGTTTTTGATCATGGTAACGGTATCATCTGCGTAATGCAGAGTCTTAATTTTTTCGTTTCCCATTCTGTAGAGTTCCCCTACAAGCTTTATGCTATCTAGTATGAGATTGAAGAACATTGGGCTCAGGCTATCGCCCTGTCTGATTTCTGTTGATATGGAAATTTCATCTATTATCTGATAGCACTCTGGTATCGTTGCCGGTACTATTTCTTTTATTATTTTTCTTGTAAGATGTTTATAACGTTTCTAAGAAAACCATTGCTAATTGCTCTCATGAATCAAAGCGAAATTCAATTGCTTTGGTACAGCAATCTTTAAAAGGATAATTTTGAACAAAACCCTGTTTTATACCGGAGTCCGGTAACACTCACATGCCATGTTAACTCCAACCAACTTAACAAAAGTATTCTGGAATTGCATGAATCAAAACTGTGAAATATGGATGATGAAGGGACGTACAATCACCAAGCGCGATTTATAGATTCTTTCAAGCCAAAGAACCTCCGCCTAGTTTGCATGCGACATAATTATATAACATCAACAGGTATTGCTTCAAAATTGTTACCAACAGGACGAATTTGGTCACCGGAGCGTTTCTATTTCGAAGATGTTGCTTGAGGCAGCGCTTGTCCAGGTGTTCTGTGTCTTTTTTGTCAACGACATTTTAAAGGACCAAATGTAAAATTGCATAAAACAAAACTACACGGGAAACACAAAATTATTTGAGTAAAAATATATACCAATAAATACCAATACAAAGTGCGATTTATAGGTGCTTCCCAGTAAAATAAAAAACCTGACTGCTTTTACCGGTGACAAAATTATATGTATATGACATCAACAGGTCCAACCAACAGAGATACATATGGATACGATTATGATCTAATCGAATTACCAAAGGTATTGCTTCAAAATAACAAACGGGAAGAATTTGATTGCCAAAATGTTTCCGTTTGATACTACAAGAAATAAAACTATATCGCATTAGCACTTCGAGATAGTAGACATATTCCTTCAAAATTTGCACTTTACATTCGGTCGTCAAATACTCGATGCTCGACAAAACAAAACCGCTTTGAAAATTTTATGTTCGCTCGTGGTGTTCCATATCTTCTCTATCAACGGCACTATATAGGAACAACATGTGAAGTTGCATAAAATAAAATCATACGACAAGTTCAGATCGCCAAAGAAAGACGAAACTGGTCAGGTTTAAATGCAATTGAATGTAAGTAACCTAGATGTGGTTCTGGCTACAATTATTTCATATAATCAATAATGAAACCACCCTGCCGAATTGATGCAGCAATCAAATTATACAAACCTTGAACTGGTTACCAGGATGAAATAAATTCCTGACATCAACATTAGATCATCGAATGTGAATTTTCATCGGGGGCGATTTGCCAGCGTGAAATAAATTATATGAAACTGCGAGGCAAAAGCTATAACTCCTCAAATTTATAGTTGAATGGTAATGAAGATACTCTAAAATAATTAGTTTTGGTTTAGAGGCTACCAGGAAATTTAACATTTTGTTGTTTCCTATGTCACATTTTTTGACTAGTAGGTATAATAATTGTGATTAAAACTAAAATTTTTGGAGGAAGCAGTATTCCGCGAAAGCCTTCAACATTAAATGTGATTTCAACTTTAATAAGTATAAGTGTGCTTGCTTTGCATACGATCAAATTACACGGTATAGAGGGTTTGCCAATAGTGATGGCCAGAGATCATCCAACTGCAGGTGTACTTTAACTAGCCCCAAAGGCATTTGCAAACCGGACGCATTTGGCCCCAGATATGCTTCCACTCCCAAAATAAATACCTAATACTGCAGGAAACAAAATTATATAGCAATAGAATCAAAAGGTCATCCAGAACCAAATATCCACAATATGACTTTTTCGAGATTTAATGCTAAGCATTTATGATTGTATACAATAAAACTATAGGACAATATTTAATCGTCCACAACAAATTTGTGGTCTCTATTGCACGAAAAAATCTTCCACAGAAGCCCAAAACCATTTTCGATTCCGAAATTTGAAGCCAAATTCGATTGCTAAATACATTTTCTTTGCTGACTTGGTGTGGGAAATAAAACTGGCCGATAATATAAGATAGCTGCATGAAATGCTAGGAAAATTTTACAACCTCGCTTAGTTTGATGAATTAGAAATAACAACAGGCAGACTACACTGGAAGCAATAATTATATCTTTATTTAAAACAAACACTAAAACTGTTGGCCTCCTCCATCTTCACGTAGAATGTTGAATGAAACGAAATTCACTTATTTAAGCGTCGTGCATCAACAAGTTCAAATTTTTTAAGTCATGATCATCTGGTGACATTCTTTTGTGATATTAAAGAAAACAAGCCTTAATCATGTTTGTGAAATCTCTGGATTTAACGCGAATAAAAGTCCGAAGTTTAAACACCCGGCAGTTAAACTCTTTCAAAATAAGCCACATATTTAAAAACCTACAGTTAACTAGTCGTCCGTACCTTGGTTATAATTCTTGTGTAATATTGAAAAGGAGCTGCTAATTTTTATTTTTTATTTATTAAATATCCTGGGTAGGATTGCTGGTGGATTCCTAACCGTTATAAATGGAGTAAAGAAAACAAGTGCATGGCATATGGCATGGAATCAAATTATAAATACATATACATAATAAAAACGTTATGTATTATGGAATGTATAAAGAAAAGAAGTGCACTGGGCTGGGCAAATACTATAATTAGTGTCTGTCCGCCGGCTTAATGCGGCTTGCGAAGCACGGAGAAGCGTCCCTTCTTAAATGCCGGCTGGGGTATTGTCGGTCTCGGGAATCGAACTCGAGATGCCTACGTGAGAGACCTTTTACACATTGGCTATCCGCTCTGCTAACGCTATGTCCTAATTAAATGCGGGCACTGCGCTGCTAGCAGTTGTTCACGATGAACCAGTAAGAACTAAATGCACGTGTCCGAAATAAAAGCGTCTGCGGTGCGATTGATAAAATTAACCATGATGGCACGGCACGGATTAGTTTGAATTTCAGATTGGTTTGATTTTTACCGCATTTGTCGTCCGACTAACAATAGAAGTGCTTATTGCAGAGGTGCAGAAAAGAAGAGTGCCCTTTCACATTGTGGGCCAACACAACAACAGACGAAATCAGAAAAATTCACTGTTCTTTTTGAAACGATCATTTTGTTTGAGTTTTTATGTTTAGCTTATTAACAGTTAGTGTTAGTTTTAGTTAGAAAGACTTTCAGATACACCAACAAAGAGCATTTCATGAAAGACATGTCATTTCTCATTTTCATATCTACAAGAAGAGGATCTGCATGGGATAAAATTGAAAAGAAATCTCTACCTAACTTAAATGAGATGACACTGATCCTTTAACTCAGCTTGCACCATATACAATTACTGTACCAAGAATGTGTACATGTTTTCCTCATATCATTTGTGAATATTTTCGCTTTGTATATGGGAAACCACTTGCTACTTTTGCAGAGATTGGGATAATCAATCCTGGAGAACTATCCAAAGCAGTATTGTGCACATTTTGCTTGAAAATACATCTGAAAGGTAAAAGGCACACAGATCTAAATGTGTTGTGGAATCAAAGAAATCCCCGTTATAAAGACAGATTGATCGTGGATAAGAAATGGGAAGCCGTAGTAAAAAGCACGGGATTTTTAAGGAGGTATACATTTTACACAAGTATTCTTTTATTTATTTCAAAGCTGTAATTATTGACTTACAACGTAATTTTTAAATTTTATTTAAAGAAAATCAAGTTGCAATATGGAAATTCATGTTTGTCGCTCAAGCAAGTGCATGAATGGGGCAACAAAAACGGGGTGATTTCCGTAGCTGAAGCTCCCCGGCCTAGCCAAGCAAACCGTGTAACGTTCTGTGCATCACATTATGCATGACATCCTCCAGTTACATAAAGTGTCGGCAAGGTGGGTACCAAGGCCATTGACTCCAAAATTGAAACAACGGCATGTTGATGCTTGTCAAGAACTTTTGCGACGTTATGAAGCAGAAAGAGATGCCTTTCTGGCAAGGATTGTGACTGGCGATGAGTCCAGGGTGCACTAGCATCAACCCGAAATCAAGAGAGCAAGAAAGGAATGGCGTCACATCTTTTCGCCGAAACCCAAAAAATTTCAAAAACAGTTGTCGGCAGGAAAAGTCATGCTGACCCCTTTTTGGGATGCAAGAGGGGTAATTTTGGAGGACTACATGCCTAATGGGGATACTGTTACTAGTGCCACATACTCAGAACTTTAAAAAAACTGTCTTAAGTCTGCTATCAGAACTAAAAGGCACGGATTTCTGAGAACAGGCATTCTTCTACAGCACGAAAACGCACGGCCACATACTGCACAATCAACAGTAGCAACCATCAACGATTTGTAGTTTGAGTGTCTACCACATCCTCCTTATTCCTCTGATCTTGCTCCAAGCGATTATTATGTTTTTGGTCCGCTTAAAGAGGCTTTTTAGCGGGAAGAAATTTCATACGAATGATAAAGTGATTCAGGTGGTGCATGAGTGCATGCGACCAAAACATTTTTTTCTTCGGGTATTCAAGCACTTCCAAAACAATGGCGGACGTGCATAGAACGCGATGGGGATTACGCCGGAAAATGACTTGTTTTTGATATTGCTTTAATAAATTTTATTTAATAACTCTGCCTCGTAGTTCGCTCTTTATAGATGACACAGTGGCTCCAAGGGAAATACAAGGAAATATCCTAGTAATCAAGGTACAGGATGATACGCAAGACACCATGAGTGACGAGAGTGACCTTAACGAAGAAGACGAAGAAGATTTGGAGGAAACTGGAGCTACAAAATCAAATACAAATTCGTACGTAACACAAGTACCGTCTAGTTCTCAGTCTACCGATATTCCATCCCGCGTATCCAAACCAATACCATCTTGCCCAAAAAGAACAAGAAACACGGGCGAAATACACTGAAGTAGAAAAGTTTACGTTATCCATTACTTTCAGAGTAAGTATCGAAAAGATTTGCTCGTGTCCTTAAATAACTAATTCCCGTCAATTTTTCTTAGCTATAAAATCCAAATCTAAGTCTACTATACCGACTATGGGCAAGAAACTTGTGGAAGAAGTAGGCAAAGAAAATATTAATGGAAAATCTCAGATGCAAAATGTTACCACTGATATCCTAGTCTAACAAAATCATAACATCGGAAAATAAAGCTCAGCACAAATTGAAATCTCAAAGAAGAAGAAGAAGAAGAAGAAGAATAAGAAGAGGGAACTGTCGTATCAGATATCAATGACGTCTTAAAACCACTGAAGCTCATTTACTTAAATAAGCTGAAACTCATTAAAGGATTAAGTAACTCTTCCCGATCTGATGGTGCTTACATTACCAGAAGAACTTCGCAAAATTTACGTTTTGGTCGCCGCATCACTTTTTTAAAGCATTTTTAACTGTCCCTTTTCTCATTATTTTAACTGTTCGTTGACGTCATGAGGGCAGTGACGCGTAAGTCAAATATTTAAAAGACACACGAATACTTAGCACTTCAGTTTTCAAAAAAGGTCCAGTAAAGTCACACAGCGCGAAAATTCTTCGTTTGATGATACTGTTTATTATAACACTTTAAAAACCGGGATTATCCGCTTGAATTCGAAGGAAACGAACCCATTATTGACAACACCTTTACTGTTCCAAGGATAACGGGCAAGTTTGAGGCCCGGTTACAGTCGTCCAGACGAACTTCCTTCCTGCCCCATGATATTGGTTCAGTTGGCGAAGGAATAGCGAAAGGGTGGCAGATGGTAGGGACGGTTTCTCCCTAAGACGCATGGTGTGCTTAGTAGTAGTTAGTTGACATTGTAATGCGTCCAGGTATGTTGAAGATTGCCTCGAATGTTTCCATAAAGCGTAGAAACTCCGGTGTGTGTAACCTCCACTGTTCTAAGGTCATCGAACGTCCCGCGGGTAATGCGCAAGTTCGAGACACGCCCACGGTTGTCCACACGGACTTCCATGCATTTTGATAACGACTATCAGCGAGCGGTAGATTGTAGAGATGCTTGTTTCAGTGATTTCATCTACATACAATAAATTATGTATTATATCTGCCCCATTATTTTGGCTCAGTTGGCAAAGGACTAGCGAAAGGGTGGCAGATGGAAGGGACGGTTCTCCCTAAGACGTATGGCGTGCTTGGTAGTAAAATATTTAAATTACACAAGAAAGCTTGGCACTTTGGTTTTCTAACAAAGGTCCAATCAAAAGTATATACAGCGAGAAAATTATTCGTTTGATGGTTATTAGGTACTGTTTATATAGGAACACTTTTTAAAACTGGGAGAATCAATTTGAATTTGACAGAATCGGGCCCATTGTTGACAACACCTTAATTGTTCCGAGTTCATGCCACGTCTCGTGGATAACGGGTAAGTTCGAGGCACGCCAAAGGTTTGATCGTTGAGCAGACGGTCGTCTACCCATTCTTTTTGTTGACGATTACTACTGACAAGCTGTAGGTTGTAGGTGCTTGTTACAATGATGTCTTCTATTTGTTCCATGGTAAGAATACCTGAAGGACGGTAGACAGAAGGGACGGTTCTCTCGAAGACGAGTTATCATAATGCGTCAGGGTACGCTGAAGACTGCCTGGAGTGTTCGTACAAGCCACAGAAACTTCATATTGTTAATAGAGTTCAGAGAGTGAGTGACTTGCCAAGATGTGGACGACCTACACGTCCGAACGATAAGGGTTTTAAAAGAAGGTTAGTATTGATGCTAAAACAGAAAACAGGTAGTCATCAATGGGATTTGACCAGAAAGTAGAATACCAGTGTTGATGTGGTACAAAGACTGAAGTAGAGAAGTGGTTTTCATATTTATAAGAAGCAGAAAGTATCAAAAAGGACGAATAAGCAGTTTAACACTGCCGTAACTTATGTGGAAAACTACTTTTCAACGCTTCCTAGGGAAACCTTTTATTCTACGCAAGATAAAAATGACACCAGTGATCAAGGAAAATGTATTGCCGTTGAAAAACTGTTGGTATGGCAGGCCATATGTGCCTGTGGTCTACGTATCTAACAGTACTTTATTGAAAACCGAAAAAATAAAAGCGTTTACTTCTCTTATTCGTAATCATAGGCCTATTATTCCTTTGACCGGATTAGGCGACATTACGAGAATGGGACGGCAAAATGGCTGGGAGAGCAAAAATATCCGTGGTGCATGACAAGTAGGTAAAAATTGTACATCGCGAAATAAAATATTTGATATACATACTCGTACAACAATATTTGTAAAAAAAAACTCTTTTCATGGATTACATGGTCATAACTGAAAGCAGTTAGTCATTATGTTTACCAGATACTTGTTTATTTGTAAGAATACTATGGGCCATAACAGAGCAGTCTGGATATTTTCTCTCACAAAATTAAAGCTTCAATTAAGAGCATTAAATATGCTAGAGTAGTACCCACTACCAAAAGGTCGGATAAAATAAAATTATAAGACGATGAAAAAATAGCTTCAAATAGCCATACAAAAGCTGATGAAAACTGTCGTATTATCAAAGATTGTTCACTTTTTTCCCCTCTTAATAATGTAACTTCAAGATAGTTATCTGTCCTGATGAACAATGATTTCCTTTGTCCGTCGATCGAGGTGACAAATTCCATCGGAATATTGAAGTGACGATGGGCTAGAAATAGAGAAATGGTAATAATTATATTAAGGAAAATAATTATTTTATTATTAATTAACCAGTGCAAATCAAAATAACATCCTCAGAATTCTCCAAATGGTCTCGTTAAATCGGGTTGCCGAGTATAGCATATTTGTTGCCTAAGGTTTTTTAAATAGCCATATGGACTCTGGTGAAAATTGTTTCACAATAATTGCTTCAGAATATCAGATTACATTGATATTGGCCACACGTAATGAAATGTTCTCAGAAGATGTGTAAACATAGAATAGAACTCATGATTCCGGATTCATCCAGGTGAGGATGGAAGAGAAGTCTCGGCGAAGATGGCTAAATACCCCAGGACAGATACAAGCGAAGGCTTCTAAAAGGCGTATCCCCTTAACTTATGGTGGACCTAGTAAATCGAAATGGTTGCACTATCTATAGGGCATTGCCGGCTCAGAAAATATATGAGCACCGTGGACTGACAGAAGAAAACCATGCAGGTTCTATCTGTGCTATGTCGGTGTAAAAGAATAGCAATGGTACGGTTCATCCACTTGGGCGAAGAAAAACCCAAGAAAAATGCTATGCGAAGAGGTTACTGATAAAGACATTGAGCCTCCTAAAAAGGGTAGAGGTCAATGATGACCTGTAATGATAGGGAGCACGACGACAGATCATATTGCTACTCTTAATGAAATCTTTTTTATATACAAGTATATGTATAACATAGAACAGAATTCAGGATTCCATATTCTTCTTTTCAGATAATAACTTCGCCTATATCATTAGATATAATATGTAAAATTAAAAACTGATGGTTACAGGTATGAGACTGACACATACGAAACAAACGATAATACTTAACTAAAGTCCTCGAGAAAAAATGAAGAAAGATCAGATTTGGCGAAGGTAGTTGAAAGGGACCTGTGAGAAGTAAAACCATTAATAACCCTCAAATGGAATCGTCAGACCTTACAATATACAAACTGAAGGTCATAGTCAAATATGACCTTCAACTTTAAGTAACAATTCTTCTATTCTTCTACTTCTTCAGATGATAGGTGCCCCTTACGTATTAACTCTTCGGAGCACTATGGTACCACTAATTAACCATGGTTTGTGTGGCCGCTGCGGTTCGGTGACACATAGATACAATATACCAAGATTTTTTATGTAGCCTGTGATTAAGCACTAATCCTGTTTCAGGTGTCAGTACTTTTCAGAACCTAAACTGGAGATTCGATAGTTCGAAAATTTAGGGATTTCTTGGAGAATTGTCGTTCGTGTAAAACATTAGTCTGTTATCGAGGATGCGAATGCCATCAAATGTGTCATTGCAGCATTAGTTACAACCCTTTTGTCATACTGATACAAATCAAGGCTTGTCTCCATGCAAAACAACTGATAATAATCAAAGCGATCTGCAGTCTTGAAACTGGAAAAATTTGGTTACCAAAACTCTGTATTTTTATGTACCTACTTGCATGAAACAAAACTATACGGCACTAACAAATACAGGTTGCACATCCAAGCTTGATAGGCTACCCTGCTTTCTTTAGCGGAAAGTCAGATTTTGTTCAATTTTGAATTATCTGTAACTTCTTATACCTTTAGGTGTCGAGAGAAATAAGACAATACGAAATTTAATTTTTTTAATAAGTGTTTAACCAAAGCGACCAATGGAAACGATAAATTCTAATATTTCCGAAGAACTTCAACAAGGTCACAATTATTTGGTGATACAAACAAGGGAAGTTTCAGACACATCCTTTATATGTAAGATACAAAAGGAGCCAAATCTAACCTTAAATTGGCATTTCGTTTCGATGGTCACACTAATTCCATGGTTTACGTGTAGCTTGAATTTATACTTAGGCATATGATTTTTCACACTTTGGTAGTAACAAAAAGTTATAGCCTAATAATTACGCATGAACACGCTCTTATGGTTCAGAATCTTGGTATTGTAGACTTTCGGGAACGTCAGTACAATCCTAATCTACGGAAACCTTTAGTTTCATTAATCGCAACCTATTCCATGTGCGAAAATAACAACTGCAGCGTCCTTTAGATTATTTCCAATTATTCAAAGAACATGAAATCAAAGTACAAGGAAAGGAAAAATGCTGGATTGGTACTACTTTTTTGCTGCACATAAGAAACGATCACTGGCTGTGGTACGAACGAATAGATGAAGAGGAGGCAGTTATAAACGTTTTCAAGGACGTAATCTCTTAAGGAGTAACTAGTTGAATCGTACTAAATCATAATGCACATCAAAGGGGATGTTCCTTGTTTGCAACATTTTCTTTTTCTATCAGCAGAGGGAAATCGAAACGAGCTAGTATACAAATACTGGTAGTGCAGACATACAGTCAAAATTTTGACCAACGTTTACCAATATACCAGTGGTTATGGAATTTGTCATCATATTTATTAATTGGTCAATATAAACGAGCTTTAATATTACAAAGAAGGGGTTTTGATCATATCTCAATAAACAACATGATTAACCAAGTTCTTATCATAATTTGAAGTATGAAGTCAATGTGAAAGCTACGAAACCTGTCAACAGTGGCTACTAAATATGGTCTGCGATTCCTACGGATGCTTCTTCAAATGTAGATGAGCTGTTAGATTTCTTACAGAGGTCGGCGAGGAATATAATTCAAAATGAAATGGTATCAAGACTCTTATCGTTGATAGAGCACATAATAATAATATAGCCGAAACAAGACAAATAATGGATTTGAGGTAGTGGACCAATTTATTCAATTTAAGAACTCTAATAATAAAGGTGATTATTCACCAGAAATAATAAGATCATGGTCAAACTACCAAACATTTGGAGAGACCGGCAAATAACTAATTATGATAAAATGCATATTGTTAGAAGCCTAGTATTTCCTGTATATCTGTATGAGACCGACACACAGACAATAAAGGAAAGGCAAAGTAAAAGAATTGAACCTTTTGGGATTTGGTGCTGGCGAAGAATGCGCAGAATACCTTGGAAGGCGAGAAGGCCTTTTACTAGAACTTAATATCAGTGTCCATCTCTCCACTATAGTTTATAGACAAATCGGTCATATGTCAAGATGATATAACAACAGCCTTGAGAAATTGGTTGTAAAGGGACACATAAAAGGCACTGTAGATCACCCAAGAGATGGCTGGATCATGTAAAAACAATCTCAGGAAAACTTACTCAACCAACCATGCCCAAGATTCAACTCAATGGAAAAGCAGACGCAACAACTTATCGAACATGATGATCAAGATACTTTATACTTGAAGCTATCGATTGGAAGAAGAATACCTATGGGTGATTGTTTTGTTACACGAAGTACAAATTAAGGTACAGACATTTGCATTTAAGTACTGATATATAGTTTATTATAAAATTACAAAATTTACATTCTATAAAACGTTACTACACATTATTAGTTGGTTTATTTTAGGCTATGATAGATTAAAAATACAAACAGGTTTTTCTTAAGGTAGCATACCCTTTACACGGCGTCGCCGTGTTCTCCCCAAATTCATGTAGTGTGCGTATCAAGTACTCTACATTGGGGACCTACAGCTTTATGTGGACTCCGAACCACTTCTAAAACACTTTCTAGGCCGAAATACTTCGATGGTTTGCCATTGCCTTTCGTTGGAAGCGGTCGGGTGTTTCCAACATATGTGTGGTCTTGGGAATCGAACTCGAGACATTCTTAATTTCAGTCGTCAGGCGCACACTGAACCAACAAAGTCATGACCACGACACAACCAAAACCAAAAAGATCTATATGAAAAGGAAGAGGGCGAGGGCGATGAATGAGGAGATTTCTCAAGATTTCTTGAAACAATCGCATCCTTTTCTTCAACAGCCTTCCCTTGAACTTCATTCCTTTTGATATGCACCACAGTCACGAATATCATATTAAACTATACACTGAAATATACACTATACAGGTGTGTTGCTTTACAATAAACAGCTAAGTGCAAATTTATCGTTGGGGTCGCTGTTTACCACCTCTTAATGTATTGTTTGGCATATAGCTTCTATGGAAAAACAATTATCGAATTACCAAGGAAAATACCGGGTGGCTAGAAAAAAACGAATCCTGTTTAAGTCCTCACATCTCCGGAACGCTTTAAGATAGCGATTTCAGTTTTTGCTTTCTAAGAGACAATAGATTGAAAATTATTCCTGCCAAATTACAAATAATTATTTTAAAAAACAAAGCGATGGCGAATTCTTTAATATCAACTAGAAAATATCAATTACACGTTGATAATGTTCTTAAAAATTCTACCAATAAACATCTTGTATTGTGTATTGTGTATTCTACTTATAAACATGTTGTATGGGACCTCCATTTTGTAAATTCACAATTATTAGTCTATATTTAAACCGTAAAATTGCTCTTCTGTTTAAATTTATAGACACTTCTGGCCTTCTAACCGCCGGCGCAGATCTTCCAAGTTTGCAAATGGTTCCCGTCTTTCAGCATACACTTTTTTTTGCAATACATTTCACACTGAGTAGTCTAAAGGATTACAGTCTGGAGGATTAGGCGGCCACTGGTTTACTCGAATAAAAGATGGAGGGTTATCTTCTAAAAACTTTTGTGTCCTTGTTGCTCTGTGGGATGGAGCGCTGTCCTGGATAAAAACATAATCGCTCATGGTCTCCTGCGTAATATCCTGGAAAGGAAAGAGTCGGCTATTTTTTACTGATCGTCAGTTAACCAAAACAAACGCAGATAGCTACATACGGCATTTACGTGACAATTTACTACCGGAAATGCATCGATTGTACCCGAAAAACGATTATGCCCGATCCCACAGAGCAGCAAGCACAACAGTTCTTAGAAGAAAACACGCCATCTTTTATTCCAGCAAACCAGTGGCCGCCTAATCCTCCAGACTGTAATCCTTTAGACTACTCATACTCAGTGTAAAATGCATTGCAAGAAAAAGTGTATGCTGAAAGACGGAAACCATTTGAAAACTTGGAAGATCTGCGCCGACGGTTAGAAGATCTGTGGCCAGAAGTGTCTATAAATTTAATCAGAAGAGCAATTTTACAGTTTAAACATAGACTAAGAATTGTGAATTTACAAAATGGAGATCCCATACAACCTATTTATCAGTAGAATACAGCATACAAGATGTTTATTGGTAGAATTTTTAAGAACATTGTCAACGTGTAATTGATTTTTTGTAGTTGATAGAAAAAAATTCGCCATTCCTTTGTTTTTTAAAATAATTGTTTGTAATTTGGCAGGAATAATTTTCAATCCATTGTTTCTTAGAATGCAAAAATTGAAATCACTATCTCAAAGTGTTCCGGAGATGAGAGTACTTAAACAGGGTTCGTTTTTTTCTAGCCACCCGGTATATTAGAAGTGGACTGAAACCTTTAAAAAGATTTTTAAAAGACAATCTGTAATTTTAGCAAGTAACTAATGAGGTGAATTTAGAGAAATGCCACTCGCATGTCATTACCATGTCACTTGCCTTGCTGTATCATAACATTTGCTTATTGTATTACGAGTATATTTATTACAGATTGTAAATAGAGAAAATCACGTTAAAAAATTGTAACAAAAGTATTCTGGAATTGCATGAATCAAAATTGCGAAAAATGCATGCAATTATATGACCTAATTGAACCAGTATTGCTTTAAAATAACAAACGGGGCGAATTTGGTCGCCAAATCGTTTCCATTCCAGTGTTGGTGCTCGATTCACGAAACTAAACTGTGTGATATCAGATTACAAATTAACTTCGGAACGTTTAGGTTCGCACGTAGTGTTCTCTAACAACGGCACTTTACAGGGACAACAAATGAAATTGCATAAAATAAAATGATAAGGCAAGTTTGTGGTGCTAAGGACGGACGAAACTGATCACTGATCATGCTCAAAATGAAATTGGTAGTAGGTAACCTGCGTGTAGTTCTGACTGCAATTATTTTGTATAATCGACAATCAAGCCTCCCTGAGGCACCGATGCAGCAGTAAAATTATACAAAATCTGAAATGGGCAGTGAATTTTTATTAAGGGCGATTTGTCAGCGTGAAATCAAATTATAAGGAATTTTAACGGAAAAAGATATAACTCTTCAGATTTCTAGCGGGGTTCAATCGATATGTTGAAATGAAGCAACTAAGAAGCAGAGCAGGTCTACAAATATAACTGTTCTTCAAGGCTGCACTTTTAACTACATGAAATAACATTATATGATGTTACACCATTTTCTTCATTCCTTAGGGATTTAATAGTCGAAGAAATTTAATTGCCAATTGTAACTTTTGAGTAAAAATAAGGAATCAATGATGCCAGCCGAATATCCACGAGGGAGTTCTAGGCTGGCACGAAACAAAATTACACAACATAACAAGAATATTTTATTATATTATTATATATCATATTAAAAATTATGAATTCGCGTGTTACGAATCAGAAAGGGGACAACGAGGAGGTGAATGCGCGTTTAGTTAGACCAAGCAAAAGTGCATGTTCTTTTCTGAGGTTGTACAGGTTCAAGTGCAGTAGCGAGGTGGGTGAAATTACCACTATACAGGGTGTCTCAGACATGACTCCCCAGGCCTATAACTTTGTTATTTTTAAAAATAACTATAATAAACTATATATATTCGTAAATGGGAGCAAATTCTCTATAAGATGGCGAAAGAAAATGTTAGAAAATCTGTACTCATATTATGGCAGCGATATTCAACTTTTTTTTTTCAAATTGCACACTGCTTTTTTTCGCTCATTCTGATAGTACTTTTTATTCTCTTTATAACCATGTAAACCAATATGGGTCTTACATAAGAAAATTCTCGAAAAAAATACGATTGAAAGTTGAAGTCTAGGTTTGCCATGGAAACAACTGATTGTTGTAATTTGTACTCGTCGACGATGAAAACAATAGCGTATAGCTGTAAAACAATTGCAATTTACGTTGTAAAGCAAGACAAGTGCTCTATCTGTATTTGTATGTTCTTGTTTGAAATCATAGGAGTATTAGAAATGAATTACACTAATTCTGGAAAGCTTGATATGATCCTTATTTATGGTTTATGCGAGAGGAATGCAAGAAGAGCAGCAAGGTTGTATGCAGAAAGGTATCCGCTATTGTTTTTATCGCCGACGAGTACAAATTACAACAATCAGTTGTTTCCATGGCAAACCTAGACTTCAACTTTCAATCGTATTTTTTTCGAGAATTTTCTTATGTAAGACCAATATTGGTTTACATGGTTATAAAGAGAATAAAAAGTACTATCAGAATGAGCGAAAAAAAGTATAGGGTGCAATTTGAAAAAAAAAAGTTGAGTATCGCTGCCATAATATGAGTACAGATTTTTTAACATTTTCTTTCCCCATCTTATAGAGAATTTGCTCCCATTTACGAATACATATAGTTTATTATAGTTATTTTTAAAAATAAGAATATACAAAACGCTAGAAAAGTTATTGGAGCTTTAAATTCTATATGGTGGGAAAAGGGGATCACGAAAAAAAATAAAAGACGAATTGGACAAGTTATGGTTGAGACTGTCTTATGTTACGGAAGTGAAGTCTGGACGTTAAGAGAAGAAGAAAAAAAGAAGGTGTTAGCAGTGGAAATGGATTATTTAAGGAGAAGTTCAAGAACATCTAGAAGAGAAAGAGTGACCAATGTACAAATAAGAAATAGCATGGCAGCCACAGAAACTGTTATAGACCGAATCCAGAAAAGAAGCTTAAAGTGGTTTGGCCACTTGCTTAGAATGGAGGATACACGATGGCCAAAGCGATTGTTTTATTGGACACCGCCTGGTAAACGAAAAAAAGGTCGACCCAGAAGATCCTGGAACGAAGGGGTAAGAACTGCAATGAGAGAACGAGATCTTGATGAGGACACAGCATACGATCGAGAGGCGTGGAGACGTGGAGTGGGAAGACGGCGACTTGCTGTATGATTATGTAGTATATACAATTTCTGTCTGTAATGGTACATACTGTATACATGATTAATCCCAATATATTGATTGATTTTTAAAAATAACAAAGTTATAGGCCTGGGGAGTCATGTCTGAGATACCCTGTATACAACAATCATAGATCCAGTGCTAACATACGGCAGTAAGGTGTGGACCCTAAAAATACAGGTTATAAACAAATTATAAGTATGGGAAAGAAAGGTATTATGGAGGATCTTTAAGGGGAAGAAGGTCGAGGGCCACTCGCGAGCAAGCGTAATGTGGGAAGTCAGAGCAAACAGTAGTAGATGGCTGTTACGTCGAAAGGAGCGTTGAAACACGTGGAGTAGGTGGAGAAAAAGAAGAGAACCACCCAACAATAGGTGGCTGGTCAAATAAAGGGAGACCTCATTGAACTGAACGCCAAAAACTGGGAACGAGCGGTTGATTGATAGAAGAAATTGAACAACAAAATAAACTTGATTCTGTAAGGCCTGCCGTATGAATAAGTACGATTTCGGGATCAAAAATTAAGCACTACAAAACGTTGATCTATCAACAGGCGTATTCCTTTCAAACATCACCAAACTTTTACTAAGTTAGGGATTTGAAATTGCAGTTATCCAAAGAAACAGCATAAAATCAAATAATAATAAATATAAAATTAAGGGGACTTAATATTATTCATACAGTGAAAGATGTCAAAACCTGGGAACGTACGACTAAGTATTAGAAGAAATAGGAAAACAATAAACCTCGGATCTTTATGGCCCGCTTTATAAATAAATACGATTTCGGTATTAAAAATAAAGAGCTTCAAAACGTTGATATGTCAACAGGCGGAGCATCCACCTATATATCTTTAAAACTCCACCAAATGCATGTTTACTTATTATCAGAGATTAAGTTAGGAATTTGGGACTACTGTTATTCAAAGAAATAGCACGTAATCAAATAATACAAAATATAAAATTAAGAGAATGCATTTCCGAATTTTAAGTAAAGATTTAGATAATAGATTGGCATTCTTCAGCTGCGCACTAAAATTTAAATTAGATAAACTATAAGCTGTTAACTACGAGGCTTTTAAGTTTGAAACGCTTATAATCACACAATGAATGGAAATTACTCGGAAATTATTCATTGTATTTCATCTACAGCGAAATCAGTAGTACAACCCTCATTTACATACTAGAAATAAAACAGGCTGCTTGCCATTATGTAAATGTTTATTCTAATTAGCAATATTCCATGAAAACTTTGTAGGCAACAACATCCACAGATGACGAATATTTGCATGCGACAAAATTATATGGTATAGAGGTCTGCCAACAGTGAGGGCAGATATCATCCAACTCCAAGTGTACTTTAACTAGCCAGAAAGGCACTTACAAACGGGACGAATTTGGTCTCCAAATGCGCTTCCATTCACAATATAAATACCTGATGCTGCAGGAAACAAAACTATGTGATATTGAAACAAATCATGTAAGACGGAGATTCACAAAATGGCAACCCCTTCCAAAATTTTTGCCTTGAGAAGTTTTTGCTAATGTTTAGCTTTGCATAATATAAAACTGTAAGATACACAGCAAATCTGCAAATGACCTTTTATGCATTAAATTTGAGCTCATTACTATACAAAAAATGGATAAATGCTTCCGGGCAGGCAACTCAATTTGCTACTATCACCGGAAAACCTGGATCTGGAAGGCAAAGAGGACCAAGCAACCCTAAACTAGTAAAAACAGTATCTAACTGTTTATCTTAAAATCCAGGAATTTTCGTAACAGATACGGCTTGTCAAAATTTTATGCAGGAAGAGCTAAACTTACTGAGCTACGAGTATGTTGCTACAAAGTTGCAGTAGTACCGGGCAAGGATGAAAGTCACGAAAAGGTGGTTAAGTCACGTCTGCGGAAACTGTACGATAAACACGGAAGAAAAGCAAGTTGTGCCATTAAGGCAGACTCCCGCCAACATCCCAGACTGTAGTTTTAAGCTGCAAAGAAGCTTGGATAACTGTAAAATGAATTCAAACAAAAATTCCAAAAAATATCTGGTATGTCAAGCCATCTATAGCTGGAAGAGTACCTTTTTGGTAGGTCAGAGAACCATAACCCAATGTATACACGAAGAGTGTCTTAAGAAGAGCCTATTGCCCTTTATTCTTCTTCTTAGAGTGGCATGCCCTTTACCGGGCGTTGCTGATCCTCTCTCCATGTGCCTGTGGTGTACGTGTCAAGTAGCCTACAGATGTAGGGACCTACAGCTTAACGTGGGCTCCGACCCACGAAAGTGCTTGCACTTTTACTCCAGAGAGGACTTTACTAGACAGAATATACACCTCGGTGGTTTGCTATTGCCTTCCGAGGGAAGTGGCCGGGTATTTTCGGTGTATATGTGACCCAGGGAATCGAACCCGGGTCATCTCAGTGGTCAGACGCACTCTGAACCAACTAAGCCACGACCGCCTTTTATTAGTAGGGATGAAATGTTGCCACCATTTTGGCCAGTTCTGACTGTGGAAACAAGGCTCTAACTTGGTTTCGAAATACCAATGCTGATTTCAAAGGAACCGAATTACTCGGAGTTTCAGCCTATTGAAAGTATCAGGCATCTGTTAAACAACAATTGAAGAAGACAAAGTGTCACATTAAAAATAATTCAAAAACAAATTGAGGTTAGCATGAGTTACTCTTTGAAACTACTAAAGACGGCCTGCTTCGCGTGTTTAGAATGCAAGATTTTGATATCGTGCATTATCGTCGAAATTAGCCTTAATTAGGCTTGGAAAATATCAAGATTTAAGACGCATAATAACAAAGGGGAAGTTGTGATTGGTGTTAAATACATTTCAGCATCATGAGGGCACGTCCAGAAGTAGCCCAAGTTCAAACTGATTTTTGATCAAATCATTCATGCCCTGGTTACAATTCTTTAGCCATGTCGAGAGGAAAATTGCTATTAATCAAAGTGGTTTTGTGGGAAAGAAAACCAAATGTATGGCTTAGAATAAAATAATAAAATAAACAATGTATAAATTACATAATAAAACCAAAATAAAACAAAACAACTCTGACAATTCCGATAGTTCTGATAGATACCATAACTGCCATTTTGGACACTAACTGAATGTTAAATTCGAATCAGCCGCCTGGTTTATACTCTGGTTACGATTCTCTTGTATCATTAAAATAACCCGTACGAACCATAATTTAGTCTTAAAATGGGACATTTCGGCACGGGGCAGCATTTACTGGGTATGATGTGAGGACGCAGAAGAAGGCAGAACAGCACAGTCTTTCCTCTTACAGCCGAAGCCTAGGCTAATTAGTCTTTACTAACTCGAAAGGACGAGTTATGTGGGCCCTTTTTGCACGTATGCTGGGCAGGAGGCTAATTTACACGTCGAAGGAGGCGCAGAAGATCGATCCACAGTGTTGTGGGGTTTGCGGTCAACAAACGTGTTGGTATGATAATCGAAACCGGTTTAACGTACCCTCCGAAGCACGAAGAAGCGTACGACGTTGTAGAAATTTCGGCGTAGATATTGACTGTCTTGGGAATCGAACGTGAGAGATCGAGGCATTTTACACATGGCTATTCGCTCCTCAACAGTACAGTTATAATTTATATTGGCAGACAGTTTTAGGTAACTTGTTCTTAGAGTTTATAAATTATGTTTCTTATACAGCTCATAACTTTTTGTTTCTCTTCGAAGATCAAATATTTCACGGTTGCCTAAAATCTTTTTTCGACCACTAAGTTTAAGAACACTCCCTACTTCCAAGCAGAAACATCCAGATTATTAAATTAGTCAAATAGGAAAAATTAAATAAACAGGCTTTCCGTAGGAAAGCTTTACTGTTAAAATCATTAAGAGCTAAAGAGTCAAAACATACGATTACCTCTGCTTCAGGTTAGCAATAGTTAATAATTTCCCATTTAATTCTTTCTATAAAGTTGGTGATAGTAAAGTCTATTATTTCAACCACCGACACAAAAAAAATCTAGGAAGACGTAACCAAACAAATAATCAAAGGAAAATTGCAGATGAAAAGTGTTACCACTGATGAGCATAATAAAGTCACAGCATCGGAAAATGAAATCCACCACAAGCTGAAATTTCGTTTGCAGAAGAATTGCGTTAGACATCAACAACAACTAAACACACCGAACTTTTAGTTCTATGTTTCAGCACTACACACTACACTAAAAGATTAAATTGTCCTTTCTGATTATATTGCACTAGCGTTACCAGAAAGGCTTCACATAATTTATAGCTATTCTTCTGGACGTTGCACAGTGTGTTTTAATATTTCGTTGTTTTAATTAAATAAAATGTTTCTCGATGTCTTGATATCACCGAAGCGCGTGTCTAATATTTAAGTTCCGTACGAATGTTTGGCACTCATAACAAACTTCTTAAAACAAAAGTCCGACAAAAAGTCTTAGGTAACGAGAAAAACCTTTCATTGGATTATTGTTCTTCTTTATTGGGCCAATGGGAGGAAAACATTTATTATATTCTGTTAAACTAAGTTACCTTCTTGGCCAGCAATGCATCACGAATCACCTTTAAAACTTCTTCGAGTTAGGGCGGCTAATGAACTGTGTAATCATGGTGGGTCCATTGAAGACAAGATGTCGATAGGTTAAAACTAAGGTGCAACGACGCTTCGAAATAGTTCCAATGTGATAGTCAGTTCATGGCGTGAAGAAATGATAATCGCGACGCTTCCAATGGCGGCTTGGTACACTACAATGCTTGATACATCTGAAACACAAAACTTGACAGTGAATAATTAAAGTTTGAGCTGAAAAGCTCTTAAAAGTAGCCTCATCTTACAGTTGTAAAGCAACTGTCTTAAGTAATGCATCATAGTATTTATTTATTGCTCGAAGCTGTAAAGGCATAAGGGTATAGAAGAAGAAGAAGTATTTATTTATTACAAACTGAAAATTATAAATTACGGAAAGAACGTTTATCTACAAACAAAATAGAACAAAATCAAAATTAAGCATAACCAAAATGGTCGGTGTTTCAGTTCGAGCTGTGCAAAAAAATGTGAAAAATTTTGAAGGCTTGAAAGACAAACGTTGGTAGTCATCCAAAGGGACTCTCCTGTAAAGAAAATTGATATCAAAATCATCAAGGTGGGATGACACAATTAATAAAGAAGAAGTTTATACAAAAAGTGGTTAACAACAGGAACCCAAGAAGCCAGATTTAATATAGAAGTGAAGAAAATAGCTAGAAATACAGAGGGCACTAGCTGTGACAACAGAAAGTTGCGAAAAAGTAAAATGACAATTATTACATTGGAGGAATTTGAAGACTATTATTCGTGATGCAGTACTCGAACTAAAAACATTGACAACAGTGAACATTTTAATATCAACAAACAGCATCTTTAACAAAGAATGGAAAGTAAATCTAATTAGCATGATGCAGTAGAGAAGGCGATAAACTGAAAACTTGGCGAACAAAGAGCAAAGCTAACTGAATTAGAAATCTCTCTTGGAAATTCGAAAGAAGATATGGTCATTCTGAAAGAAGAAAACAGAAAACTACATTTAAAAAATGAAACAGCTAAACAGTACTCGAAAAGAAATAACTTAAAGCTATTTGACGTACAAGAAGTTTCAAATGAAGTCGCTGATCAAATAGTTTTAAATATTTCCAAGGTGAAATGAAAAATATATTAAAACCTAATGATATACGAGGGTCATCTAAAATCTTCTTTCTTTCTCTTTTACCCTCTTATAACTTTACAGTGTCGAGGGGACCGGGCACACCGAGCCGCAGAGCGGTCACCCGTCCAAGTTCTGGCCAAGCAGGCTCTTGCTTGACTTTGTATATTTCACTAATACGTGCACTCCCACAAAAACAGTTAGGCACACAATGCCCCTCTTGATACTGTGCGCTACCAAAAAAGCTTGGTATTGGGAGGGTTTATGGTCCCATTCGTGTAGCAAAATGGTCACATACATATAGGCCTACTTTATGGATGACACCAGGGGAAATATTTATGAGAATAATGGCGAACTTAACAGATATGCACATTGTACCATCAAAAATTAAAAAATGTAAAGTGTCCAATTGTGCAAGTATTTAGTAATGTTGTAGCAACTATTATGTCACTAGTAAGTCACGATAAAACATTAACCGTTGATGGTCAAAGGCAGATGCCTGCACTCTTACTTCAGTTTTTTAATAAATTATTTGACAGCGTCAATGGGGGCATAAAAAGTAATAACGTTTAAAATAATATGAGACAAAGCTGTTACAAAACGGAAATGCTATCAAGAGGACTATTGGAATAAATCTATAAAGATGTTAGATACTACGGAATTTGTGAAAGCACAATCAGGATGGAGCTCAATTTACATTAAAAAATTTTAAATCTTACGTCAAATTTTAGGGAATCTTGGTTTTAGCAATTTCTTTTCACAAGAGCTTTTAATCAAGATACGCTTTTTGGTCAACTTCGACAACATGAATATCGAAATGTAAATCCAACCTGTTCTGCCTTTGCCAGGGTGTTTTGGGGACAAAAACCAATCGTAAAGCTTGTGAAAATAATTTACTACATAAAGATTCCTCAGCTGAAATTCGCCACTTTTATAAGTACCAGAGATATACCGGGTGTGGCCTGACATGTGAGACGTAGGAGAAATACATGCGATTTTGATAATTGCTTAATTTTATCTCTCCAGCTGAACCTTTTAGTTTTTGTACGTTCTTGTTTGGATGAGTAGTACGCTATTAAGCAATTGATTCTTAACTAATTAGGAAAATTTAGCTCCTAAACGTAAAATAAAGTAAATATTTTAAATAAAAGGCACACATGCACCTTATGACATCTTGCTTAAAGCTTGCTGCGCATCATTTGTTCGTACTAAATTCTGAAATTTCCATAGTGATGCTGCAGCTCATCAGAACAAGTCTAGTTGATCAAGTTTTTGTAGAATTAATATCAGTCTAATAATCAACAGTAATATAACAAGTGATGCCGTTTTTCCGATAAATTTGGATCGGATAGTTTATGAGTGCTAGTTAATTTGACAATTTCACGAGCCCGTAGGGCGAGTGAAATTTTCCAAAATTATCTAGCACGAATTAATTATCCGATCCAAATTTATCACAGGAAAATCGGATCACGCGTTGTATTCGTTAAGACTATATTTCGAACAGTTAATTACTATTTATGAATTGTTTTCACTCATTTAAAATACCTAAGTGAAAAAACCACGCGTGGTTTTTTCACTTATTAAAACGCACGTGTGATTTTTTCACTTGAAAATTGTTTTTATTGGCTGTTGCTAAGGAAATCGATCAATCTGATTGGTTAAGCAAAATGTGAGTGGTATAGTCAGCAAAAAATACCATTTCTCCTTCATTTCAGATAAATTTCGTACTATAATCGACTGAAAAAAAAAGTACTTTTCGATGAATAGCTACAACGTAAGCAACAGTTCGCCAGGAAGATAATATTCACATAAATGTTCAATTTCCCATGCATTTCACCTATGTCTCACATGTCAGGCCACACCCGGTATGTATGTATAAGGCCAATTACATTATTGTAATATTAATTTTATTAACAATGTCAACAATGTGGTAACTACTGCAAATATTTTCCATTATTTATTACCGAATATTATATAATTATAATTGTGGATCCTCTAAAATACCTACTTAGAAACTCTAATTTAGAACCTGTTGAATTTAATTTTACTTTCTGTGCACATTATAATTAGCTAAAGTAGGAAATAGTAAATAATTTTGTAGATGCTTTATACTTTAGTATATGCCATACCTAAATCGTTTAAAAACTCCCATTAAATTTGTAAAAAGGTTAATCTCTTTTGGGGGAGCAGGCGGTTGTGTTAGAAAACAAAATTGGCACATCAAATAGAAATAAATATATCACGGTGTTTTTAATTACTGGAATACCTTATCGACGCTCCATTTATCGCAAAAACTCGGCGTTATAGTCAAAACAATGATAAAGATAAGCGAATACTTGCGCCGCTTGGTACCAGGTATCACCAAGGCTTACCGTGATGTAATTGCATGAATCTTCCTACGCGAATATTTTACCTCTGAGTAACTTTTAGCGCGTACATTTTATTAATTTACAACATTTATTCTTATGTAAGAGAAAATAACCTAGAAAATGTTAGCAAGATCCAAGCGTTAACTGGCGTTATTTTCTTGTACCAAGTATCGTATTTACAATGAAAAGGTTACTTGGATTATGGGTGTGACATTTTTTAAACTAAGTTAATAACAAAAAACTTACCTAAACTTCAAATTGCCAAAACACTTTGATCAATACTTTTTGACACAGCTATGGGTTTTGTAGTGGTAGTGAATTGACCTTGAAGTAATGTAACGGTGAACCACACACAGACACAGAAGTAAGGTTATGCTAGAGATGTAACACAAGCATGACTGGTGTAAAATGTATAAAATGATAATCTAATAAATATATTGTTATGCAGTACAAAGTGTTGTTATTATAAACATACAACATACAACATGGCGCAGTCGTAAGTGATACGTTAAGTAAATAAAGAATCTACACAGAATTTGAAGTGTTCCACGCAGAGCAACACGAGGCAAAATTTGAGGTTAGGACAAAAACCGGGAAAAACAGAACAAAGAAATGGAGTTTCTCAAACAACCAAAACCATTGTTAATGTCGGGTGATTTAGGATGCAACTGGAAGAAATTCAAAGATAATTACAATATTTATATGTTAGCTTCAGGATGTACCGAAAAACAAGAAAACGTTCAGGCAGCCGTACTTCTTCATTGTGTGGGCGAGGAAGCAAGAGAAGTTTTGAAAACATTAGAACTCACAGATGCTGAAAAGGCAAGCCCTAAAACAATCATAAAGAAACTAGATGAGTATTTTCTACCTAAAATTAACCCTAGCGTAGAAAGGCATAAATTTAATACTTGCATTCAAAAACCTGCAGTAAATTTTGACAATTACTTAACAGAGTTAAGGCAAATTGCATCAAATTGCGAATTTGGCGCACTAAAAGACAGCCTAATATGTGATCGAATAGTTTGTGGTATTAGAGATAGTCATGTCAAAAACAGACTGTTACGTGAATCCAATCTTCAGCTGGATAAAGCTATTGAGATCTGCAAAGCAGCAGAACAGAGTGAAGCACACATCAAGCAGCTGCAGGAAAACAAAACGTTAGAAGTCGGAGCAGTACAAACAAGACACCTGAGAACAGCAGCAATTTCGAGAAACTTCCGGAGCAGTCCAGGACAGTACCAAAGACAAGGACATCATGGAACTCTACAGAAGCACAAGAATAGCAACCAAGGAGTCAACAGCGTACCCGCAGGTCAGTCAGCTGATCCAGTTACCATACAGAGTAAAGGAGCTACAGATGTTGGACGTAACCATCAGAATTGCAGTAGATGCGGCTACAAACATAAACCACGTCAGTGTCCAGCATACGGCAAGGTATGTCTTAAATGCGGAAGAGGAAATCACTTTTCCACAGTATGTAGAGCTAGAATTGTAAATGCAGTAGAGGTAGGCTTAGCAGATAATGATACACAATGTGAAAATGTAATATCAGACTATGTTTTAGGGTCATTAGAATTTGGTACAACCACAAATGAAGTTGGTAATGATTGGTTTGTTAATTTAAAGATATTAGAGTGTAACCAAAATATAAAATTCAAGATTGATACAGGGGCACAAATTAATGTGATTCCAGGGTATGTTTATGATAAATTAGGATTAGATTGTAAACTGTATCAACCCAATATAATTATAAAAAACTATGAGGGGTCAGTTTTAAAAACAAGGGGATCCTGTAAACTAAATGTAATGGCAAATAAGTACAGTGCTCAGTTTTATTTTGTAATCGCTGAAACAAGTGAAACCTCAACTCCGATTATAGGTATAGAAGCTATTAAGAGTTTAAACCTTGTAACTTTAAATCAGATTGATATGATTGAAAATGTTAATACAATGTTAGATACGAATCAGATTATTAATGAGTATGCAAACCTATTTACAGGTTTAGGTAAAATTCTGTCACAGCCATATGAGTTTAAGTTAATTGAAAATTATGATCCAGTGGTAGTTCCATGTAGGAAAATACCCTATCACCAATTAGATAAATTGCAAAATGAATTAGGCAGAATGATAAATGATGGAGTAATTAGTAAGGTAACAGAGCCAACAGAGTTTGTTAACCCTATTGTTCTTGTAAACAAGTCAAATAACCAATTACGTATTTGTTTAGACCCACAAGGGCTGAATAAAGCAATTTGTAGGGAATATTATAAACTACCAACATTTGAGGACCTCACACATGATTTGACAGGTTCCAAATATTATACAACGTTAGATGCCAACAAAGGCTTTTGGCAGATTGAGTTAGCAGAAGCAAGCTCACGCCTTACTACCTTTGCAACTCCGTTTGGAAGGTACAGATTTCTAAGATTACCTTTCGGGTTGTGTAACGCACCTGAAATATTCCATAGAACATTTTCAGACATTTTTGCTGACATACAAGGAGTAAAGATTTACATAGATGATATCATAATATTTGCAAAAACTGAATATCATCATAACCAGATTTTACAAAAAGTTCTAGAAAGGTCAAGAGAGAGAGGTGTTAAGTTTAACAAAGATAAATGTTCTTTTAAGCAAAGTCAAGTCAAGTATGTAGGACATATCTTATCAGAGCAAGGAATTAAACCAGACGAGTATAAAACTGAAGCAATACAGCAAATTCAGACGCCAACAAACAAGGAAGAGCTGAGACGTTTTCTCGGCATGATTACATATTTATCTCGATTTATACAAAATTTATCAAAGTTGACTTATAATTTAAGACAGTTAATGAAGAAACATATTGAATGGCTATGGTCGTCCGTACATGACAGTGAATTTAAGCAGTTGAAAATGGTCATATCAAATAAACCAGTACTAGCATATTTTGACATGAAACAACAAATTACATTATCAGTAGATAGTTCGAGCAAAGGGATAGGTGCAGTTATAATGCAAAACAATAGACCAATTGCTTATGCCTCAAAATCGTTAACAGAAGCCCAAACGAGGTATGCACAGATTGAGAAGGAATTGCTGGCTATAGTGTTTGGTTGTCAGAGATTTCACCAATATGTATACGGCACAAAAATCAAGGTAGAAACAGATCATAAGCCACTAGAGTCTATTTTTCAGAAACCAATAAACAAATGTCCACTACGTTTACAACGTTTACTGATAAGTTTGCAACCTTATGATTTGGAAGTTAAGTATAAACCAGGAAAATATTTATACATAGCAGATACTCTGTCCAGGTCAAGCTACGATGACAAGAATTTTAGTATTAATGAAAATGAGATTGAGGCTCATGTTAATTTAATTGATTTTATTAGCATTAGTAAAAAGCAATTTGACAGATTGGTAAAAGAGACAGAAATGGATCCAGAATTAATTGAACTGGCAAGGTTAATAAAAGAAGGATGGCCTAATACAAAGAAAAAAGTAAACCCTTTAATACAACCATACTGGCACTGTAGACATGAAATTGTGCAAATGAAAGGCGCACTATTCAGAAATGACAAATTAGTTATTCCTACAAAAATGCGAGCAGAAATTTTGGATAGACTACATTACAATCATATGGGAATAGAAAAAACCCTATTAAGAGCAAAAGAACTAGTATATTTTCCTTTTATGACAAAGCAGATCACAGATATGGTAAAAAATTGTCAAGCTTGTCTAACTTTTATGAACAGCCTGCAGAAAGAGCCAATGATTAACAGAGAAGTGGCCACCAGACCATGGCAAATTATTGCAGCAGATTTGTTCACTCTTCGTGATCAGCAGTTTCTACTAATAGTCGATACATTTTCCAAGTATCCAGAAGTATGTTGTTTAAACAATAACACCACAAGTGACTTTATTATACATAATTTTAAAGCAACATTTGCTAGACATGGCAAACCAGAACTGTTATATACAGATAATGGTCCGCAATTTAGCAATACAAAATTTAATAATTTCTTAGCAGAGTGGGAAATATCTCATCAGACAAGTACACCTCGCTATCCCCAGTCCAATGGATTCATTGAACGGCATGTTCAAACTATAAAAAAATTGCTTAAAAAGGCACATTTCGACAATAAAGATATGTATTTAACTTTGCTAGAGTATAGAAATACACCAATAAGTAGTGAATTACCTTCACCGGCACAACTTTTATTTGGTCGCCGTCTTAAAGGAATAGTACCGATCAGTAATAAATTATTAACTCCTAAGTATGCCACACAGTATATAAAAATTCTTAATCAAAGGCAGAACCAACAGAAAAATAATTACGATCATCACACCAAACAGCACAAACCTCTGACTGTTGATGATAAGGTCATGCTACAAAACCCAC
Source organism: Melanotus villosus (assembly GCA_963082815.1). Taxonomy (NCBI): domain Eukaryota; kingdom Metazoa; phylum Arthropoda; class Insecta; order Coleoptera; family Elateridae; genus Melanotus; species Melanotus villosus. The sequence goes on along the minus strand of OY720425.1, from coordinate 19,735,133 downwards.
AGACTAAGATCTGGGAACCATCAAAAATTGTTCTAATTGACCAAACTAGACCAAGGTCATATGTAATAGAGACTAACCAAAATAAATCATTTACAAGAAATAGACGTTTTCTCCAAAAATTTGTTAATGAAAGACCGAATAATAATCATGACAAAAACGAAGAACACTATGACGAAATATTGAACTCTTATTTGAAAGACTCTACTACGACCCAGAAAAAAACAAGAGAGGAAACAGTAGAGGAGGATTATATTACAAATCCAAATATTACTACGGAAACAGAGCGTGTTAATAATATGACGGATAATGCTATGGTAGCGCAAGAAAAGGGAGATGACAGCAACAATAAAAAAATATTTCAAACTAGATCAGGACGTGTTATCAAAAGACCATCATATCTTGACAATTATACTACTTAATATTATATTAGAATTATATAGTTTTAGACTTAGTAAGTTATGTCGTGTTCAGTTCTAATACCTGTATATTGTTCTTATGTAGTTAAGTTAAGTGTTTATGTAGGTGAGTCAATTATGTTACGTATAGTTATTAAGTAGCGTTATGTAAATGTATTTAATTGTTTTTGAATCTCAAAGAAAGGGAGATGTAGTGGTAGTGAATTGACCTTGAAGTAATGTAACGGTGAACCACACACAGACACAGAAGTAAGGTTATGCTAGAGATGTAACACAAGCATGACTGGTGTAAAATGTATAAAATGATAATCTAATAAATATATTGTTATGCAGTACAAAGTGTTGTTATTAAACATACAACATACAACAGGTTTTAGTACAAACACAAAATTCAACTTGTTCGCCATACAAAATCGAAACTGTAACTGTGGCGCACGCCCTTCGAGGCAACTGCAGTTCTTCGACTGTTCGACATAGCAGGGAAGAAAACGCAAGCTAATACAACGTTGTCGGATTAGTCTACATTTACAATATGTTCAGCCTAATTAAAAAGACAACAAAAGAAAGAAATCTATTTCCACATATTAAATTATATTGAGCTTTCCCACAGACACTTCTGGTATAAAAGCTATCCAGTACGAGATTATATGAGTAACGCTAACTTTGCAATTGAATAGGGTCCGCAATATGGCCTTCGAAGTCGATTTCATACTCTGTTGCCTCACACGCTATGTATACGGGATTATGTGGAAACCAGCCCGCCGAAATTGCTTGAGTTTTAATTTATTTTTGTCCATTTCTCTTTAGGAAAAGAAAAACGACTTAGAAGTCACAATTTTTCTAATGATGAAAAACACATTATTTTGGGGTTCGTCAGGGAAAATGCTTCAGTTCTGGAAAGCAAACTCGTAGAGTCAAGCATTTTCAAGAAAAAAGGGAAGCTCAAGAGGAGAAGATGAAAACCGCAGGTTGTAATTGATCTCCTAGTAAGCTGTGAGAAGCATATTTTCCCATGAAGCAAGGCGCTAAATTAAAAATTTATAAATTCAAGAAAGAGCAACGTAAGACAGAGTGTGGTGGAGGACGTTTGGGAGATGATGTCCCTTCAGAGACAGACTGGGCATTTTATATTGTTAGTTCTGTAAAGAGGATACTTACTCAAAAAAGCAAAAGAAAGACATGACTACATTTGAAGAAGAAATGTGAACGTTAAATAAAAGGCACATAAGAGCCCAAATTGAAAACGAAAGGCTCATTAATGAAAAGGAGTTAGAAATATTACCAATTAAAAAACAAGCAGAAAGTGTTACGCTCGAAATACTGAAGTGTTATTAAGAAAATAGCAATTTAACACTAGACATAAATAAAATTTAATTAAAATTTGATAGTATATTTGTTCTTTGATTTTGTTTTGTATTCATGTTTATTAAAATTGTATGTTCTCAATTCGCAGTTAATATTTCTGCTCCCTCAGAACATACATAGGTAAGTACTTCCCATATAGACATAATCAACAATCAGACATACTCGATATAATTTCGCATAAAAACCTAACTTCGCAAATATACCAGACAGTTCTAACTGAACTTAACTCAGACCAAAGAATATAGATAGGGGAAGAAGGACAGCCTATGGGCTATTTAGCGTATTATTTAAAAGCTCCTCAGTTCTTGCCTGGCCCTCAAGTAGTCGCCGCCAGTACTAATGAACTTGTTTACGGCTATGGTCGGAGACGCATTTACAGATTCCTGTCGTAGTTTTCCCAAGAACACGTCTCCGCGTTGCCAGATTGCAAGGAAGTTATAGAGTTATGATTTAACAGCTATTTGTATATTAAGAGCGAATTTGGCAATTTGATTTTGCTCTCAAAATATACACAAGATTTTATCTACAATCGCGTTTATAAGCAATTAGAAAACAATTTATTTTCATTATTCCATTACAAACATATTTTATACGCCTACTTAATAACAAAAACAATTCAACACAGTTGCGGTAACGTCATTGCCGCATTATAAACTTGCGCATTATGCACAAAGTTATGATTTAAAGAATACCTATAATTGAATTTTTGTAAGGATCAGTGTTGGGTAAGATCCTTTAATTCAGGATCTAAATCCAGATCCAGATCAAATTAGAATCCGCGAGTTAGATCCAGATCCAAGATCAGCTTATACAGACGGATCTAATCAAGATCTAAGATTTAAAAAAGGATCAAGATTCTTTTTATAGATCCTGGTTATATTTCTTCTAAATTGATCTGTGGAAAGTTTGAAGGGTTGATTTCAAAAGTGATTAAAATTAAGGTTTAAATTCGATGAACTATTATGATACAATTAAAAATTTAGTAAAACAAACTCTCTTAAAAGTTATTGTTAGAATAAGAAAGAAAACACTCCAGCTTTATATATGTACGTCATCTATCTAGATTCTAGTATTGGTTACTAAGAAAAGTATGTAGTTATGTACAGATATGTCAAATGAGCAGTTTTTGTAAAAACGTAATAAATAATTATGTTCATGTACCGTTCATGTTAAAGTGTTTCTACTTTCTTTAATAAAACGTAACTCTGCAACAGGTTATGGGCCCAGGGCACGTAAGTTACACTGAGTTGATGTAAAAAAAAAATGGCTGCAGCAGCTGAATTTAAAGTAAATTTGGATAAACTTGAAGGTCTTAATGATTGGGCTAAGTGGAAATGGCACATGCATATGGTATTGCGTGCATATGGATTAGAAACAATCGTTGATGGCACCCGTGCTAAAGAAGAATTGACCACTGAATCGACAAACGAACAAAAGGCGTCGTTCAGTACGTGGCAACGAGATGATGCAAAAGCGTCGAGTTTAATTGTAAGTGCGTTAAGTAATCCGGTCGCCGAACTTGTGTTAACGTGTAGCAACGCGAAGGACTTGTGGGACAAATTGTGTGCACGATTTGAACGCAGTAGTACTCAACGGCTGAATATGCTAATCGAGTCATTCTTTCGTGTTAAACGGGATGAAAAAGAAGACATCAATGCGCATGTAGCAAGACTGCAAAAATTATTCGTAGATTTAAATGATGAATTAACGAAACATAACGAAAACACGTTATCCGAACGTATGTTAAGTGGCAGAATTTTGTCTACGCTAAGCAAAGAGTATGATAATTTTAAAGATTTGTGGGATACAATTCCAACGAAAGAACAAACGCTAAATTTATTGATACAGAAGTTATGCGCAATAGAACTAAGAGAACTGCAAAGTAACAAGACTGTATCTGAAGCAAAAGCCTTTGTTGGACAAGGTGAAAGTAATAAGAAGAGCACACCTAAGTACAAAAAAGGAAAATTTAGGAAAAACGATATTAGCCGTGCAAAGAAAAGATTTCCATGCAATAAGTGTAACCAACTCGGCCATTGGGCAGCAGAGTGTCCGGAGAAGAAAAACAGTACTTTTCTGGCACATGCCATGGGAGTATCAATGCAAAAAACTGTAAGTGCAGATAGATGGTATTGTGATAGCGGTGCTTCAAACCATATTACATCAAATAAACAGTATTTTAGCTCCTACAGTAAATTTTCTACTCCAGAAATAATTTTCTTGGGAAAACAAAATATGTTTATGAAAGCACATGGACAAGGAACAGTTAAAATTCAGGTACGTCGTAATAATGCTTGGTATGATTGTACTATGAAAGATGTCTTATATGTGCCTGATGCAAGTGCGCATCTATTTTCTGTAAAAGTAGCCGCAGAGAATGGTTTCAGCACAACGCTGGATGACAGAAGTGTGTCTGTTTGTGAGAAAAATACAGGCAAGCCTGTAATAACTGGTTTTATTAGTAATGGGCTATATGTTTTGAATATACGAGCTGTAAAGTCAGAGCAAGATGTACAAGTGAGTTTAGTTACCCCTTCAGATACGCTGCAAGTATACCATGAACGCTTTGCACATCAGAACAAACAGCATGTAAAAAACGTATTGAAGAAAATGGGAATTGATGTATCAAAAGGTAATGAACAATTCTGCGATGGATGTGCTATAGGCAAAATGCATCGACTACCATTCAAACAGCGAATGAATAGACCAACAAAAGTCGGCGAATTAATTCATGCAGATGTAACTGGACCTATGAGTACTCAATCTTTGGGTGGTGCAAAATATTATGTTTGTTTTAAAGATGATTATAGTAAATATAGAAAATTATATTTTCCAAAACATAAAAGTGAGGTATATGAAGTACTTGAACAATTCTTGAATGAAACAACTACTTTAGGACATGTTGTAAAGACCTTCCGATGCGATGGTGGTAAAGAATTTGATAATAAAAATGTTGCAAAAATATTAGCAGTAAGAGGTATCGAGTATAACATTACTCCACCTTACACGCCTGAACAGAATGGAGCTGCAGAGCGTGAAAACCGCACTATTGTTGAAGCAGCACGTTCAATGTTGAATCCAAGTGGACTTCCACTAGGACTTTGGGCTGAAGCTTGCAACACCGCGTCTTACCTATTAAATCGTACAGGAAAATCAGCAGAAAACGGTAAAGCACCGTATGAATTGTGGTATGGACGAGAACTAGGCATTTTAGATCACTTGCGAATATTTGGTACTCATTGTTATGTACACATTAGTAAACAGTTCCGTTCAAAGTTTGACAATAAAGCTGTTTTTGGACATCTGGTTGGATATGTAAACGACAAAGATGGCTACCGAATTTGGATTCCTTCTCAAAGAAAAGTTGTCTTAAGCCATGATGTAAGATTTAAATCAGAAGTAGTATGCAATCTGCGCAACGACGTTGCATTACCTGAAGACTGTAAAGAAGAAAAGATGCAGCACACTGAAACTACAATAATTGAAAATAAACAGGAAAATGTCAACAAGTTAACGGAAGAATGTCAAGAAAAACAAGACGACAGTGAAAGTAAAGAATACGGCAATGAAGACACAGAAACTGAAAATGCAGTGTCTACTTCCGGAGGAAGACAAAACCTAGAAGATGTACCAATTCGCACAAGTGAACGTGAAAAGAAGAAACCAACATGGATGAAGAATAATGAATATTTATACATGGCTGAAATTCAAAATGAAAAATGCTCCGATCCAAGTTCGTATAATGAAGCCATACATTCAAAGCAGCGAGAAAAATGGCTCAAGGCTATGCAAGAAGAATTGGATTCGTTGAAAGAAAATGAAACTTGGGAACTAGTTGAACGTCCAACTAATGAGAAAGTTTTACAAAACCGTTGGGTCTTGCGCATGAAGACTTCATGTGATGTAACACCTCGTTTCAAAGCTAGACTGGTTGCTAAAGGGTATGCCCAACAACAAGGTGTTGACTATTATGAAACATTCAGTCCTGTAGCGCGCTACGACACCATTCGAATGCTGATTGCACTGGCTGCCTCAAAGCAGATGAAACTTAAACAATTTGATGTAAAAACAGCATTTCTAAATGGATCACTGGAGGAAAAAGTGTATTTAGAACAACCAGAAGGTTTTGCAGATGATACGTCACGAGTGTGTCGCTTAAAACGAAGTCTGTACGGCTTGAAGCAGGCGCCACGGTGCTGGAACAAGAGATTCATGCAGTTTATGAAAAAAACGAGACTTGAGAATAGTACAGCTGATCCATGTCTGTTTTATCGAAAACAGAAGAATAGTGCACTTTATGTTGCGATTTATGTTGATGATGGCTTAATAGTTGGTGACAATGAAGAAGAAATTGAAGCCTTTATGGAAGAATTGCAGCAAGAATTTAAGATTACCACAGGATCACTAGAAAATTTCCTGGGAATGAATATAAATTGCAAGAAAGATGGATCGATTCATGTCAGTCAAGAAGAATATATAAAGAAAATATTAGAACAATTTCATATGACTGATGCAAACTCAGTAACAACCCCCATTAGTCGTGAGGAAAATGATGTTGCTGAAGAAATTACGACAAATATTCCTTATCGTAACGCAGTGGGATGTCTCATGTATTTAGCAATGGCAACACGTCCCGATATAGCGTTCGCTGTGAACAAGGCAGCTCGAGCAATGGAGAAACCAACTACATGGGACTGGAATAATGTCAAACGTATTTTTAGGTATCTACGAGGGACAGCAAATCACGGTATCACTTACGCAAAAGGATTTACTGAACTGAAGATCTTTAGTGACGCTGATTTTGCTGGCGATAAAGTTACAAGACGTTCGACCACTGGTGTAATTGCTACATTTGCGGGAGGTGCAATATCCTGGACAAGTCAACTTCAAAAGGTTGTGGCACTTTCTACCACTGAAGCCGAGATAATTGCTGCAAGTGAAGGAGCAAAGGAATTGGTTTGGCTCAAAAGACTTTTATCAGAACTAATAAAATTTAATTCACTGCCGATTCTGTATGTCGATAATGCAAGCGCAGTGAAATTAGCAAAAAATCCAGAATTCCACAAGAGGTCGAAGCATATCGAAGTGCGATATTTTTATGTTCGTGAACGATTTCTTAACGATGAGCTTAGACTGGAACATATTAGTGGAAAACATCAGTTAGCCGATTTATTAACGAAGTCTTTGGAGCGTGTTAGGTTTGAATTGTTGCGTAAGAAGTTTGGCGTACAAAGTAAAAACTCCGTGTAAGTTTTGTAGTGTTTTGGAGGAAGTGTTAGAATAAGAAAGAAAACACTCCAGCTTTATATATGTACGTCATCTATCTAGATTCTAGTATTGGTTACTAAGAAAAGTATGTAGTTATGTACAGATATGTCAAATGAGCAGTTTTTGTAAAAACGTAATAAATAATTATGTTCATGTACCGTTCATGTTAAAGTGTTTCTACTTTCTTTAATAAAACGTAACTCTGCAACAGTTATCAGTTTATTATTGCAGTAATACCTACATTTACAATGACAATGACACTTAAGTGTACATACAACTAGATGATATATACAGCGTGGAAATTAAGGAAGGAATAAATTCGGTAACTCCGTTAATCTGTGTGATAGAGACGATATCTAAAAGACGTGTATCGATTAAAATTACAGCACATCCGAGAAAGTTATTTTCAGATTTAACTTCATTTGTTTTAAAAGTTATGACGTCATCAATTATTTTTTTAAATGACATCCTATATTTTTGTTTTTTATTTCGATAGAGCATTTTAATCTGTTTTCAATGGTATATAATTTTGATTAAGTTACATTAAAAAAAAACAACAAAAAAACAAAAAACATCAAATGAACTAATAAATTTATGTGTTTTATTTTTTAAGCCATTTTCAATAATTTTAACATAAAAAATTAATGCAACATTATGGGTTTTAATTTTAAACCCAGATAATAGGATTACTCGATTAATTTCGTTCATTCTTACTAGGTAGGTACATATTTGAACTTATAGGCCGTTTTTCTTGATTTTTTTCTTATGTAACCTACACAAAATTGTATACCATTGAAAACAGATTAAAATACTCTATCGAAATAAAAAATATAGGATGTCATATAAAAAAACAATTGATGACGTCATAACTTTTAAAACAAATGAAAGTTAAATCTGAAAATAACGTTTTCGGAGGCGCTTTAATTTTAATCGATACACGTCTTTTATTCCTTACTTAATTTCCACCCAGTATAATAAAATTTTGAATAATAAAATTTGCTGAAAAGGGCAAAAAAACCAATCTTTAAACTCCATCGGTCATTAAATGAGAATCAAATTTGGCCCATTGGCTGTAATTAGCACTTTTGGACTTTTTGTCTGCAGACATTTTAATTCAGTGTTTTAGATGACCCTAAAAGTGGTTTATGGCTAGTTTTGTTACAAATTTCGAGATTTTACAGTAGTTGTCATCACTTAATCTCTGTCAGTCACAAACTTGTTCATTTTTCTAGAAATTTCTTATCCAAGCAAATGTAAGTTTTTGTCTACTTATACCATTCCCAGAAGGACTAAGGTTTAAAACCTTTTATTTCATGAGATAACAAGGGAACCTTTCAAATTTATATTGTACTTGCCTCTTGAGATTTAAAATTAAAAACTACAGTTTCTTTATCCTAGCCAAGTTTTTAAAATGGGAAATTTTTAAACGCTCTAATAGAAATTCACATTCAGTTGTGCTGAAGTTTGTCTTCAGTGTTGTCGTACTCTTTTGACGTTTCCTTTTCCGAAATTGATAACTCGAACGCATGTTCAGTGGCGCAGCCAGAAATTTTGTTCGGGGGGGGGGGCTAACTAAATATTTATGAAAAAAAATTAGACATTTCATTTTAATTAGCAAAAATGTATTTAAAATAAGTAACACATATATCATACTTATACTAAAAAACAAACAAAACGGAACGAGCGATTTTAAATCGGGTAGAGTAGGCGCGACCGTTTACCTATTTCAAATAGAAAATTAAAAATGTATATCTATTAAGCAGGTAGCTGTTTACCGGTATCCTGTATCTACTAAGAATATAAAGGTACAGTAGTTTGCATGTCTCGGGGGGGGGGGGGGGCAGGCCCCCCGGGCCGCCCCTGGCTGCGCCCCTGCGCATGTTACTCTCATAAACTGTTTTTAATTAATCATTTAATTAAGTGCAAACTCCATAAAACGTTGAAATGGCTATCGCAAGATTTAAGGACTACAAACCAGTCTGGTACACGCAATAAAAGAATACAACATTTAAGTAACGTTTAAAGCTTAAAAAATGTACGTTTATATGCTTACAGATATATATTTGTATACTTCCTATTCTTTGTAACTTTGTATATTATATTGTTTTATTGTATGTAATATTTACACCTTGAAAATCTCATTTATTTAATAGATCATTGAAATTGGCGAGAGTAAGACTCAAATTTCCTTTAATCTGCCTTAAGAAAAAACAATTAAACCTGTCAAAGGTTGGGGCGAATTGGGGTTCAATCCCGAATAATGCCTAACTCTTTATTAACAAATTATTATTTATATCGCTAAAAAATTACGTCAAATGCAAGTAATAACAATTTATTTAAAAATAGCTATTTGGTATAATTTTTGAGCGATTTAAATATAATAATAATAAATGCGTTTATTGAGCAAAAATAAACAAAATTGTTATTTTACAATATACTTGAATTATGAAGACATAAATTGCTCAAAGGGGCGAAGTTCAAGCATGCTAATCGAATTAGCACACTTTCTACCACTTCACCCCAAGGTAAATAAAGAAAACAGATAATTTGTTAAAAAAAAGGTATATTGTTGGGGATTGAACCCCAACCCTCGATTAGTTTGCAGCTCCTTAACCACATAAGTTCTTTTTGGTTTCTACTCTAATCAGTCTAATTTACGTTTAAAGCAGGGTACGACAAAATCGATTTACTTAAAAAAAATCAAAAAATCGATTTTTTTGATTTAAATCGATTTTTTTTAATTGAAATCGATTATTTTGATTTAAATAGATTTTTTACTCAAACGGTTAGTTTATGGCATAAGTTCAAAAATATTTAACTGGAGAGGAAAGAAAAGAAACAAATGGACATGATTTGTATTATAATTAATTATATAAGTGAAAATTACTTATTTTATTTTACATCATGTAATAATTTATACAGAAAAACTAATTGTGCTGCTTCGATGTTTCCAAGTTGATTCCGTAATTTGGATTGCAAACACAAAATGACTACGCATGCAATCTTTAAACTTTAAATATGTCACGTTTTGTAAAGAAACCCTCTTAAGAGTTAATAATGTACTTTTCTCAGAATTTTTGAGTCAACAAAAGTGAATAATGCTTTGGTTACTTTGTTTGGGTGTAATCCTATATTGCGGTAATTCCCAATACAAAACATCTTGAAGGTGGTAGGTACTTTTGGAGACCTTAAAGTTTAAACCAAGAACCATAAACAGAAAATCACTTACCTTGATTTAAATCATGATTTTTTGTAAATAAATCATGTGATTTAAATGCCGATTTAAATCAGCGATTTAAATCACTTGATTTAAATTAAACATACCCTAGTTTAGGTTGCAGTAATTTGAACTAGAGTATAAATTATTAAATAATTGTGGGTTTTCTGTGAAAACCGCTCCAATTCAATTTTTTTTAATCATCATCATTATTTGAACAATAATTTCCTCTCGTATTAAAATTTTTGAATAAATTCCGTATATTGTTTATTAATGTTTTTTTTTGCATTATTTGTATATAGCTAATTCTACATTTATTCCAGCATTTTTTGAGAATAAAATGGGGACAATCCGTATTCCGTATAATGTTGTGCTCATCGGTGCACTTTTTCTTGAAATTATATTAGAAACTTCTTATGTAATTTTTATAGGTAGCTACCTATTAAATGTTTAAAAGTGTTGCATGTGAAACTTATAAAACCTTTATTTTACTTGGTACGAGTTCATCCGATTGACAACAAATGTTTTAAATAATAACAAAACAAACCAAAGATATACACCTATATTTAATATTCTTTGTAACAAACTTAACTTCGATGTAAGCAGAATCAAACTAAATATTCTTTAGCAGAATACAAGATCAGTTCGGGTAGGTACAACCATTGTAAAACTATTGGAATTGTACAGAGAAAGTTCTTGCAACACTGTTATAGCTCAAGAATCCCAATGACTCATTTACCTGCTGAATGCCACTGATAAGTTAATCACTTTGACGCTAGGAGCTTCCAGAGGCATTTTCGAACAAAAAATGATATATTAAACCAAGTAAATAGTTATGCAACCCAAATCACAGCATATACTGTATAGCCCATAAGGCTGTCCTTCTTCCCCTATATATATTCTTTGCTCAGACCACATACCCGTAATATGCACAATATGGTGCTCTCTTTATTCCTACCCTAAGCCTATCAAGCTAATAAATGGTCGAAACGTCAATGAGCAACTTAATACTGTTAATTGGAATGTGATCCTATATTTGGATAACATGAATGCAAAAATGGAATTTCTTAACAAGAATGTAATACAGCTGTTTGATATACATGCACCGCTAAAAAGAGCAAATTTTAAGAAAAACTACCGTCCATGGGTTACTCGAGTCATTCGTATTATGCAAAATAAAAGAGATAAAGCGTTAATAAAATACAATAAATCCAAAACAGCTGCAAACTATACCTAATTATTACAAAGAATTAAGAAATCTTACTACTGCAGCAATACGAAAAGAAAAACAGATGTATTTGCAGTACGAAATTAATAATAATGAATAATGTCAATGATTCGGGGAAACTATGGAATAGTTTAAAGCGCTTAGGTGTGAGTAACAATTCAGCGAACAATATTCCAGAAACATTAAAAGAACCAGACATGTACGGAAAGTTTATCCTGGATAAAATTGGGACAAGTTGTGTTGATTTTGATACGAGAAATTTTTACCTTAATAATACTTATGCAGAATGTACCAGTGAATATTTTGTATTTAAATGTACGGATAGCAAAAATATCGAAAACATCTTAAGACGCCTAAAATCTAACGCTAGCAGGGTCGATGACATTTCTTTAAAAATGATTCTCATAATACTGCCCGTAATTATAGATTATATTACGCACATAATAAATACTTGTTTGTTGGAAGGAGTTACTCCAGATATCTGGAAACTTGCTTTATTAAAACCAATAGCTAAACGATCTCAATGTTGTACATTCGAGGACCTGATGCCCATAAGTATTTTACCCGTACTATCCAAAGTACTGGAGAGAGTAGTCTCTGATCAAATCATGGAATACGTAACTGAAAATAAAATTTTGTCGAATAGTCAATCTGGGTTTCGACCCGGTTATAGCACAAATACGTGCCTTTTGAACATCGTAGATAAATTAATAAATAATTTTGATAAATCAATATTGCCAATCTTAATTCAGATTGATTTCTCAAAGGCATTTGACATGATTGATCATGGAATGCTTCTTGCCAAACTTCAGTATTACAAATTTTCTCCAGCAGCTCTTCAGTGGTTTAAAAGTTACTTCGAAGGTAGATACTTCAGGGTCTGTATGTCGTCGGGTGTCGAAACAGTTTATTCGTCTACTTTTCCTCTAAAACGAGGTGTTCCTCAGGGATCAATATTGGGCCCGCTATTGTTTTTAGTTTATGTTGCTGATATGCCGTCAGTTTTCAGTTTCAGTACTATACATTCATATGCAGATGGCACCTCAATTGTTGCGTCCATTAGTCCTAATAATGTCGCTGAACAGTGTAACATAGTTAATAAAGAACTTGGTTCATTAAGTACATGGGTATCAAATAATGGATTAAAAATTAATGTCTCAAAATCTTCTTTACTTATTGTAGGAAATTGCAACATTCCTAATATTTTATTAGACGGAGTAACTTTGAAACGCAGTGATGTTACCAAAGTTCTAGGACTCCTTATTGATAAGGATCTCAAGTTCAGAGAACATGTCAATAAAAAATTAGTTGCTGTTAGACTAAAACTGAAACAGTTATACCAGTTCCGGCATGATTTAAATTCTAATGTAAAGTTACGAATTATAAACTCGTTAGTTTTACCTGTATTAGATTATTGTTCGTGTGTATATGTTCCTAATCTCACACAATCAGACAAGAATAAAATCTTATTAATTCAAAATTCATGTTTGAGGTTTATTTATAATGTGCGTAAGTACGAACATATCTCGCAGTATAGGTCATTAGCTAAAATAAGAGATATGGAGACTAAAACTAAAATTTCCTACCTTTGCACGGTACATAAACTAAGACTTACTGGTACTCCTGCATATTTATTGGACAAATTAATACTCAAACACTATAACTACCCTTTACGTATCAAGAATTTATATATTGTTCCCTCTTTTATTGAAACAGAATTTAAAGGGTCATTTTCGTTCTTGGCACCCACACTATATAATGAATTACCGCTATCAATGAGATCTCTATCGCTTGGTAATTTCAAAAAATCAATAAAACTCATGTATCAATTTAAGTTACTTACTATATATTAATTTCCATTCTTGTTTAATTCTTTAATTCCTAGTTCTTTAATTCTTTAATTCTTTATTTTTGTCATTTACTAATTGTTGGCATGTTATTTACACTTGTTTTGTAATTTGATTGGTTAGGTGGAAGAACAGCCTTTGGCTGAACCTCGCCTTTATCCATATTGGCAATAAAGATTATTATTATTATTATTATTATTATTATTATTATTATTATTATTATTATTATTATTATTATTTCATTTATCTTATTTCTCGACTATACATTTGTCGGTTTAACTTCCGGGACTCAACCAGAGTCCTAAGGATTTCCTCTGCTAAAGGACTTTACGCAAGATGTGTGCTGAGCCTAGTAAAGCGATCTTTTGTGCCTCAAAGACTGTCGGTTTTCCTGGGATCAAATCAAGCTGGTTCCGAATTCCCTTTCTGACAATGCCTAGAGTACCTATAACCACTGCAACGGTTCTAGCCTTGGTGTTCCACATCCGTTTAATCTCAATTTCTAGGTCTTTGTATTTTGAGATCTTTTCGGTTTCCTTGATCATGATGTTGCGATCGTCTGGTACAGCAACGTCTATCAGTAGGCAGTTCTTGTTCTTCCTATCGTGGATCACTATATCTGGACGATTGGCCCTAATGGTACGGTCAGTTTGAATACCGTAATCCCACATGATGGTACAGTCCTGCGTGTTGATAACAGCGTCTGGGACATGTGAGTACCATTTATCGGACACTTCTACACCAACTTCTTTGCATATTTTCCAGTGCACATAACTGGCCACCCTGTTATGTCTGTGGGTGTACTCGTTTGCCGCTAAAGTGGTACATCCCGACAATATATGGCCGACTGTTTCCTCTGCTTGATGGCACATTCTGCATTTGCTGTCGACTTGCAACTTTAGAATTCTCTGCTGATGGTACCGGGTGTTCAGCGCTTGGTCTTGTGCAGCAATTAGTAAGCTCTCTGTTTCTCCTTTCAAATCAGAACTACGGAGCCAAGCTAAACTAAGTTCTTTATCAACGTATGGCTTGTTTAATTCTCTAAAGAACTGACCATGCAGGGGTTTATTTTGAGTGTACTCTAATTTTGTCATTTCCATCCTTGTTTTCAGGATATTACCGGAGTCTGTACGTCTCTGTCGGGTGTTCATATTGTCGGTGTTTTCTGATGTTGGAGCTAAGTTTTCAGGTCGATCGAACTGTTTGCGGATGTTGTCTGCTATGCTTGTTAAGGAGTTGCATCTCGCTTTACTTGCTTCGTGTGCCTTAACCATCTTCATGAATTTATCTTTACCCTGTCCAATGTATTCACTCAGTCCCACTATAGCAATGTTATACGCAGACTCCAGTTCGATAAGTCCACGTCCTCCATTGCGTCTTTTGATGTATAGTCTTTCGACGTCTGCCTTAGGGTGATGAAGACCGTGCATTGTCAGTAGTTTTCGAGTCTTTCTATCCATTTTTCTTATTTCGTCCAATCTCCAATCAACTATTCCAAAGCTGTAGGTGGGAACAGGTATGGCTAAGCTGTTGATGGCATTGATCTTGTTTTTAGAACTGAGTTTACTTCTAAGTACCAGCCGCACTCGTCTTTTATATTCTTGTGTGATTTTGACTTTCATTTGTTTGTGCTGGATTTCGTCCCTTTCATCCACTCCTAGATATTTGTATACGTCATTCTGGTCTAACTGTTTAATGATTGATCCGTTCTCGAGTTGAGTATTTCGGCTTTCCACTCTTTTGCCCTTCTTAACTGCAATAGTTGCACATTTGTCCAAGCCGAATTCCATTTTAATGTCATCACTAAATGTTTTAACGATATGTATTACTCTTCTAAGCTGTTCTTCGTTTTTAGTGAATATTTTGAGGTCATCCATATAAAATAAATGACTGACGGTATTGTTATCATCAACTGCATATCCCAGTCCTTCTGTATTGATCGTGTTTGTCAATGCTATAAGAGACATACAGAAAAGTAGAGGGGACAAGGAGTCGCCTTGGAATATGCCTCTCTTAATGGAGATCTTTCCTGTCTTTACGTTGCCATTCTGGTGAAACAAGTGCATCTCGGTGTTCCAGCCTGTCATTGACCCTTCAATGAATTTAGTTATGGTGGAATTTACACGGTATATCTTTAGCGCTTCAACAATCCACGAGTGAGGGACGCTATCAAACGCTTTTTTATAGTCAATCCATGCCATGTTTAGATTTTTCTTTCTCTTCCTTGCATTTTCAATGATCATCTTGCTGATTAGCAGTTGATCCTTGCATCCCCTTGACGCTTTTCTGCATCCTTTCTGTTCATCTGGCAGGATCGAGTTGGTTACCAAGTGATTATACAGTCTCTATATTATTATTATTATTATTATTATTATTATTATTATTATTATTATTATTATTATTATTATTATTATTATTATTATTATTATTATTATTATTATTATTATTATTATTATTATTATTATTATTATTATTATTATTATTATCTTTCACTTTCATAGGTCGAAAGACCTAGTTTATGATTAGAGTGCGGACTATGTCAAGCAACTCTAATTTTATTGTATGTTGAGAAAACGTCTGACTATTGTGCAAGTATTAATGATAACTGTCTTTTGTAGTATTGCATAAGTGTCTGGATTAAGATCTAGCAGTTTTATTGCGTTGTGGATTTGTTTCGGTATAACTCCTGTAGCTGATAGAATGATAGGTATTATTACTACTTTATCTTGTTTCCACATTCCTTTGATTTCTTCTATGAGAGGAGTGTATTTGTGAATTTTCTCATTATGTTTTTGTTGCAGGTTATGTGTATTAGGTATGGAGATGTCTATGCAGTATGTGGTTTTAGTTGTTTTGTTTATTAATGTGATATCTGGTCTATTGTGTGTGACTGTTCGGTCTGTGATGATATTTCTATTCCAGTATAATTTCACTACAGTGTTTTCAAGCACTGCTTCCGGTTGGTATTTATACCATGGTTCTATGTTTTCTTGTAGCTTATATTTGTCTACTAGTGCTTGATGTATGATTTTGCATATGTTATCGTGTCTGTTTGTGTATTCCACCTTAGCTAGTTCAGTACAAGCACTGGTAATGTGTTCTATTGTTTCTGATGTTTTGTGGCATTTTCCACATTTGTCATCTGGTAATTCTTGTTTCAAGATGTATTTGCTATAGTTTTTGGTTTTTATAGTTCTGTCTTGAATGGCTATCATAAATCCCTCTGTTTCGGCATAGAGAGTGCCTGATTTTAGCCATTTGTTAGATGCTTCTTTGTCAATGTGTTCCATTGCTACATGATATGGATATGTGCCATGAAGTGTTTTATTTTTCCAAGTTTCTATTTTTTTACTGTTTATTACGATTTTTTGTTCTGGGTCGTATTCTTCATTTTTTAAGTTTAATGGGGTAATGGAATTGTCGGCTTTAATTATTATTTTATGTAAAGGGTTGTCTTTCTTTGAGTAAAAGTATTTTCGTAGGTTACTGAGCTGTTGGTAATGCACGTTTTTTATATCTATAAAAGCCCTTCCTCCCTCGTTTCGAGGGAGAGTGAATCTTTCCACTGCGGAGTGCTCGTGATGAATGCGGTATTTAGTAGCAGTCGTTCTTGTTAATCTATTTAATTCTTCTAGTTCTGTGTCGCACCATCTTATTAGTCCAAAAGTGTATGTTACAAGAGGGATTGCGTATGTATTTATAGCTGTTGTTTTATTCTTTGCATTTAACCCAGTTTTATATACGCTCTCTAGACGTTGTTTAAATTTCTGTTTAATATCTGCTTTAATTTGTGCATGATTTATAGATGGGTTTTGAAATAGTCCCAAAGTTTCTTCCTGTTGTAATCCTTCTATTGTGTTGGTGTCTGTGTAATGACCTTCATGACGTTTTATTTTACCTCTGACTATTGAGCACGTTCTACATTTATCAAGTCCGAAGTTCATTCTGATGTCTCTACTGAACGTTTCTGTGATATTAATAATGTTTTTAAGCTGATGTTCGGTGTTGGCATATAATTTCAGGTCATCCATATACAGGGTGAGTCAACGGGAGCGCGGTGGTTGATATCTCCTTTACTGTTTAAAATGCATAAAAAGTTTTCAAATAAAAGTTTTTGAGGACCATGAGGACCATATTGTAAAATTATTTTGAATTATACAGGGGGTTGCATAAAAGAGTGGCATATAAAAGTTTTGTTTTTTTAAATGGAACATCCTGTATATTTTTGCACAATCTTATTCGAATTTTTATTACCTTTCTGGATATGCTTTTGTTTTTAAATTCCGTTGCGGCGTTGCCAAGTTATTCTACTTTTTTAGAAAAAATTGACATTTGCAGACCTACGATTTGTGCAAATTTTATAAGCGAGGTCTGCAAATGTCAATTTTTTCTAAAAAAAAGTTGAATAACTTGGCAACGCCGCAACGGAATTTAAAAACAAAAGAATGCGCGGAAAGGTAATAACAAGTCGAATAAGATTGTGCAAAAATATATAGGATGTTCCATTTAAAAAAACAAAACTTTTATATGCCACTCTTTTATTCAACCCCCTGTATAATTCAAAATAATTTTACAATATGGTCCTCGTGCTCCTCAAAAACTTTTATTTGAAAACTTTTTATGTATTTTAAACAGTAAAGGAGATATCAACCACCGCGCTCCCGTTGACTCACCCTGTATAGGAGCTGGTTTATCTGTTTCGTGTTGTTCTTGTTTTCTATTTTGTATCCGTATTCGGTTGATTTTAGCATATTGGATAATGGATTAAGTGCTATACAAAACCAGACGGCGCTCAAAGAGTCTCCCTGGAAAATACCTTGTTTTATTTTTATTTCATTGGTTTTAAGTGTATTTTTCGGTGTGTTTATGTGAAGTGTTGTGCTCCAGCTTTTCATTATATGTTCGAGGAATTTTACGATAGTTTGATTTACTTTATATATATTATGTTTAATATGTGTATTAACCAGCGGAACGCTATCAAAAGCTTTCTGGTAGTCTATATATGTGCAGTATAGGTTTCCTTGTTTCAGTTGTGCATGTTTCGTTATCACCTGGTCTATAATTAACTGCTCCTTACATCCTCTACTATTTTCCCTGCACCCTTTTTGTTCTTCATTTAGTATGTTGTTGTTTGCTAGGTGTTCCCCTATTTTATTTGTTATTATTGATGTGAGGATTTTATAGATTGTTGATAGGCAGGTTATTGGTCTGTATTTCGCTGGATTTTCTGTTTCTTTTGTTTTTGGTATTAGATATGTAATTCCTTTGGTGAAAAATTGGGGTATTGTGTTTGGGTTTCGTATAGCCTGGGAAAAAAGTTGTGCTAGTTTGTTGTGTGTATTCGTTAATTTTTTGTACCAGTAATTGTGCACATTATCTACACCTGGAGATTTCCAATTTTGCGTTTTTCTTATTGCCTTTGTTACGTCTTGTTCTGTGATTAGTATTTGCTGCATTTCCTCGTATATTTCCGCTAACTTATGTTCCTGTTGTATCCACGATGCACTGTCATTGTGTGTTGTATCGTGGGACCATATGCTTGACCAGAAATTTTCTATTTCTTTTACTGGTGGTGTTTGTTTTATTTGAGTATTACTGGAATTATTTAATGTACTATAAAATTTCTTAGCATTTTCTTTGAAAGTCCTATTGTGTATTTTTCTATTGTTGCTAGTTTTATATCTTTTGAGTCTGTGCACGTACGCCGCTAATTTCTGTTTAAGTGTGTCTAATAGCGTTATTAAATTAGTTTCTTTGTATTTTCTTATGATCTCTTCAACTCTTTTGATGGTTCTATTGCTTGTTATGTTATTTCTTATTTTTTGAGTTATCTGTCCTATTTCTTTCCTGATTTCTGTTATTTTATTTTCTAGCCTATACTGCCATGGTGGTTTTCTATTTTCCTTCTTGTGCTTGTTATTGTCTTGATCAAGGTATACTTTTTGCTTATTAAGTACTATTGTTGTGTAAGCTGCGCTATATATGTAGGCATGTAATTCGCTGATTGTGCTTATATCATTCATTATTTCTTTCAAATATTTATCAATGGTTTGAACAACATGAAGAGTGTCTTTGTTTTCTTTTAATTTTGGTATTCGTGGTCTGCGTGATGGGTCTGTGTGTTTCATTATGATGAGTGTTTGTTTAAATGTTTCTAGAATTTCATCTTCTTGAAATTTGTTCGTCTGGCTTCTTATTACTTCTACTGGGATGAAATTTTGTTTTTCAGTTGTTTGTTCTATGTTTTCCATTTCTACAACGTTCTGTGTTATTTCTATGCTGTTATTGTCTGTTGTTTGTTCTGTATTTTCCAATTCTTCTGTATTTTGTGTTGTGTTAATACTATTATTGTCTTCATTTTCTCGTGTTTCTTGATTATTCTGGTTAGGTATGTTGTAGGTTAAAGCTTCTTGTTTTAGTTTATCTAAAGCTGGTCTTGGTAATCTATTGTTGTTTATTATAACCCGCTTTTGGTCTGCTAATCTTTGCTCTGAGAGGTGTGAGAGTTCTGGATATATTTCAGTAAACATCTTATGCAGTTCTTGTCTAAAAGCTGTTTTTGATGTGTCTCCTTTGGTAACAATGTAATAACAACGCATGAGATTTGTATTCATCTCATCGTTCCACTGCATGCGTTGTCTTGTTTTACCCGCCTTAGTGGTTGCCGGTTGATTCACTGACAAAACACTTCCAGCAGTTTGGATTTGAGTAATTGTTTTTTGGGCTATTGAGTTTTCGGCTGTATCTGTTAGGGTAGGACCCATGGTAGGCGTCCGCCTGTTCAACATCCTACCACCACCGTCCCGCATGCTGTCACTTCCAGCGGTGGCTCCAGAAGTGCCCTGGCGATCCCCAGGCAGCGACTGTGTTCCGAGGCTATCCTCATGGTTCGTCTCCATTTTCAAATGGGTTGCCCATTAACGCAGGGCTTGCGGCATTTTTACCCTACTGCCAGGGAACTCAGGGTCCGTAGGGTCGTTACTCCCCAAATAGTACCGTAGGTACTACCCCTTGCGGGTTTATTATTATTATTATTATTATTATTATTATTATTATTATTATTATTATTATTATTATTATTATTATTATTTTCTTGTGTCTCGGTGTTTATCAGCCGGAAATTCTTATTGTGACGGATAATAATCAAGTCACAATATGTTTATTATAAGTTGAGGAATCTGCGTACTATTGAACAGGTGTTTAGGATGACTGATTTTTGTATGTTGGTATGTATGAAGGTTGGTATATGAATTTGCGTTAAATTTTCAATGAATGATTGTGGTGTGAGTCCTGTGACGGAGATTATGAATGGTAGTATGGTGATTTTTTCTTGGTTCCATATTGTTTTTAGTTCTATAGCGAGAGGTGTATACTTGGTTATTTTTTCTTCATATTTGTGATTAATGTTTATGTCGTTTGGTACGGCTATATCCATTAGAATCGTATGTTTATTTGTTTTAAGTGTTAAGGTGATGTCGGGTCTATTAGATGGTATAGTATGGTCTGTGAGGATGGTACGATCCCAATAAAGTCTGACTTCATTATTTTCTAATATTGGTTCAGGAGTGTATTTGTAGTATGGAATGTTTTCTGTTATTAGGTGATATTGTTTGGCTATTTCTTGATGGATTATTTTTGCTACATTGTTATGGCGTTCGGTATAATCAGTTGCTGCTAATAGGCGACATCCTATTATTATTATTATTATTATTATTATTATTATTATTATTATCCGTTAGGGACAGATGGTCTCTCTGGGAAGGCCTCCTTCGTTCACCCCGGGGATAGGGCAGAACCTAGCACCCGATCGCTCACGTTGGAGGGTTCCCAGATCTCCTACAGGCTCTACCAACTTTAGGCCGGGTGACTCATCATACCTGGCATCACCTATAGGGCCCTTCCACGTGCTCGCATCCCAAACCCTCGTGATGTGCGAGCACGGATTACACCACCTCGTGCGCCCTCGCGATGTGGAGGGGGCCAAGAAGAATGGCTTTTTGTATTCTGCAGGTCAGGGAGGCCGAAACTGATCTGCATTCCGGGATGATCTCAAGTTCCCGGACGAAGCTTGCCTTTATTTCGCCTAGGACCCCAATAATCAAAACGACCAACTTGACTCTATGTCCTGGATATAATTTTTCAAGTTCGAACAGGAGATCTCTATACTTCTCCCTCTTCTCGATCTGCTTAGATGTGATGTTAGGTTCTGCTGGACAAGAAAGTTCGATGACATACAAACATTTGACGTCTAAGTCCAGCAGAACTATATCCGGCTTGGTTGCTTGGAGCTGTCTCGTGGTGGGAATACGAATAATTCCAGTATATACGACATCTGCTATTTTCCACCACGGACTCGATCTCAACAGGGACATACGGTATTACAGGTGCACTGTCAATACCATAAGAGTGCCTTAGATGATAGTAGAGCACTCTCAGGGTTGCATTGTGTCTTCTGATGTACAGGGTGGCCCATTTTCGATGTTTTTAAATGGGAAGTACCCTTAATAACCGAGATAGGCAAAAACTGATGTCGGAGTCCAGGGCCCTTTTTTGATGCAGGTTCAAGTCCCGAAAACAAAATTCCGCTATCTTTTGTTATTTTTTAGTTATAGCCCAAAATTCAAAATTTGGCCATATCGAAAACTTCAAATAACTCTCTTGGTTTTGAAGATATCCAAAAACGGTAAAAACATTCTACAGGCACTTTTTCAAATAGAATACGATAGTTAATTCAGATATCTTTTAATTTTCATGTTTTAAGAATTATGACATAAAGTTGGTATTTTTTAAATATAAGTCGTAGTTGGCCATGATACCATTAAATTGCATATTTTTTCTGATTTCCGAAAATATATAGTTTATGGGGGTTAAATTCAGTAACAATACCTCTTTTGGACAAAATTAGATTATATGATGCTGTTAGCAATTAGTAGGCCATGGTTCATGATAGCAATAAACAAAAGCTAATCGAGCGGGTGCATGTGACGTCACCAGACACACAATAACGCGCCCGACTGAAAATGAACGACAGTTTTGAAAGTTAACAAAACTAAATAATTAATTTAATATTTTGTAGAAAATCTCGCGTTATCTTTAACAGCTTTTAATTATCTTAATATATGGAGATTTTATAAGTTTCTACGTATAACCTGGCAAAATTTTTAGTTTCTTGTTTTCCAGAGCTTTTCTCTAACTGCTTTCTCTGGGAAATATCACGTTCCCTAATACTCCTTTTAATTCACGATAAAATTTTCAATTACGTTCGTATCAACTGACCGCGGGAAAAATTTTAAGTAGGTAACTGAAAATTTCGTAATTATGTAGGCTAAGCCATCCTTCATCTGGTTAAACACATCTTTATTCAGTTTGATATTGTAATATGTAATATTTTCTTTTTGGTAAAATTAGTATACCGGTGCATACAAATCTACCCTTTGTTTACCCTTCAAGTGTTCAGCTGATGGCCTAGTGACGTCACATGCAACCGCTCTATTATTTTTTGTTTTGCTATCATGAACCATGGCCTACTAATTGCTAACAACATCATATAATATGATTTTGTTCAAAAAAGGTATTGTTACTGCATTTAACCCCCATAAACTATATATTTTCGGAAAGCAGAATCAATATGCAATTTAATGGTATCATGACCAACTACGACTTATATTTAAAAAATACCAACTTTATGTCATAATTCTTAAAACATGAAAATTGAAAGATATCTGAATTAACTATCGTATTCTACTTGAAAAAGCGCCTGTAGAATGTTTTTACCGTTTTTGGATATCTTCAAAACCAAGAGAGTTATTTGAAGTTTTCGATATGGCCAAATTTTGAATTTTGGGCTATAACTAAAAAATAACAAAAGCTAGCGGAATTTTGTTTTCGGGACTTGAACCTGCATCAAAAAAGAGCCCTGGACTCCGACATCAGTTTTTGTCTATCTCCGATATTAAGGGTACTTCCCATTTAAAAACATCGAAAATGGGCCACCCTGTACAACGACACAGCGTATGAGGGGCATGCTGACAATATATGCATAAGGGTCTCGGGATGGGCCTTACACGCTCTACAGGCAGTAGGAAGATGTTCCTGAAAGTCGATATTACGATACACCAGCGTGTTAAGCACACCATCCTGGCATGTCAGTACAAACCCCTCAGTCTCGGACTTCAGACCGGCTGACTTTAAGAAGGCGAAGGTAAGTTCTCGAGAAAGGCCCTCTCGCTCAACATGACGAAAGAACTGGGAGTGTATCGGCTTTCCCATATGTTCTCTCATCAGACGATCGTATTCTGCCTTCTTCGTTCTTGAGCTGATGGTTGTCACATGCTCCTCAAGATTAGGAGCACCGTCGGCTATATGCCGATCTGGTGAGAGCTCTTGTAGTCCGAGCTTTTCTGCAGCCCTGCGGGACGCTTGAAAGAGAAAGGCCCCGTTCCCCGCTTGCTCATGTGTCCTAACAAACAACATGAGCGGATCATTACCCCTCATTACCCCTTAACACACGGTGACATGTATCCAGGACGACACGATCGTGCAGACACTCCAGGCTTAAAAGACCCCTACCTCCAAGATGACGTGGGAGGTAAATGCGCTGAACAGAGGACTTCGGATGCAAACTACGATTGATGTTCATGATCTTTCTGGTTTCTCGGTCGAGCGTTTGTAACTCTACGGCGTTCCACTTCGTAACGCCGAAAGAGTACAGAAGAATCGGGACAGCAAGCATATTCGTCGCGGCGACCTTATTCTTACCCGACAGTTGTGATCGCCAAATCTGTCGGAGGCGCGATTTATACTTGCTGCGGAGAGCCTTTTTTACAGCGGACCCATCCTGCATGCCACTTTGCTGGATGCCCAAAAACTTGTATGACTCTCCGACATCTAGATGTCTCACGATGTTCCCATCTACCAGATGAATCTGGTGGTCGGCCTCTGTTCAGATGAAACACAGCGCATTTGTCCATCCCCAAACTCATGCCGATCGCAGTACTATAAGTAGACACAGTATCAAGAGAGCTCTGAAGGTCTCCCCTGCTGCCGGCATAGATCTTTAAGTCATCCATATAAAACACATGGCTGACTTTATGCTGGCGTCTACTGCGCGGCCCAGCCATGTAACCTCTGCCTTTCCTGAGCTCGATCGATAACGGAAATAGCGAAATGCAAAAGCGAAACGGACTCAAGGAGTCCCCTTGGAAAACCCCGCGCTGGATTGTGATCCATTCTGTAGATACCACTTCCTTGCCGGATCTTATGGCAAATTTTGTCTTCCAGAGCAGCACCAGACTTTCTACACATCTCGCTATATCAGGGTGGATGTGGAGGTCTCCCAACAAGCGAATGATCAACTCGTGGGATATGGTATCAAACGCCTTCGCATAATCCACCCAAGCCATTGAAATGTTGCGTCTGTAGTGAACTGCATCGCTGCATATACAGCGGTCTACTAATAAGTTGTCTCTGCCATCTGAATGGCCTCGCTTCGATCCTCGCTGTTCATAGATGTTTTCCCATGCAGGAGCAATGGAGCTCAGGATCAGGGTGCGAATCATACAAGTTTTACAAGGGGGGATAGTATTCCACAATTTTTTTTTTATATATATTTTAATGTTATACATTTACACGGACGGGGAAATATTCATCCCCGGCAGGGGTACGATTTTTATTTTACAGGAGGAGAAAATATAAGCACAGCCAGGGAAATCCCTGGCATCCCCGGCGGTGATTCGCACCCTGCTCAGGATACGTTCGTATAACACGCTGGTGAAGATTTTATACAGCGTGTTGAGGCAGGTAATTGGCCTGTAGTTTTGGGGTCTGGACAAATCCCCCGATTTCGGGATCAGCACAGTTCTGCCCTCCTATCGGTAGGTCTTATGCTTAAAGGTAAATTCCACCGAGGGAGGCGACCGAGGGTAAGAATGGGGAACCACCGACTGCGAATGGTGGACGAGGTAAGACATCTAGGTATATATTGGGGGGAAGGAATGACGATAATCCCTCACATGAGGGTATTGAAAGAAAGGGGGAAGATGCTAGGGATGAGCCTCAAGCGAGTCGTAAAAGCCAGATGGGGACTAAACCACAAGACCGTAGAGATCCTCCACACGGCAGTTCTCGAACCCCTCGCTCTTTACGGAGCGGAGGTCTGGTTCGACAAGCTGAATAGTAGGCTCAAGGACGGGCTAGGCACCACTCAACGTCCGATGCTTCTAGCGTCAACGAAGGCGTACAGAACGGCGTCCACGGATGCGCTGGGAGTTCTGGCGAAACGGATGCCGTTGGCACTTAGGGCAGAAGAAAGATGGTACCGGAGGAAGATACGAAGAAGGATCCCGGTGAATATAGGTGAGTTTGAATTTGATGGCAGGGAGCAGACGATCGAACAGGCTCTCGTCGAACTCCGAGAACACATCCTGAGGAAGTGGGAAACCTCGTGGAACAGGTCGGGAGATGGAAGGATCACGCACGGATTCTTCCCCAGCGTGGCAGTGAGGCTACAGATGTCATGGGTCGAGCCCTCGTTCTGGATCACCCAGCTCCTGACGGGGCACGGCGACTTCAGGGCGAAGCTGCGATCCTTCAACTTGACGGACAGGGGCGAATGCGAGTGCGGAGCGGAGGACACGAGCGCGCACCTCCTAACAGACTGCGCGACGCAAGAGGTAGAAAGGGAGAGGGGTCTGTTACAGGTCTTCGTGGAACAACGTGGAGTCAGATGGCCACCACGCCCACAGGACCTAGTGGCAGAAGACATATACGACCGCCTCAGGGAGTTCGCCGAGAGAGTTCTGAAGAACCGGGAAGAGCAGCGCCGGCAGGAGGAGTAAGTAAGGTTAGAAGGTAGGAGTAAGTAAGGTAAGAAGGTACGTTCCTCGCTTCATTCCCCTAAAGACGTCCCTGACAACCTTCAGATGTCAGGGGGGCGGATATGCTTAACTGCTTGGTGCCGCCTAGTCTAGTCATATTCCAATAGTAGTTCTGCCCTCCCCCCGCCACTCTGGGATAGTTGCGTGACCCGAGATAAATTCAGTAAACACCCTCGCGAGATTCTTATTATTATTATTATTATTATTATTTTGCCCAACTGATTTAAATTCCCAAGGCCATATAGCTAGACAAAGCGATAAAAAACATTTAGAGAAGCAATACAAGAAGAGACTGTTGTCATTAGGCGGTATAGACCTGTAAGGAACTCAGTTCCTCCAACATATTTAATCTTATCAGAAAGAAGCATGCTAACCGTAAGCTGTGGCAAAACACACAAGATCCGACAGTCAGAGCCCATTTCAATCAGCTGATTAGACAAGTACATATTTAGAAAGCTACTAGACAAATTTGAAATTTAGAATAGCTCAATATAACCACCACATTGAAACCCTCAATCCAGGAGAGTGAATTAGGTAGTCAAGTAGTTTTACCGTGTAAGAATGCAGTTTCATATTAAAATAAATTTGTTAAGTGTAAAAGTGATTTTCATTTCAAACATGCATCTACTTCTTTAATTATTATCTGAACCAGGAGAGATGACCCCTGCCTCATCAATGCTATCCGTATGATATAAGATTTTACTTGCTAGTCAAATTAGCATGAATTGTATTTTCAAGCAATTAGGATTGGCGCTTTAACGGGAAAACAAACAGCTGTCAAGTACTTTCAATACGAATTTGACATTAAATTATTTTCGTTTTGATTAAGAAATTTAAAAATCCGTTTTCTATTGTGCTGCATTAGTTACCTATTTGCGTTTATTTACTTTTATGATGCCTAAGGTTAGATGCAACCTAAATTATTTTCCAATTCAAAATTTCAAATGATATAACAATCTAATAATAATAATAATAATAAACTTTATTAGTTAGCAAATGCTAATTTACATATACATTACATTTACATTATTCCTTAATACTTATTTTTTATAATACAACTTAAAGATTTTTTAAAAGCTCTAACATTATTTTCATCCTTTACATTTTGTGGAAGATCGTTATATATTTTCAACCCTTTATAGAAAAAAGAATTTTGTGTACTTGGTTTTTTGCATTTAGGTAGCCTGAAGTTACGAAAATATCGGGTTATCTCCGTTGTAAACCAATCCTTTGTGTCTGACCTTGCGTAACTAATTTTATGTGTCAGTGGACTGTTTAGAGCAGCATTTAACTTGTTTATCATATTTTCTACTATTAAGCTTACGTTGTTGTTATTGTTTTGCTGGAATGCATCGTCCCTATTACAATTACTTAACTTGTTTAGTAAGCTCTTTTGTGAATATTTGCTCCAGTTACATATTTTTTTAGTTTCACAATATGTCTTTAGCTACGCGGGTTTCACTTAAAAATACTAATGCTGGATTCCTGTTTTCAATTAAGACTTCTATTTCTTCGAGATGTTTTAGCATGCTTTGTGTATTTAAACATAAGATATCAGCAGGTTTTATTCTAAAAAATCAATTTTACGTTTTTCTAGTTCCAGTTTTCGCCGAAGTACGGGGCAAGCTGAATTCCAAGCTGCATGTTTAACATCCAATTTCATTTTTAGTTTGTCTACAGCATGTGAACAGTTTACGCATCTTTCTTCCTCTTCTTTAGCTTTACACTCAATTAATAGATGTTCACCAGCACATTTGGGACAGGCTGTTTGAGATTTACACTGTACGGCCTTATGACCAAAACCACTGCATTTAAAACACCGTGTTACCTCTAATGCATCATATATTTTACAACGGTCCCAGTTTATGTTTACTTTCTCCTCCTTCATTAATAGACGATATGCATTTGCACTTACTTCGGCTATCGCTGTGAAACTTCCCCTGCCTTTTTTATTTTCTCGTACATATGTTACTTTTATGGACACATTTTCAGATTCGAGGTAGTTATTCTGGCATTTAATTTTTTCTTCAATTATTTCAGGAGCAAGCCTTTCCGATAACCCAACAATTTTAATTTTTGGCATTCTTTTCTTAGGCACTGTTACTTCATAATCGTCACCTAATTTGTCCCGTGCTTTTTCTTTAATTTTACTTATAGTTTCCTTATTTTTGCACTCGATAACCACACTGCCCTTACTAAGTGTCCTTAATCCAGAAATCTCCAAATCGGTTGGATCAATTGACTTCTTTATTTCTCTTTTTGTGTCTGAACTCTTCTGTTCCTGGTTCTTGGGTTTTATAATAATAACTGGTTCGTGTTTTTTAAATTTTAGTTTTTCAGCATAAGAATCTATTTTTTTTTCTCTTCAATTGCATCTTTAATGTTGATTTCCAGATTGTTAACTTTAGATTTCAGATTTTCCAATTTCCCATCTTGAACTTTTAATCGCTCCGCTATATCCGTCATTGTTACTCTCATTGTATCTAGGGTAGATCTCAAATAATTACTTTTTTTATCCGCACATATGTCACAAAACCATCCCAGATTTTTACTACTAATTATTACATTATAATTTGGTTCAGTAATATTGGTGCATTTCATATGAAAAATTTTGTCACATAGTCCAAAACACTGTAGTGATTTATCTTTCTTTTCCGACAAACGTTTAGGAATGTTACTTTCCCACACTCATTTTGCGTGCGGGAAATCCCACTTTCCCGCACGGAGTGCCGGAAAGTGACAGCGATTTCTGAAAAATCAGAAAATCGCATAGCAACCATCCTTACTAGATTATTACTTTAAAAGAAAATATCAAATTTGACAACTTGAAAACTTACAAAATGATAGTTTAGGACGATTCCTAAACGTTTGTAGGAAAAACGTTGTTCATAACACGTGCGGGAAGAGCGATTCCGAAACTCATGCACGTCCTCCATTCGTTTCGGAATCGCTAACTTCCCGCACTTGTTATGAAAATAACTATTTCTTTCTAACCAATAAATGTACAACTGTATTTCTTCTGCAACGCAATAATAGTATTTTATGTATCTAGGACGAAAAGTAAGTCTTTAAGGTATGAGCAAGTTGTTTACGGCCGAGGCGGGTAGCCGAGGCCGTAATTACTTGCGAGTACCTTAAAGACACTTTTCGTCTGAGGTACATTCATAATTTTATGTCATACTGGTTTCTAAAGTTGTTAAATTATTAAAAGAAATCTCCAGCAATTTGTAGCAGTATTAGTTTTAAGTAAGTAGTCTAAGGCGCAACAATTCGTATCTCCTAGCAACGAGCATTTATAGAACAAAAAGTGACACTTTAAAGAACTAGGACTTTAAAGTGTCACTTTTCGTCCTATAAATCGTTCGAAAAACGTTGCTTTAGAAACGAGTATGACATAAACCAAATTAAATGTTCATTTATCTAAACTTCACAGCACAAATAGGTTCTACAAAAACGAATTCCAATGAACATAGGAATTTAGATAACTAATAAAATAAAATAATGTAAATGTATTAATAATTTGACAGTTTGACGTTTTAGTGACAACACGCGCATGTGACTTAAACTATTCTAGTCAAATAAGCACTTTAATCATAACACATGCTTATTGTAATGCTACCCTTGTCGTGTGCATGGGGTTTGTGAACAAATGCACACGCGTGTTTGTCGTTACCAAATTCACGTGTGATGAGGCAGGGTCCATCTTTCGTGGTTCGGATAATACTGATCCTGAAATATTATGTGAATATTTTGTGCAAAACAGATTAATTTCTAATCCTAAGTGATTTCACTATTCCTAATTCCTAATATTTATAATAACTACGTTACCGATAATAAGTAACTTACTATTAAGTTACAAGGATATACTAAATTTACGTCAATGGAATTATATACAGGGTGTCCCCGAAATGCCTTAAAAGCTCCAGGTAAACGTTTTGTTTTGTGAATTCTTAAGGCAAAACTGCAAGAAAAAATTTCCTCCGCAGCTTAGTTTTCTTGTACGAGGGCGTTAAAGTTCATATCCTTTAGTACTGACATTTATTGAAGTTTAGCCAAACGAATATTCGAAATTAAGTAAAACATATGTATTTGAAATTGACATTAATTTAAAAACGGCAATTTTTATTGAATTAGCAATCTAGTTCTTCTTTTGGAAGTACTGTTAAAAATCATACTTTTGGTAAAAGTACAATTTGACAACAATGAAGGTGCATGGTGCGGTGATAATAAAATTAGAAATACTGTTGTTTGCGATTTGAAAGGTGTGTCAAGTAAGTCGATTTTGAACTGATATTTGCGATTTGTGTATTAAATTTCCCTTTAGTGCCTGTTTTTGCGTTCATTTGTGTTTTGTTTTGTTCGTATTTTGGTTTTCTTTGCCATCATTATGGCGTATGCAATAAACGAGTACGCTGATTTGGAGCCTTGGGGAATGTGAAGGAAACTGCAATGAGGCTGCTAGGGTTTACGCTCAGCAAATCACAGACTTTGAGAAACTGGGAATATCCTTCCTGTTCAAAATTGAGATAGAGGTCTACTAAGAACTATTACAGACAATAACTTAGAAAGGGAGGTTCTTGATCTGGTAACTCAAAAGCCAAGTATTAGCGTCCGTGCCCTTTCTAGAGCTGTTGGTGTATCAAAAACCACCGTTCATAAGATCATAAAGGACGATGGCCTTTATCCCTACCACAAAGTTAGAGTGTAATATTTATTACAGGAAGATTATGGGAAACGTATTACCTTTTTCAACTGGTTGGTACAACAACATAGAAGAAACCCAAGATTTGTAAATAACATTTTATGGACAGATGAAGCCACTTTTACACGAAATGCCATTTCTAACGTCCATAATTAACATATTTGGGCTCATGAAAATCCCCACGCCATGCACGAAGGAAATTATCAAATTAGGTTTTCGGTCAATGTATGGACAGGAATCGTAGATAACAAATTGGTAGGTCCCTTTGTACTGCCTCAGCGATTGAATGCTAACAATTACCTACTTTAAGTTTCTAAACGACGAACTCCCAACATTGTTAGAAGATATACATTTATTGGTTCGCAGCGATATGTGGATACAACTAGATGGGACGCCGTTCCAATTTATCGTAATGTATGTAACGCATACGTTACAACGGGTAGACGAGATTGGTCAGCAGTAACACAGGAAGTTGTATTGTCCTTTAAAAATTTTCTCGATGTTAGACTTAATCTTGAACAAGATGAAACAATTCAAAATATGATTAGCCTAATGTGTGCAAAGGCAGAAGCTCAAATGATATCTGCAGGCCGACCACTAGTTGAAAATCTCTTTGGTTCAGAGAAAGTAACCAATTTTGCGAGTAGTGTATGTGATTGCTGGCCTTTGATTCAGGAAATTCCGGATATTGATACTCCCGATGAAGGCACCAGACATGCTGATAAACTAAGAAAACTTATTGTTTGCACCACTGGTATTTTGCAAAAGTTATTAATCTCGTTGTTGCTAGTAAGCCCCCATTCCATGACCACTGAGAGGATTATTTCTCATTTTAATAAAATAAAAACTCCAGGCAGAATATCACTGAATGAAGACACAATGAATGATCGTCTCTTATTGTCTTTGAACGGAGTTGGAACAGCTCATTTTGATCCTAGACCAGCAGCCGCGGAGTTTTTACAGAAAAAAGAACAACGTTTTAGAGAACCAACCTTTGAAATTTATAAAACTAGGGATTTTATTAGTACCTTTTTTAAAGATGATCCTAAACTATAGTTATTTTAACCAATGTAACGAATTTCTTTTATTTTGTTATATGTACATATTTAATATTTAGTTACAAATAGGTAGGTAGGTATTTATATTTCATTTTATTATTTCGATTAAATAGGTACCAATAAGTACCTACCTAGTTTAGTCAGATTACCTCAATTAATCTGAGTCTTAGTATATTTTGTTTGTTTTTTTGTATTGTATAAAAAAGAGTTTATTTTTTATTTTGATTGTGTTTTATTTTTTGACACATTAAATATTTATAATGTATGTTTGTTTGATTTTTTCTTTTGCCTTAATGTATTTTAGGTATCATATTTTAAATTAGCTAGAGTTTATTACAAGAGGCCAAGGCCCAAATGTCTGTATCCATTTGTTTACTGGGTATCCAATCCGAAGGCCTGTGTATCCAAATGGATACACATTTAGACTACAGTAAATGTTGAAAAATTACTCCATTCTCCTGAATACACAACTGGCAACGACGAACTAAACTCTCTTGCATGCGTAATAAATTCATATTATAGTCCAGTCAAATGGTAATTCCACTTTGCATTTTGGGTAGGCAGCGATTTTTTTATCGGTGTGTAGAGGGGCCAGTGGTGAGTCTAAATCAGGGTTTTCGGGGTGGTAATACCCTCCATTCAGCCGCCATCTTTCGGCTATATCGCCGTAGTCATGAATTTTACAAAAAGTTTGTACGAAGCTTTTTTGTAGAGAATTGTATTATCTATTATATATATAAATTTATAAGCCGGAAAAAACAAAACATTAAGGGCTTACAACTTTTTTATTATTAACGCAACGTAATAAAGTTATTAATAAAAGTTATAGAGAATGAGATTTTCTACACAAAAGTTTTGTACAAAATTTTTGTAAGACTCACGGATACAGAGATATAGCCGAAAAACTAATTAACCCTTCTTTTCAAGATGACGACCAAATGGAGAGGGGGGTACCACCCCGAAAATCCTGATTTAGACTCACCACTGACTCCTCTACACATCGTAAAAAGACAATCGCTGCTTACCCAAAATGCAAAGTTTGCCTTTTTATTTCGATCATTTGACGTCGACTACTTCAATCAAATGGTAGGTAATTCAATTTTGCATTTTGGGTAGGCAGCGATTTTTTTACGGTGTATGTGGGGGTCAGTCGTGAGTCTAAATCAGGATTTTCGGGGTAACCCCCGCCATTCGGCCGCCATCTTGAAAAGAAGGGTTAATTAATTTTTCGGCTATATCTCTGTAGTCGTGAGTCTTACAAAAAGTTTGAGTAAAATTTTTTTGTAGAGAATCATATTCTCTAAAATTTCTGTTAATAACTTTTTTTACGTAGCATAAATAATAAAAGAGTTATCAGCCAGTAAATTTTTGTCTTGTCCGGCTTATAACTTTTCTATTATTAACGCTATGTAAAAAAGTTATTAATAAAAATTGTACAAAATACAATTTTCTACAAAAAAGCTTTGTACTAATTTTTGTGAGATTCCCGAATACAGAGATATAGCTCAAAAACCAAATAACCCTTCTTTGCAAGATGGCGGCCAAATGGAGGTGGTTACCACCCCGAAAACCTCGATTTAGACTCACCACTGACCCCTCTATATACCGATAAAAGAAAATAACTGCCTACCCAAAATGCAAAGTTTGCCTGTTTATTTCGACCATTTGAGTGGACTATTATTTCTAATACGAGTTTCAGCATCTCGAATCCTCTGCAATAACTGATGACGATCATTTATTTCGACGGCATAAACATGTTGCTTGAAGTGACCCCATAAATAAAAATCGCAAGGATTTAAGTCGGGTGATCTAGGTGGCTATGGTATAGGACCTCCATTACCAATCCATTTATTTGGAAGATGAGTATGCAGCCATTACAACAAATGTTTTTGATTTTCTTAAAATATGATTACTCATTAGTGTTTAAAGAGATAATTATTTTAAAAATCCTATAACTTCTTAACAAAGAAAGATAGAACCTACATTCATATGAACATTTCTTCATGAAATTACATCTAGTTTTCCTTGCCAAAGAGGCTAATGAATCATCCTGTATAACGAAAGCATGAAATTTCTCGATCTTGTATGAGCTAGTTTCAGTTGTGAAGTTGGTCTTGACAGCAAGCCATTGATAAAAGAAGATCTACATCATCCGGTGTTGGTAATTTCATTTGATTTGCAAATCAAAAGTTCTAATAATTTCCCTGTTTCACGCGGCAACTGTTATGTTGTGCTTGTTAGGATATTAATCACGAGTGATCTTATTCCGATTCTGTTTAATGGGTAGCTCGGGTGGTAAGTAGAATGGAGTGATTGTATTAAAGAAACTAGAATACTTAATATTCATACAACTTATATTTGCATTATAACTCCATTTATGCGTGTACAACAACGCACGCCATTATTCTTGTTACATATATTCTAACTCTGTTGCCAAACTTACATCTAAAACATACATACACTACATACCCCCCTTTTTAATCTGGTAACACTAATGATACGTAAATCTAAATATCTAACTTAGCTCACAAGCTCATCCAGATGTCTCGGTCTATTGATAGCTCTCTTAGAGCTTTGGTTATTATTATTTGTGCCTAATTCAATTTAGATATTGCGGCTAAAATTTAAAGGTAATGAGGCATTGTCACTTGTAGCCTCATTTGAGTTATTACACATATCAGTTAAAGCAGGGACTTTTGGAAAATTATTTATTAAAAGATAAGGAAGATTCAGGTCTAACGTTCTTGTTCTGTTCTTCTCTTGCATACTTCGATTCAATCTAATTTGCACTGATATTGTTTGTGTCTCAAACTTTTTTCAGTGATTGCTTCTGCCCAGTTTTTGTTGTTAATATTTCGATAATCTCTTACTAACACTCTCTCTCTCCTTCTTTAAAATCTGTGGCTTCCTTTCTTCTGTAATTTCTGCAGTCCTTTTCTTGCTTGTCGATTATGTTGTTACTAATACAAGGTTTTATTAGATCAAATAGTGACCTCAAATTTCTTCCAATCGTTAGGAAGGCTGGGGTTTCGTTTGCCGTGAAATGTTTTGCATTGCGGAAGTTTAATAAATAAAGATTTACCAAAACATCAATGTTGGTGTGTTTATTTCTGTCATCTGACAGTGCTGCATAAATACCTTTCTTAAAAGATTTCACGGTATTTTCAGTTTGTCCATTAGTAGCTGGGTTGTGTGGTGTCGTTAGAATAAATATGTCGAATACCATTTGACTTTAAAAATGGTTGAAAATCTTTCGATGTTAATTGCGTTCCATTGTCCGATACTATTGTGGTGTATGACGAATGAGTCATGGAAACCCTGACTTTGTAAGAGTGCTATGCACATAAACAAATAGTTTATTAATAAAGTCAATTAATATGAAGTTGTGTATTATTTATCTACCATCGGACTTTACAGTGGCGACGAGGATTTAAATTTAAAAACAGTTTGCGTGGGGAAGATACCAGGATTAATTAAGGTATGAAAAGCATTAATTGTTTTGAAGAAATCCGGATCATTAGAAAAATGGCTTTAATCGGTACATTAGAGCGTTTTTATCACAACGATCAAAATGGATTGTGTACCAGGAAAGATTAGAACAATTTTTAGAGGCTAATGATATTAAGGACACAACAACATCAAAAAGGAAAAGTGCAGTGTTAATTAGTCAACTATTTCCAGAAACTGTACAGCTTATTACGGGATTTGCGTTTTCCGGATGTACCGAGCACGAAAACATACACACATCACAAAAGTCTAGGGATATTTTTTTTTTATACAAAACTGTCAAGTATTTTGATTTTTTTTAGGTGGTCTGCATATAATAAATTAACACAACACTTTTACAACATTCTAAATTAAAAATTTAATTTAAAACAAAAGAAGACAATCTGAAAAAGCTTTAATGAAACTTATTAGCAAAAAGTTGATTTTACACAATCACAAGAAATTGAAGTGTCAGCACTTAAAGTATTCATTAATTAAATTTAGTAGAGAGTATTTCCTCCTCTTTGATTTAAAACGGCTCTGCATCTTCTAGGCATTGATAAAATTAAATTATCTATTGCATCTTGCGGTAACTGTTGCCAGTGTCTTACAAGGGTATCACGAAGCTGAATCCGAGTACGAATTTCGTCCAATTCACTTTCAATGCTTCTTCCCAACATGTCCCACACGTGCTCAATAACGTCTAAGTCTGGGGACTGCGCAGGCCATGGTAAAACAGAAATGTTTTCGTCTTCAATCCAATCGGTAACAGCACCTGCAACGTGTGGGGTGGCATTATCATGCATTAGAATGAACTCAGGTCCAACAGCACCTGCGCATGGAAGCACTATAGGCCTCCGTACCCTATTTAGATACCCATAAGCATTTAAAAACCTCTCAAGAAAACAGAGATCTGTTTTTCAGCCAATGCAGATACCACCCCACATCATTACGGTACCTCCTTTGTAAGAATGGACCTCTTGAACACATCTGAGCCTTTCCAAGTTACCAGGTCGTCTCCACACTCTAACTCTTTGACTGTCAGGGTGTATTCCAAAACGAGATTCATCTGTGAACAAAACCCTAGACCATTGCTCTTCTGTCCACAGAATATGCTCTTCAGCCCATTCTACTCTACGTGCTCGATTACCATGCCGAATTGGTGGGGCTCTTATTGGACGTCGGGCGTGGAGATCAGCTTCATGCAATCGATTTCTGATTGTTTGAGAACATACAGTTACATTATGAGTAGTCTGAAGCTGTGAAAGCAATTGTTTAGCCGTAATTATTGGTCGTCGTCTAGCTTCCAATGTTAAGTAGCGATCTTGAACTGCGGTAGTAATGCGTCCACGACCTGGATGTTGTTCGCTAGGATCTCCGGATGTCCTATATCTACGCCACAATATGCTAGTAACACTTTGAGAGGTGTTTAAAGCTGCTGCAACATCAACTTGTCTTCGACCAGCTTCTAGCATACCTACAGCTCTGTTCATTTCAGCTAAACTTAAATGTTGTCGTTCTTGACTACCTTCCATAATAACAGCACCAATAAAACTTAAATCACCCCAATATAAACGTAAATTAAATGTAAATGATGATTAAATTATTCCCTAACAACACTGGAATTGCTTTACTTTTAGTTGAATTGACAATTAAGCATCTGCATTTGTTTGTTTATTATTGAAACAATTGTTATCGCTAGCCCAAAGACTAGCACTAGCATACTTGATCAATAGTAGAGATATTTGATAACAAAATTGATTTATATCGATAAAAAAATTTATATCCCTAGACTTTTGTGATGTGTGTATGAACAGTTGGGTGAAATAATACAAAAACATTTTAGTCCGAAAATTTCTATTTTTCGCGAGCGGATTGAGTTTTGCAGAGTGGCTAGCTAAAGTGAAAAGTTTAGCAGTAAACTGTAACTTCGCCAATTTAGTCAAATTTTAAGGGATAAATTTGTCACCGGGTTAAGTAAATGACCCATATTGGATAAATTGTGCGAGGAAGATTACAAAGAGGATATGTCGTTGAAAGACGTGGCGGAAACACCTTTAAAGAAGGAAGCGGCGTTACAAGCAACCACGAAACAAGTGAGAGTTAACTGGACACAAAAAGGCATGGAGAAATCAAGCAAATTTAAATCAAAATGAGAGAAACCACAGCAGGAAAGAAAAGAGGCACATACTCCATCAACATCGAGGCAGCTGTGCGAGCTTTGTGGTAAGATTCACCTGCAAAATCAAGTATGCAAAGTGAAAAATATTAAGTGTTTTAAACGTAAGGCAATTGGACATTATGGTAGTAAGTGTAATAAGAGGGCAGTTAATAATCATAATATAGAGACACGGCATAGAGGAGACTGGGAGGATGTACCTCTGTTTAACATTGAATAGTAAAAAAATTAGTAAATTTACGATAAATGTTAAAGTAGGTAGTGTAATTTTAAACATGGAAATTGATAGTGGGGCCGGAGTTAGTATAATTTCAAATGAGCTCTATTTAGACAAGTTTGATAATTACGCATAGGCGGAGTTAGACTGCCAAACTTGGGGGTGCTAGAGTCTTTCACGAGCGAAACGAGCTGTTTAGTATACAGCGCCGCAGGCGAAAATTTTTGAAATTTTCAAGGTCAATCGCTGTAATGAAAAGTTAGAAAATCGCGATACAAAAATATTTTCTCCAAAAAATAGGTATCATCAAGGAAACTTTTTTAAAAAACATTAAAGAAACCATTTGTCTCTAGAAATTTAGGTACAGGTATGATAAATTTACATTATTCTCTTTATAAAGTCATTAATTATAAATTTACATAGGTAACTTAAAAATAAAATATAAAAAGATATAACTCTGGTATCGAAAAAACATTTATTTAAGACATCATGAGTTCAAATTTTAATATTTATTTAAGAATACAAAAGAAAAGAAATATTAATATTGCAATGGCATTTTCATGCTTGATGCTTTTTGGCGGTGGCAGATGAATTCTAAAAGAATATTCTCTTGGTCGACCCTTCTCGCCAGTTCATTTTTAGAAGTAATACCACAAGTGACTAGAATTTGACCGTCAATTTTTTTGCCGTCATGTACACGACTGCTTGTTGCGACGAAAATCGTCACGAGCGCTATAGCACGAGTGACGATTTTCTAAAGCAACAAGCAAGAGTGATCGTGACGGCAAAATTGCCTGTAAAATTCTAGTCACGAATGGTATTCGGAATGACAATTCCTCGAATTAAGTATAATGAAATTACTGAAATACTTGTCACTCAAAAAATTTTGACAGACTTTGTCTCTAAGCAACGCTGCTAGTCGTGAAATTTCCAGTATAATTCGATTGTGATTGGTTCAATTAACTAAAATACTGTGATTTCATTGGATGGCAGATTATGAGTGGAATTGTCAATATTAATTACAGATAAATTGCTGAAGCGATTTTGGCTCATTGTGCTTCTAAGCCAATTTTTTATTCTTCTCATGGCAGAAAATGACCTTTCACAAGATGCCGAGTTAACTGGGAAGATATGAGCAACTTTGAAAAGTTTATAATAATTGCCAAAAACATCCCGATTTAGTATTTTTTTAATACCACTGTCGTTAATTTCAGCGGTGTTCCTGTTGACCATCATATTCATATTCTTTAGAATCAACATTTCAGCTTTCAGAATATTTTTGTTTATTCCAAAAGTGGCCGCATAATGATCAATAAAAGTGGAAGGAACTCCCTTCTAAATCAAATTTGATAAAATTATCAACAGCTTTTGCCATCTTCGGGCTTTCTGAGGAAAAACGAATTTTCAGGTAATTGACTATTGCATTAAATATGCGGTAATAGATATTAATTCAGAAAGGACAAGGACAAGGAGAGTGTGTAGTGGTAGGGATGGATCGAAAAACGTTTCTAGTCTAGGCTCATAGGCTGGCTGACAGCTAAAATTATTTTCGTCGAGAGAATAAAAAATAAAAATTAAAAAAACTTAATTTGGGGGTGCTAATTTCAAAATTGGGGGTGCTAAGCACCCCCTAGTACCCCCCTAACTCCGCCTATGTAATTACGAGCTAAAACCGAACAAGATTGTTTTAAAGGAGTATACCGGAAAAACAAGTCAACCACTAGGCTATTTTACTGTAGAAATAGAATATAAGAATGAAGAACATAAAATTAACTTGTTGTACGTTGTTAATGGAGGAGGACCGCATTTGTTAGGCAGGGACTGGTTAAATACTTTTAACTTTGCCTATAGCCAAGTTACATGAAAACCAGCAGGTTAATTTTGTAAAAAAGGTTAGCTTAGAGCTTAGAAGGTATTTTAAAAGAGTATGAATGTTTATTTGATGGAACTTTAGGTACATACGAATATGATACAATTATTCATTTAGATTTAAAATCCAATTCTAAACATATTTTTTGTAAACC
This sequence comes from Melanotus villosus, assembly GCA_963082815.1. Taxonomy (NCBI): domain Eukaryota; kingdom Metazoa; phylum Arthropoda; class Insecta; order Coleoptera; family Elateridae; genus Melanotus; species Melanotus villosus. Next base: position 19,695,251 of record OY720425.1, on the reverse strand, counting down.
CAGGCCGATTCCATTAGCTTACAGAGAAAAAGTAGATTTTGAGTTAGAAAGATTAGTTAAAGAACAAATTAATAATCAGTCAGATAGACAGTAATCCCTGGGGAACGCCATTGGTGCCGATTTTAAAACCAGACGGTTCCATTAGGCTATGTGCGGATTACAAGACAACGGTAAACAAGTATTTAGTCGAGGTTAATAATTATCCTTTACCGAGAATCGAGGAAATTTTTGCAGCCTTATAAGGTGGACAAAAGTTCTCGAAGATAGATTTGAGTAAGGCTTACGTGCAATTCAGGCTAGATGAAGCATCTTCTAGGTTAGTAGCGTGGAGTACTCATAAGGGAATTTTTAGGTTAAATAGGATGCCGTTTGGCATATCCCCTGCTAGCACAATATTTCAAAAGAAGTTAGAACAGCTTTTTCAGGGGATTCCCGGAGTTGCAAACTTTTTGGATGACATTATTGTAACAGGCGTAAATTCAGAAATTCATTTAAATAATCTGTCAGACGTATTTAGAAAACTTAAGGAAGCTGGATTAAGAGTGCATTTAGACAAATGCGAATTTTTTAAGCCGGAAGTAACTTACCTTGCGCATATAATAATGAAAGAGGGTATTAAGAAATCCCAGGAAAAGATTAAAGCAATATTGGATGCACCTAATCCGAGTAATGTTTCACAAGTAAAAGCTTTTGCGGGAATGGTTAACGATTATTCAAAATTCGTACCCAAACTTTCCCAAGAAATGAGTCCTTTATACAAGTTATTAAAGAAAAATACAAAATTCTGTTGGGATTTAGCTTGTCAGAAAGCTTTTAAAGCAATTAAGAAGGAAATAGTTTCTGACAAAATTTTGGTGCATTTCAATCCGAAATTACCAATAATCCTTACAGCAGATGCGTCACAAGACGGAATAGCAGCCGTCTTGAGTCATCGTTTTCCAGATATAACGGAAAAACCGGTAGGATTCGTGTCGCGAACGTTTTCTCCAGCAGAGAAAATTATGCGGTGATACATAAAGAGGCATTAGCAATATATTTTAGAATCAAGAAATTTCATAATTATCTTCTAGGTCAACATTTTATTTTGCGAACGCATCATAAACGGTTGCTGGCGATCTTAGGAGAGAATAAAGGCATTCCGCAAATGGCAGCCAGTCGGTTGCAGCGGTGGGCTGTGTTTTTATCCGGTTTCAATTATACAATTGAATATATACAAGGAAAGGAAAACACCGTCGCGGATAGCTTTTCAAGATTAGCTGTCCCATATAGGGAAGAATATGTTGACGAAGGCATGACGTATTTGAATTTTATTGAATCGTTAAATACACCCATTAATTGTGACAAGATTAGGTTAGAATTAAAGCGCGATCCAATATTAAGTAAAGTAATGTCGTTTGTCCGTAACGGTTGGCCAAAATCGAGCGAAAACGAAGAGTTAAAGCCGTATTTTCATAGGAGAAACGAGTTAACGAGTACCGAAAATTGATTAATGTGGGGATACAGAGTAGTAATTCCTAAGGCGTTAAGAACCGAGTTATTAAACGAATTGCATCAGGGGCATCAAGGCGTTGTACGTATGAAAGCCTTATTAGCACGTTCCTACATGTGGTGGCCTCATTTAGACAACGAAATTGAAAAAATTTCTAAGTCATTTGTAGCATGTTTGAAAACTAGATCAGATCCACCAAAAATTATTTTATCCACGACTACTTAATAATCTGTCAATTATTCATGTGTTTGGTCACTCATAATGCTATCCATTATACACTGACAGCAGTGTATAATGATTATTCGAGGTGTAAAGCCGGGTTCTCATTAGTCGATTTCATTGATCAATGAGACTGAATCTATCCCATTGAAAATACAATTGAATATGAAAATTGTTCACACGATTCAAGGGCATTGAACATTCTGTCAGAAACGATCAATTTTAAAAATGGCTGCAAAGAAGAAAATTGTGCGTGCTGGAGTCCGCATTGTGTGTAAATATTTAGTAAACCAAATCAAAAAGAGAAAAACGAGAAAATCATTTGAAATGTGTCATGTTGTTAAAATGACGCAAAACTCTACGCAAATTTATCCAGAGCGTAGGTGCCAACAATAAGCTGACGATGCAACTTTATTTGTTTCAATATAATTGAACTCTTGTTCTCACATTTCAAACACCGTTCAGTTTCATTGAATCAATCCCGTTGATCAACCAAAGTAGACCTGCCTTTCACTTCCATTGAAACGAAAAATCATTGATCAATATCATGGAAATGATGTTCCCATTATTCAATTTCTTTACAATGACATAGATTCAGTCTCATTGATCAATGAAATCGACTAATGAGAACCCGGCTTCATGGTAACATCATTATCTATGGTGTATAATGAAGGAAGTAGGTTATGTTTCTAATCCTAATTGACAGATTATAGGTTATGTTTCTAATCCTAATTGACAGATTATTGACAAGTCGTCGATAAATTTTAATTAAAAATTCTTCGTGTTTGTGTTCGTGGATAAAGTATAGTATACGACTCGCTATAATGGCTATTATTACCTCGGATAATTGCAAAACTCGCTCGCAAGCTCGCTCGTGTTGCAAACATTATCCTCTATAATAATAGCCTACATTATAGCGTCGTGTATAATATACTATAACGTCGTGGCCAAAGACTTCCAGAGTAAGGGAACGCATTCATATAGATTTTCTATATTTTGATAAAAGGGTGTATTTGATAATCATTGATAGTTACAGTAAATGGATAGAGGCGTACGATATGAAAAATAATTCCAATGCGGTTAACACGATAAACAAGTTAAGAATAGCATTTACTAGTTTAGGTATACCAGAATTAATAGTATCTGATAATGGACCACCATTTAATAGTAAACTTTTTAAGTCGTTTTTAGCAAAGAATGGCATAGAGCATATTACGTCACCAGCGTTTTATCCAGCAGCTAACGGAGCCGCTGAAAATGCTGTAATAGTAATTTACGATACTAGTAACGTTATGATGCATTTTACATTACGAGAGAAAAGTTTGAAAGAACGAGCGACGAAGGAGCGAGTTCTTGTAATTCTCGAGTGATGTAACCAGCAAATAGGGAGTTATCGCAACTACTACGTTAAATTTCCGTTAACGCTAAAATCACGTGATGTTATACGCTATTTTATTTTTAAGGTAAATGACAATTTTGAGTTATCGCACGCCGCTATTTTACCGTACGCTAAAGTTTCCGAACCTAACCTCAACACATAAAATAACTTGTTTATAAATATGGCAACATAACCTCACCTCTCAAAATAACGTACGCAAAAACCCTCCGCTATTTTGTGAAAATAGCGGACCGCGGTTATTTATTTACCGTACGCTAAATGTAGGCGCATGCGCATTCGTCCGATTGTACGAAAATAACGTACGCTAAATTTAGCGTTGTACTTGCGATAACTCTCTAATAACGTTACGTGTGTCGTAACACGGTTTATATCATCCTATAATATCTTTTATCAAAAAGTAAAAAAATATTTTCAGTGACAGTTCAACGACAATTCATAAATAGTAACGTAAATCAGCCATATCGTGCTGTTATAAGCTTTTTCTACTCCCACCATGGAAAGTGGGCTTTTCAGACTTCGTCTCGATAGATACGAGTATTGAAAATAAGTGTTTGCCGAACAAGTGAAATTTGCGTGCGGAAAGTAATTTTTTCTATTTGGGTGCTAAAATAACTCCATTCTAGCACCCAAATGACGTCATTTGAGTGTTAAAATAAGTCGTTGGAGTGCTAAAATATACTAGTAAAATTTACTGCATTGATGTTGGTAGCGTTGAACTGTCAACTGACATACGTCAAAAATTCTTTTTCATACTGGGATCAGGACTTGTCCGGCAATAAATTTTCTAACCTAAAATTACGCCAACATAAACGTCACCAACCACCGCAAAATTCCCTAGATTTAAAATTTTTATTTTTTAATTTATAAAATGGTATAAAGCGGCAAAATAGAAAAAATAGTATAAAATACTCGTTGCAGAAGGTCTTTCAAGCACTCATTTGTTCCTCAACTCACCGCTATGCGGCTCGTTTCGGAATTTCAAATTCGTGCTTGAATACATGCCTTCTGCAACTTGTATTTTAATATACTATTTCCGACGACCACTATGAAAAATGACTCATTTCACACGGTTTACTAGTATTGAAAATAACAAATTTCGCATAGCAACGAAACTGTGTGAAATGCCCGTGTGCAAAACTTTACACACGCTAAACCACACAAAGCAGTCGGCGGGCGACGTCAAAAGTCGTCATTTGTTAAAAAATAAATATTTAAAACGTCAAAGTGTTGCAAGTGTGGTGCTGGTTCAAATTTCAGATTTTGCAGAAATATTTAAATTTTTTTATGGAAATGTGGTTGTAGAAAAATAGCGTGTAATACATCACTATCGTTCATGCTGCAAACTTCACATTCGTGTGGCAAACATAAGCTTTCAACACTTGTATTACAATATACTATTACAGCACTAGTGCTGTTAAATGTATCGTAACATAACTCGTTGCTAAGGAGTTATTAGCATGATAACGTTATAGGATGATGTAAAAACATTTAAAAGAATGTTAAAGGCAACGTGTAAGGATAATATAAATAAAAATGTCGATACGGATACTTGAGGTTTGTAGGTTATTAATTACACTGTTCTATGGGGAGGTCAGTAGGCAACCAAACTACCACTAAGTTAAATGTGGATTAAAATATGACTGGCGAAACTAAATAAATTACCAGGAACCTGTAATAACGTTTATGTGCAATCTGTTAGTCATAACAATAAGCAAATCAGATTTAAATAGGATAGTACATTACAGTGGAATGTACATGAGGAGCAAACGCCCAGTGGCATTCATCCTAATAAATTTTCCTACAAATGTATATAGAACATATAGGTACAAATCAAAAGCGGTGAGGAAGATCCAAAGGCTTGAAGCGCTTAAGTCTAGGCACTTGGTCATTGTTATCAAGCAGAGACAGCGCGAGGGGATTGGGGTGCAGTTCCAATCGCTGCAGATACTTAGCACTACACTGCAACACTTACTTCTTCTTTAACTGATTTGATATTAAGGTCTTCTCGGATTTCTGTATTTGGTATATAATAGGGGGCATCACAGATGGTACGAAGAGTCTTTGATTGAAACCGTTCCAGTATCTCAATGTTAGAGTTTGACGCAGTATGAAACGTTAAGTTGTCAACTGCAACAACCTAGGCCACAACTTCCAACTGTCGGTCAATTCCATATCACAAGTTACTTGAACAATGAGATTTTTAACGTGGATACGAGGAAAAACCGTAGGTCCAGTGCCAAATATGATTAAGATCGCATACAGGGGCGGAGAGCCCATTGGTTTGGCGGAATTTTAGTCGGGTAGTGACGATCACCATTAGTAGTCGACGCACGTTGAAATTCCTGGCACCAGCATGCCTAGATTTCGTCAAATGAAACAACCGAATCAAACCAAACCAATTATACCAATCTTGAAAGATAAAATACGTAATGCCTTCTATTTTAAAATGGTTATGGCTTTCGTGCTCTAACCTGAAACAAAAAAAAAAACAATTAGTACATCGGTTGGATAAAGTAAGGACAACAAATAACATTCAAATATGCTCCCCGTTCCGCAAGTTGATCAATCAAAAAATATACAAATGTATACAGGGTCCTGCAGCTCACCTCCCGTCTTATGTAGCTCATTTATTAATAGACATAGAATTTTTATATATCGCAGACGTTGTCTGTACCCGAGGGCGCATTTCAGGAAAATATTTTTGATTATACAGGATGTTCTCAAAAAGTGTGACGTCATTATGATATATTTTTTTAGATTACATGCCCGATATTTTTTTGCATATTTGGGTTCCTCTTGTGGTTACCTACATACCCCTAAAATTTGGTTGAAATCGGTTCAGCGATTTCAAAAAAAAAAAAGAAAAATAGATAAAAAACTGTTTTGCACTACTGATTTTAAAACTTGATAAAAGATACAAATAGTGCCTCGTTAATAAAATTAAAAGAGGTACCTATTAAGTAAGGTAATATCAGTTTCGTTAACCTAGTTTGGTTGATCCGAATTATACAGGGTGTCCAAAATGTAGTGTCAAACTCTTCAAATTTTAAAGCAATTTATTTCCCTTATTTTCAATTGGAGCCCCTGTATATTTTTATGTCATTCGATGCTAAATTAAAAAATAAACATTTTTTCTAAATACAACCCTATCAAAATTCCTAACACATTAAAAGTTATTCGGCGAAAACTCGTTTTGGTAACAAACTATTCCAATTAATGCCTATTAATATTAACGGATTTTGACATAATTTTGTAATTACAATAGTAGATTACGTGCCAAGTGCAGAAAAGTGGATTTTTACTAGACGAGTATGGCAGGTTTGAGTACGAGCGATAGCGAGTACTTAAATGCCATACTATTTTTTCGCATTTTATATTCTCACATAAAAAGTTATCTAAATTTATTGAGATACATTCTGAATAAAATTAATAAAAACACTGAAAAAAGTAGGCGGATTCTCGATAACATAGGTAGTAATCTGACAGGAACTGTTTTTGACATAACAGAATTCAATTCAAACAAATAAATACATTTTTGTTGGAAATCTAATATCGAAATGGACTTGAGTGACGACAATAACTTGGAAAACCATTCAGAAGATATTTTAAATGCTGCCCGAGAAGCTGTCAAATTGCATTCTAATGAAACCTGACGTTGCTATGCAGTAATGGTTGCTATACTGTAAAGTGACCCATTACTTCACGATTTTGAGTGTACTAATGTAATACATTAGTGTATGAAACGTGAAAAAACATATGATATCAATAAATTGTTTTTCAATGCCACCTTTTTTCATTGAAATTACTATTGGAATAGTTTGTTACCAAAACGAGTTTTCGCCGAATAACTTTTAATGTGTTAGGAATTTTGATAGGGTTGTATTTAGAAAAAATGTTTATTTTTTAATTTAGCATCGAATGACATAAAAATATACAGGGGCTCCAATTGAAAATAAGGCAAATAAATTGCTTTAAAATTTGAAGAGTTTGACACTACATTTTGGACACCCTGTATAATTCGGATTAACCAAACTAGGTTAACGAAACTGATATTACCTTACTTAATAGGTACCTCTTTTAATTTTATTAACGAGGCACTATTTGTATCTTTTATCAAGTTTTAAAATCAGTAGTGCAAAACAGTTTTTTATCTATTTTTTTTCTTTTTTTGAAATCGCTGAACCGATTTCAACCAAATTTTAGGGGTATGTAGGTAACCACAAGAGGAACCCAAATATGCAAAAAAATATCGTGCGTGTAATCTAAAAAAATATATCATAATGACGTCACACTTTTTGAGAACATCCTGTATAATCAAAAATATTTTCCTGAAATGCGCCCTCGGGTGCAGACAACGTCTGCGATATATACAAATGCTATGTCTATTAATAAATGAGCTACATAAGACGGGAGGTGAGCTGCAGCACCCTGTATATCAACAGTTGAATCTAACCGTTTGATGCAGATAATTGTAATTTTTCAATTTTTCAACTTGAAACCGCAATTACCCGAAACCAAAACTCACCTGCAGTATTGAAAACTTCAGATTCTTTGAAGCCCCAACCTTGCATCGAGCTGAGTAAACCACCGACGCAGAAATGGTTACTTATTCTAGTAGACAGTGATAAGTTTACATTTTGGCTAAATAAACGATCTTCAACAGTTGCAGCCCCATGATTTAGTAGCTGGTTACTGGAAAATGCAGACATTAATTAAATTAAAGCCCTGATACTTCATAATGTAAACTTACTTCTCTTCATTCTAAACCTGTTGCTTATGTTGGTAAGTGCTGCCTACTACCTTAAACGTCTGTTATTTCGTTAACGCCTGACTTTTGTTTGATGATTTCGTCCAATAGTTTTTAAGCATCTTAATTGGCGATTCGGGTCGACTTTGGGGTCCTTCTAAAGCTTGATGAAATCTTTAACGGGTGAAACACAGGATTATACTGAAGAGGCACGACACGGTGCCGACTGAGTGAAGGTTTTATTATAGTAACAAGAGACGTCCGGTCCTGGATAGTGGTGAAGTGACAGCAGTGTTTTTGAAGTGCGGCGTTTAATAAAAGTTTATAAAGGTTTAAGGACATAACTAAACATAAAAGTGCGTAATTAATCTTTTGGAAATAACAATTAAGGTGGAAGTAGTACCTAAGAGAATATTGTTTGGAGACAAACAAGAATTAACGAAGACCGATAAGAGCGAGGTTAACGGCGGGATGACCGAGGTCGCGCTCTATACGAGACGCGGCGCAGCAGTAAACAGTGCCGCATCGAGGAGAATTTTTAAAAAACTAAACGACCTTGATATGAAAAACGAAGATATGAATAATAAACTAGATAAAATAGGAAAACCAAATAAACTAGGACACAAAACGAATAATTAAAGAAAGAAAATAGAGAACTCAAGAAGATATTAAATGCTAAAAATATAAGATTGGAGATAGATTGAAAAAGAGACAAGAAAGAAGAAAATTATAATTCAGGGGGTAGAAAACAGGACCTAGAAGTAAAAGGCAGCATGAGAATAATCTTAAGAGATATAAGGGTTAAAGTAGATTTGGAAAATGATATCCACGAAATCGAAAGACTGGGAAGAAAAGAAGAGGGGCAACAGAAAAATAGACTAATATTAATGGAATTAGCAACATGGAATATGAAACAAGAGATAATGGGAGCTGCAAAAAAACTTAAAGGACAAAATATATGGATAAACGAAGATTATCCAAAACAAATCCTTGAAGAAATAAAGGAATTAATAAAACATGAATGAAGCACGAACTAAGGGATACAATGCAAGACTTAGATATAATAAGCTAATAATAAAGATGAAACCTTCACACTACAGCAACTACTAGAGAAGATGAAAAAACCAGAGGATACAAACAAAGAAGAAATAACAGAACCACAAGGATCAAACACAAAAATAGAATACTTGTCAAAGGACAAAGGTCAGAAAGCAAGTAAATTAAGCTAAAGATCACCCCAAGACAAGGAGGACGACAAGTTAAGAAAACAAATAAGAACAATCACTAACACTGGCCGGAGGCCAAAAACTAAGTAGGAAATAAATGATGCTACCAAAAAAATATACAACTGCTACGAAACTGGAATTCGAGAAGAGACTTTGGAAACGAACAAAGAAACAGGAAAAAATGGATCTAAGGAAAATAAGCAAATAGAAACAATCAAAAAAATACGAATAGGGACGTGGAATATAACTTTGATAACAGGAAAAGAATCCGAGATACTGGAATAAATGAAACAATATGACATTAGAATTATGGGACTAAGTGAAATAAAGAAAAAAGAGACAAGTATAATCTATACTTTTCATTAAGACATGCAGAACAAAGAGCAAAAAGAGGGAGTAGAGATTATAGTATCAAAGGAATTAGATAAAAAAGTAAGCAATTTCGAAACAATAAATATAAGAATTATGACTATAGAATTAGACCTACATGCAAAAATCAACCTAGTGCAAATATACGCACCGGTAGAAGGGGCAGAAGAGTAAGAAATATTAAATTTCTATATGGAACTGCAAATATTAATAGATAAAATTAGAGAAGAAAATGATCAAATAATAATAATGGGAGACTGGAACGCGAAAATTGGAAAAGACGAAAATAAGGGTACGGGCTGCATGGGAAAATATGGAGAAACCACAATAAATAGAAATGGAAAGAAACTGATAAGAGTTTTGCCAATTAAATGACCTAAAAATAGGAAATAGTTACTGGCATCAACCATTAGAAGACAGATACACGTTCATAGCGGAAGAGAGAAAGGCCAGAAGCATAGTAGATTATATAGTATACACACAAGAAATGGGAGATAGAATACAACAGATTAGAACAATACCAGAGACAGAAGTGGGTACTCAACATAGACTAATAACAGCAATAATTAAAGATACTGATATAACAATGGAAATAGCAAAAGAATATGAACGAATACAAATACAAAGACTAAGAAATGAAGAAACGAGAATAGAATTCCAAGAAAAAGTCGATAACGAATTAATAAAACAGGAACAACTAGAGGAAAACTGGATATTAAAAAAAGGTGGAAGACCTTTGGGGAAACAATATATACAATAGCAAAAGAGATTTGTAAAACAAAAAAGTATAATAAAAACCAAAGAAAGAAAACAACATGGCGGAGTGAAGAAGTGCGACAAGCAGTTAAAAACAAAAAAAAAATAGAATATACAATAATATATGATAATATACAGGGTTTCCCTAAAAAGGAGGTCAATCAGTTAACCACATATTCCTTGAGCAAAAATAATATGACTTTTATAATGCCATTTTTCATTTTAGATTCACACATGCGATGTACAGGGCGTTAAAGTTTGAAATTTAAAATTGATTATTTTTAATAAGTGAAGTATTTAACAAGCTATCAATTTCAAATTTGGCACAGAGCTTCAACATAAATAGTCACATCTTTTGAAAAAAGCAAAACGAAAACAACTGTCAAATAATCAAAATACGGGGGGTGCAGTACATCGCACGTGTGGATCTAAAACGAAAAATGACATTATTAAAGTCATATTATTTTTGCTCAAGGAATATGTGGTTAACGGATTGGCCTCATTTTTAGGAACACCCTGTATAAGTATATAATTAATAGAAACATAGTGAAAAAACAAATAAGAGAAGCCAAGAGAAAAAGCTAGGAAGAATTCGGGAAAGAACTTGAACAAAATTATGAAACAAACAACAGAAACTTCTTGAATACCATAAGACTGATGAAAGGGAACAAAAAGAAAATAATAAAAGGAATAAGAAACCAGAATAATGAAGTTATATCAGACTTACAAGGCATACTAGAAGTATGGACAGAATACTTCTCAAAGAAATTTGAAATAAAAGAAAGAGAAAACGATAGGGGAAGTACAATAAAGAATGTTGAAGATGAGAAAATATGTGAGGAAGAAGAAACTCTAGAACAGATAAATAGAGAAGAATTAGAGGAAGCAATGAAAGACATCAAATTAGGAAAGGGTAGTGGACAAGATAAAATTGAACCAGAGATGATAAAGTACAGTAGTTGTCAGAATAAACAGTACCGAAAATTAAAATTTGTATTTATTTTTTAATTTTTATAATTTAAATGTTCAAAATGTGTACCACTGCAAACAAGCTTCATAACGATAGTGGCAATGGACAGACTATTAAAAAATACCAGACCAAAAACCGGACAATACCAAACAATGATTCGATATAATAACGCGTGTCCCAAATATTTCGTTATCAAGTAGACATAGAAATTAAAAGCGTGCAGTTCCTAATTCATGAACACAACTATAATTTTACTTAAATGTCATATTGACATTTCAAGTGTAGACTTAGTTGTATTTATGAATTAGGAACTGCACGCTTTTAATTTCAATGTCTACTTGATAACGAAAGATTTGGGACACACGTTAGATTATACCAATAAAAATTGACTGCCTCCTGTATGCCGATAATATTGTACTAATATCCGATAACCATAGAAAAATGTAACAACTAGTGAAAATATGGATTGAAGAAATAGAAAAAATAAGAATGGAGGTAAACATAAATAAATGTAAAACAGTGATAACAAACAACAAGGAAAAATAGGAAATTAGAGAAAATTTGGAAAAAGTAACAGCATATGAATATTTAGGGAGCGTGGTATCAGAAGATGGGAAGATTAACCTAGATATAAACAATAGAATAAACAAAAGTCTAAAGATTTACTACGAGTTAAGTAAATCAATTTTTAGAAAACGGGAGATAGGTAGGAAAACTAAAATAAGGGTATATAATACAGTGGTGGTGCCAGGGTTGCCATGCGCGAGTGAATAATGGGCGCTACAAGATAAACACGAAGATAAAATTAGTGCCGCAGAGATGAAATTTCTTAGAAAAATGACAGGAAAAACAAAGATGGATAGGGAACGTAATGAACAAATAAGACAAATGGCTCAACAAGAAGCAATCACAGTAAAGATAGAGAAGAAACAACTAAAATGGTATGGCCATATACTACGAATGAACCACAGCAGATTACTGACAAAGATAATGGAGGCAGGCAGAATAGGGAAACGAAGAATAGGTAAACCCAGGAAGAGCTGGATGCAGAGAATGGAGGAACTGGGTAAACAGAGAGGAAAAACGAGAGAAGTGATGAAAATACTTGCAACGGACCGGAAGGGATGGAAAAATTGAGTTAACACGACACAAGAAAAATAATCCGACACCCTTAAGGGTATAAGGATACTGGAAGAAGAAGAAGAGACGTTTTTTTACTTTTTCTTCTTGTAATGGCGTGGTTTTTGCAGGGCGTTGCCGTCTCTCCTTATGTCTGTAGTGTGCGTGTCAAGTAGTTTTATTATGGTAACAAGATACGTCACTTTTACTTTCTTCTTCTTGTAGTGGCGTGGCCTTTGCAGGGCGTTTCCGTCTATCCTTATAGCTGTAGTATGCGTGTCAAGTAGTTTACAAACATAGGGAACCTACAGCTTAACGTGGGATCCGAACCATAGAAGTGTTTGCAATTGTACTTCAGAGAAGACTTATTATGATTGCTGTCAGTGATGAGGGTGCGTCCAAGGTATTTCCTTTGAGCTCCAAAGTGGCACTTTACCAAGCAAAGGCTTATTCATAGGACGGCTCTACGCGAATTATTAATCTTATTCTTAGAGCTAGTTTACGGGATAGCCAGAAAGCTTATCTACACGAAAAATGATAATGCAAAATCAAAAGAACGAGCATCAGAGGCTTCTTCCAGAGTCAACTATGAAAAAATACAATTACGGTAAGTAAGGATACAAGAATTAGTCAATACTTACTTACTTATATGGAGCCACGTAATTATTTCATTAATTCCAATGAAGAGATGCAAGTGAAGCCAACTAGGGTCTTTTGTTGGTGAGTATAGAGCGAGAGTTGTCGAATCGCTGGAAGGTGATCTACCTGAAGATTTTGATGAGGCTCACGGCTGTTGCCTGAGGACGCGTGAAAGCATCCGTCCATCGATCGAAGAAGACGTTAGTGAATAGCATGTGCTATTTACCAACCCTGGTGGGAATTTACGACTGACTCTCTATGTGGCCTGTGGAAATTGTTTCCCCTCACATATTTGATGACGTTTGAGGTGCTCGTCATTTGATAGATTACATTGTAGCCAGCTGGTCATCAGCCAGTGTTTCGTGAATGATGGGCAAATTGGGCGCTTCCTCGACTGTTTGATAATAGAGTCGGCAGCAGTCCACGTAGACGCTTACCATCCTATCGACGATTACTAACAATCAGCCGTAGTTGAAGGTATTTGTGGCAATGATTACATCATCTGCTAACACGGTTTCTCCGAGTCAGCATTGCTAGCCATCTTCCAAAGATGATGTGCCCGGAGGTAGTTGCCGTCGTGGTGCTTCCGGGTTTGCCGAAGATTACATTGAACATCACAAAGCACTGCTTGCAAAACCTGTCCTAAATAGCTTCTCTAAATATGTAATCATCTTGAATTAAATAATTTTCACCGAAATGATTTACGTTAACTTCAGATAATACATCCGAAAGGAAACTTTTACTCCACTGCAATTTGCTATAGGATTAAACTGCCAAGGCATGATCCTACATTGGTCTGGAAAGACTGAAAAACTCCAATCTAACTCTGATAAGAAAGAATTTGGAGGCACATGGAATAAAATTACGAGAAATTAAAATGGTCCGAAAACCAATGTACCACCCTGGGAAACGAATTACTTTAACGATATAGTAGAACACAGCAATTTTTTGAAAAGAAGTACAAATGCAGACGATGAGAATATAACACTAATAAATGACGTATTAATTAAATTTACAGTACCTGAAATCTCAACCAGGAGAAGTCGTAATGCTTGATGACATTACCTCCAGGTAGCTTACTTAAGTATTGAATGAACTCATGAACATGGGAAGATGAAGTCCCCCGAAAAAAATTGTTTTTAATTCACCAAACAACCAAAGGCCAGGTCATCTATGCATTGGTCGCATTCCTATTATGATATTGAAAATTGGAAACGAAATTATGCAAAATATAAATAAATGACTAAATTTTGTGAAGAAATTATAAGACAATGGCGACCAGTCCTTGAAATAGCCATACAAAATCTGGTGAAAACTGTTTTGTATTATTAAGTGTTGAACTATAACAATAGTTGTTCCATGTTCGTCTCTTCTTCTGTGAGAATAATATAACACTAGAAAACATTTTATGTTACCTTCTCCCCTGGTGAAAGATTCTGTTGTAATGTCATCAAATATGATTTGCATTTATGAAGATGTATCAGTACCGTTGCAATAAGGATGAAATCAAAGTTCGAGAGTTACGTAAAAAGATAGAAAGGTGTTCTCTGCAATTTGCTAGAATGAAATTCACTTTAAGTCCACGTTCAGATAGTGCATCAATTTACTAAAGGGTTTTGTTTTTCGTTTTCTTAACCCAACAAAATACAGTCGGCTACGGGTTTTCACCTTCATTACTGCGGACTTCCACCCATGTACTTATATTGCTCAGATTGTGACTTTTGCAGAAAATAAAATTGTATGATGCGGAAAAAAAACGAGATTGTTCATGATAATAGACCATGAAGTGCCATTTCTGAGAGCGCTTCCTTTATTGAACAGCAGTTAAAAGAAAAAGACTTCAATGAAATGTAAAATTGCACATCAAATTATGAGAAAAAACTGAATTACGTATAATGCCGTATAAGAAACAATGCTGATGAAGTGCATTATTTGAAAGGAAAAATTCTACATATTAACAAGAATGTGTATGCCTCTAAATATCTTACTGGGCTATTATTGCGACATCTTTGGGATACTGATGATGACACAAATAATAAATTTATCTCTCGATGCAAATATCGCTATTCATGACTACCGAATTATAATACCACTGGCAACCAAAACGACCTAAAGTTTTGAAAATGTATTTACTCTACCTAGCTGCATGGAACAAGACCATGTGATACTACAAAATAGTAGATTGCGACGGGTACGAGATCAGATACGATACCTAGTCTTCTTCTTTCTTCTTGTTTTCTGTAACGCAAAAGTCGACAAATGCTAATTTTTATGAGGGCATCGTTAAACGCGTACAAGTATTACGAAAATCTATTTCAGACAGCTCTGATTAAGTCGCCTATTCCTAATTACTGACAACCAGAGCAGAAGTCATTGCATGAATTAAATGTGCAGAATCGAAATAGGAAATTACCAAAAACCCGAGCGTCAGCAGGTTCCAACAGTCTTAAGCTATCCTCAATTTTTGCTGATACAGACAAGATAAATCTTAAGCACGTCCCATATATTTAAGGCACAAAAGAATTGAGTAAGTGTTGATTGTCACATAGATTCGAAGATTAACATGTTCAGGAATAGTTAAATATTGAATTTATAGTCAAAGAAGCCGATCTACGTGCTGCTTACGATCTGTTCGTGGTATTAGCAATAACTCTACATAACGTTCTGTTGTAGTTTTGAGTTTTAGGAACATTATCACGATATGGGAATAGTAACCTCAACACTCTACAGAAGACTTACAAATAATACCAAGAATATAAATTTATGGGGAAGGAAAAATTGAATTGGATTCATACTAATGTTTGCAACACTTTCGTTGAAAATGAAAAACTATTACTGATTGTGATAATGAAGGTGGGAGACCATACAAAACGGGTACACCATCAACATGTTTTTATTTGTTAAGAACAAAGTAAATGGACTGACATAATAAAGGAAACCATGAAACCAACAATTGCACTGATAAAGGTTGATAAGAAAAACGGTAGATACATTTATTGGGAGGTAGGACGACCCTTAATAACAATCTTCATTGTTCGTCCTCTTATGTTAGGGCCAGCCCTGGCTCTCCAACCATTATATTTCCTCTACGTGCTGTCTTGGGCTGCCGATGTCCATGACTTGGCCCATGTCTTTGGGGAGCTTTCTATGGATCTGCTGGTGCCTGGCTTTCACATTTCTGTCTGATTGCAGAACTTCTTTGTCTATCCCAGAGTCACTCCTGGTATCATTCGTAGTTACTCAATTTCTGTGGTTCTTAATAGGCCCTTTATTTTTCTTGTGTCTATCCTGGTCTCTGCGACGGAGGTTAGAATTAGACAAATTGACGTGTTGTGAATGCGAAGTGTGCTGTTCGTCGATAATAAACGTGTTTCCTATATGGCATCACGCAGACCACCGGACACTCGAGCCGTTTTACTAGCCTGTGCACGCACGTCATGGTATTTATCTTGCCGATCGTGAGTACTCCAAGTAATTAAAGGTCATTATCTGTTCGGTGGGTTGGTTGTCGTCATGTCTTTTGTATTTTTTCTATAGATATTGCATTGCTCAACTATCTGGCTAAATTTGAATAACATTCTCCGAAGGCTGCCTTCGTTTTTGATCATGGTAACGGTATCATCTGCGTAATGCAGAGTCTTAATTTTTTCGTTTCCCATTCTGTAGAGTTCCCCTACAAGCTTTATGCTATCTAGTATGAGATTGAAGAACATTGGGCTCAGGCTATCGCCCTGTCTGATTTCTGTTGATATGGAAATTTCATCTATTATCTGATAGCACTCTGGTATCGTTGCCGGTACTATTTCTTTTATTATTTTTCTTGTAAGATGTTTATAACGTTTCTAAGAAAACCATTGCTAATTGCTCTCATGAATCAAAGCGAAATTCAATTGCTTTGGTACAGCAATCTTTAAAAGGATAATTTTGAACAAAACCCTGTTTTATACCGGAGTCCGGTAACACTCACATGCCATGTTAACTCCAACCAACTTAACAAAAGTATTCTGGAATTGCATGAATCAAAACTGTGAAATATGGATGATGAAGGGACGTACAATCACCAAGCGCGATTTATAGATTCTTTCAAGCCAAAGAACCTCCGCCTAGTTTGCATGCGACATAATTATATAACATCAACAGGTATTGCTTCAAAATTGTTACCAACAGGACGAATTTGGTCACCGGAGCGTTTCTATTTCGAAGATGTTGCTTGAGGCAGCGCTTGTCCAGGTGTTCTGTGTCTTTTTTGTCAACGACATTTTAAAGGACCAAATGTAAAATTGCATAAAACAAAACTACACGGGAAACACAAAATTATTTGAGTAAAAATATATACCAATAAATACCAATACAAAGTGCGATTTATAGGTGCTTCCCAGTAAAATAAAAAACCTGACTGCTTTTACCGGTGACAAAATTATATGTATATGACATCAACAGGTCCAACCAACAGAGATACATATGGATACGATTATGATCTAATCGAATTACCAAAGGTATTGCTTCAAAATAACAAACGGGAAGAATTTGATTGCCAAAATGTTTCCGTTTGATACTACAAGAAATAAAACTATATCGCATTAGCACTTCGAGATAGTAGACATATTCCTTCAAAATTTGCACTTTACATTCGGTCGTCAAATACTCGATGCTCGACAAAACAAAACCGCTTTGAAAATTTTATGTTCGCTCGTGGTGTTCCATATCTTCTCTATCAACGGCACTATATAGGAACAACATGTGAAGTTGCATAAAATAAAATCATACGACAAGTTCAGATCGCCAAAGAAAGACGAAACTGGTCAGGTTTAAATGCAATTGAATGTAAGTAACCTAGATGTGGTTCTGGCTACAATTATTTCATATAATCAATAATGAAACCACCCTGCCGAATTGATGCAGCAATCAAATTATACAAACCTTGAACTGGTTACCAGGATGAAATAAATTCCTGACATCAACATTAGATCATCGAATGTGAATTTTCATCGGGGGCGATTTGCCAGCGTGAAATAAATTATATGAAACTGCGAGGCAAAAGCTATAACTCCTCAAATTTATAGTTGAATGGTAATGAAGATACTCTAAAATAATTAGTTTTGGTTTAGAGGCTACCAGGAAATTTAACATTTTGTTGTTTCCTATGTCACATTTTTTGACTAGTAGGTATAATAATTGTGATTAAAACTAAAATTTTTGGAGGAAGCAGTATTCCGCGAAAGCCTTCAACATTAAATGTGATTTCAACTTTAATAAGTATAAGTGTGCTTGCTTTGCATACGATCAAATTACACGGTATAGAGGGTTTGCCAATAGTGATGGCCAGAGATCATCCAACTGCAGGTGTACTTTAACTAGCCCCAAAGGCATTTGCAAACCGGACGCATTTGGCCCCAGATATGCTTCCACTCCCAAAATAAATACCTAATACTGCAGGAAACAAAATTATATAGCAATAGAATCAAAAGGTCATCCAGAACCAAATATCCACAATATGACTTTTTCGAGATTTAATGCTAAGCATTTATGATTGTATACAATAAAACTATAGGACAATATTTAATCGTCCACAACAAATTTGTGGTCTCTATTGCACGAAAAAATCTTCCACAGAAGCCCAAAACCATTTTCGATTCCGAAATTTGAAGCCAAATTCGATTGCTAAATACATTTTCTTTGCTGACTTGGTGTGGGAAATAAAACTGGCCGATAATATAAGATAGCTGCATGAAATGCTAGGAAAATTTTACAACCTCGCTTAGTTTGATGAATTAGAAATAACAACAGGCAGACTACACTGGAAGCAATAATTATATCTTTATTTAAAACAAACACTAAAACTGTTGGCCTCCTCCATCTTCACGTAGAATGTTGAATGAAACGAAATTCACTTATTTAAGCGTCGTGCATCAACAAGTTCAAATTTTTTAAGTCATGATCATCTGGTGACATTCTTTTGTGATATTAAAGAAAACAAGCCTTAATCATGTTTGTGAAATCTCTGGATTTAACGCGAATAAAAGTCCGAAGTTTAAACACCCGGCAGTTAAACTCTTTCAAAATAAGCCACATATTTAAAAACCTACAGTTAACTAGTCGTCCGTACCTTGGTTATAATTCTTGTGTAATATTGAAAAGGAGCTGCTAATTTTTATTTTTTATTTATTAAATATCCTGGGTAGGATTGCTGGTGGATTCCTAACCGTTATAAATGGAGTAAAGAAAACAAGTGCATGGCATATGGCATGGAATCAAATTATAAATACATATACATAATAAAAACGTTATGTATTATGGAATGTATAAAGAAAAGAAGTGCACTGGGCTGGGCAAATACTATAATTAGTGTCTGTCCGCCGGCTTAATGCGGCTTGCGAAGCACGGAGAAGCGTCCCTTCTTAAATGCCGGCTGGGGTATTGTCGGTCTCGGGAATCGAACTCGAGATGCCTACGTGAGAGACCTTTTACACATTGGCTATCCGCTCTGCTAACGCTATGTCCTAATTAAATGCGGGCACTGCGCTGCTAGCAGTTGTTCACGATGAACCAGTAAGAACTAAATGCACGTGTCCGAAATAAAAGCGTCTGCGGTGCGATTGATAAAATTAACCATGATGGCACGGCACGGATTAGTTTGAATTTCAGATTGGTTTGATTTTTACCGCATTTGTCGTCCGACTAACAATAGAAGTGCTTATTGCAGAGGTGCAGAAAAGAAGAGTGCCCTTTCACATTGTGGGCCAACACAACAACAGACGAAATCAGAAAAATTCACTGTTCTTTTTGAAACGATCATTTTGTTTGAGTTTTTATGTTTAGCTTATTAACAGTTAGTGTTAGTTTTAGTTAGAAAGACTTTCAGATACACCAACAAAGAGCATTTCATGAAAGACATGTCATTTCTCATTTTCATATCTACAAGAAGAGGATCTGCATGGGATAAAATTGAAAAGAAATCTCTACCTAACTTAAATGAGATGACACTGATCCTTTAACTCAGCTTGCACCATATACAATTACTGTACCAAGAATGTGTACATGTTTTCCTCATATCATTTGTGAATATTTTCGCTTTGTATATGGGAAACCACTTGCTACTTTTGCAGAGATTGGGATAATCAATCCTGGAGAACTATCCAAAGCAGTATTGTGCACATTTTGCTTGAAAATACATCTGAAAGGTAAAAGGCACACAGATCTAAATGTGTTGTGGAATCAAAGAAATCCCCGTTATAAAGACAGATTGATCGTGGATAAGAAATGGGAAGCCGTAGTAAAAAGCACGGGATTTTTAAGGAGGTATACATTTTACACAAGTATTCTTTTATTTATTTCAAAGCTGTAATTATTGACTTACAACGTAATTTTTAAATTTTATTTAAAGAAAATCAAGTTGCAATATGGAAATTCATGTTTGTCGCTCAAGCAAGTGCATGAATGGGGCAACAAAAACGGGGTGATTTCCGTAGCTGAAGCTCCCCGGCCTAGCCAAGCAAACCGTGTAACGTTCTGTGCATCACATTATGCATGACATCCTCCAGTTACATAAAGTGTCGGCAAGGTGGGTACCAAGGCCATTGACTCCAAAATTGAAACAACGGCATGTTGATGCTTGTCAAGAACTTTTGCGACGTTATGAAGCAGAAAGAGATGCCTTTCTGGCAAGGATTGTGACTGGCGATGAGTCCAGGGTGCACTAGCATCAACCCGAAATCAAGAGAGCAAGAAAGGAATGGCGTCACATCTTTTCGCCGAAACCCAAAAAATTTCAAAAACAGTTGTCGGCAGGAAAAGTCATGCTGACCCCTTTTTGGGATGCAAGAGGGGTAATTTTGGAGGACTACATGCCTAATGGGGATACTGTTACTAGTGCCACATACTCAGAACTTTAAAAAAACTGTCTTAAGTCTGCTATCAGAACTAAAAGGCACGGATTTCTGAGAACAGGCATTCTTCTACAGCACGAAAACGCACGGCCACATACTGCACAATCAACAGTAGCAACCATCAACGATTTGTAGTTTGAGTGTCTACCACATCCTCCTTATTCCTCTGATCTTGCTCCAAGCGATTATTATGTTTTTGGTCCGCTTAAAGAGGCTTTTTAGCGGGAAGAAATTTCATACGAATGATAAAGTGATTCAGGTGGTGCATGAGTGCATGCGACCAAAACATTTTTTTCTTCGGGTATTCAAGCACTTCCAAAACAATGGCGGACGTGCATAGAACGCGATGGGGATTACGCCGGAAAATGACTTGTTTTTGATATTGCTTTAATAAATTTTATTTAATAACTCTGCCTCGTAGTTCGCTCTTTATAGATGACACAGTGGCTCCAAGGGAAATACAAGGAAATATCCTAGTAATCAAGGTACAGGATGATACGCAAGACACCATGAGTGACGAGAGTGACCTTAACGAAGAAGACGAAGAAGATTTGGAGGAAACTGGAGCTACAAAATCAAATACAAATTCGTACGTAACACAAGTACCGTCTAGTTCTCAGTCTACCGATATTCCATCCCGCGTATCCAAACCAATACCATCTTGCCCAAAAAGAACAAGAAACACGGGCGAAATACACTGAAGTAGAAAAGTTTACGTTATCCATTACTTTCAGAGTAAGTATCGAAAAGATTTGCTCGTGTCCTTAAATAACTAATTCCCGTCAATTTTTCTTAGCTATAAAATCCAAATCTAAGTCTACTATACCGACTATGGGCAAGAAACTTGTGGAAGAAGTAGGCAAAGAAAATATTAATGGAAAATCTCAGATGCAAAATGTTACCACTGATATCCTAGTCTAACAAAATCATAACATCGGAAAATAAAGCTCAGCACAAATTGAAATCTCAAAGAAGAAGAAGAAGAAGAAGAAGAATAAGAAGAGGGAACTGTCGTATCAGATATCAATGACGTCTTAAAACCACTGAAGCTCATTTACTTAAATAAGCTGAAACTCATTAAAGGATTAAGTAACTCTTCCCGATCTGATGGTGCTTACATTACCAGAAGAACTTCGCAAAATTTACGTTTTGGTCGCCGCATCACTTTTTTAAAGCATTTTTAACTGTCCCTTTTCTCATTATTTTAACTGTTCGTTGACGTCATGAGGGCAGTGACGCGTAAGTCAAATATTTAAAAGACACACGAATACTTAGCACTTCAGTTTTCAAAAAAGGTCCAGTAAAGTCACACAGCGCGAAAATTCTTCGTTTGATGATACTGTTTATTATAACACTTTAAAAACCGGGATTATCCGCTTGAATTCGAAGGAAACGAACCCATTATTGACAACACCTTTACTGTTCCAAGGATAACGGGCAAGTTTGAGGCCCGGTTACAGTCGTCCAGACGAACTTCCTTCCTGCCCCATGATATTGGTTCAGTTGGCGAAGGAATAGCGAAAGGGTGGCAGATGGTAGGGACGGTTTCTCCCTAAGACGCATGGTGTGCTTAGTAGTAGTTAGTTGACATTGTAATGCGTCCAGGTATGTTGAAGATTGCCTCGAATGTTTCCATAAAGCGTAGAAACTCCGGTGTGTGTAACCTCCACTGTTCTAAGGTCATCGAACGTCCCGCGGGTAATGCGCAAGTTCGAGACACGCCCACGGTTGTCCACACGGACTTCCATGCATTTTGATAACGACTATCAGCGAGCGGTAGATTGTAGAGATGCTTGTTTCAGTGATTTCATCTACATACAATAAATTATGTATTATATCTGCCCCATTATTTTGGCTCAGTTGGCAAAGGACTAGCGAAAGGGTGGCAGATGGAAGGGACGGTTCTCCCTAAGACGTATGGCGTGCTTGGTAGTAAAATATTTAAATTACACAAGAAAGCTTGGCACTTTGGTTTTCTAACAAAGGTCCAATCAAAAGTATATACAGCGAGAAAATTATTCGTTTGATGGTTATTAGGTACTGTTTATATAGGAACACTTTTTAAAACTGGGAGAATCAATTTGAATTTGACAGAATCGGGCCCATTGTTGACAACACCTTAATTGTTCCGAGTTCATGCCACGTCTCGTGGATAACGGGTAAGTTCGAGGCACGCCAAAGGTTTGATCGTTGAGCAGACGGTCGTCTACCCATTCTTTTTGTTGACGATTACTACTGACAAGCTGTAGGTTGTAGGTGCTTGTTACAATGATGTCTTCTATTTGTTCCATGGTAAGAATACCTGAAGGACGGTAGACAGAAGGGACGGTTCTCTCGAAGACGAGTTATCATAATGCGTCAGGGTACGCTGAAGACTGCCTGGAGTGTTCGTACAAGCCACAGAAACTTCATATTGTTAATAGAGTTCAGAGAGTGAGTGACTTGCCAAGATGTGGACGACCTACACGTCCGAACGATAAGGGTTTTAAAAGAAGGTTAGTATTGATGCTAAAACAGAAAACAGGTAGTCATCAATGGGATTTGACCAGAAAGTAGAATACCAGTGTTGATGTGGTACAAAGACTGAAGTAGAGAAGTGGTTTTCATATTTATAAGAAGCAGAAAGTATCAAAAAGGACGAATAAGCAGTTTAACACTGCCGTAACTTATGTGGAAAACTACTTTTCAACGCTTCCTAGGGAAACCTTTTATTCTACGCAAGATAAAAATGACACCAGTGATCAAGGAAAATGTATTGCCGTTGAAAAACTGTTGGTATGGCAGGCCATATGTGCCTGTGGTCTACGTATCTAACAGTACTTTATTGAAAACCGAAAAAATAAAAGCGTTTACTTCTCTTATTCGTAATCATAGGCCTATTATTCCTTTGACCGGATTAGGCGACATTACGAGAATGGGACGGCAAAATGGCTGGGAGAGCAAAAATATCCGTGGTGCATGACAAGTAGGTAAAAATTGTACATCGCGAAATAAAATATTTGATATACATACTCGTACAACAATATTTGTAAAAAAAAACTCTTTTCATGGATTACATGGTCATAACTGAAAGCAGTTAGTCATTATGTTTACCAGATACTTGTTTATTTGTAAGAATACTATGGGCCATAACAGAGCAGTCTGGATATTTTCTCTCACAAAATTAAAGCTTCAATTAAGAGCATTAAATATGCTAGAGTAGTACCCACTACCAAAAGGTCGGATAAAATAAAATTATAAGACGATGAAAAAATAGCTTCAAATAGCCATACAAAAGCTGATGAAAACTGTCGTATTATCAAAGATTGTTCACTTTTTTCCCCTCTTAATAATGTAACTTCAAGATAGTTATCTGTCCTGATGAACAATGATTTCCTTTGTCCGTCGATCGAGGTGACAAATTCCATCGGAATATTGAAGTGACGATGGGCTAGAAATAGAGAAATGGTAATAATTATATTAAGGAAAATAATTATTTTATTATTAATTAACCAGTGCAAATCAAAATAACATCCTCAGAATTCTCCAAATGGTCTCGTTAAATCGGGTTGCCGAGTATAGCATATTTGTTGCCTAAGGTTTTTTAAATAGCCATATGGACTCTGGTGAAAATTGTTTCACAATAATTGCTTCAGAATATCAGATTACATTGATATTGGCCACACGTAATGAAATGTTCTCAGAAGATGTGTAAACATAGAATAGAACTCATGATTCCGGATTCATCCAGGTGAGGATGGAAGAGAAGTCTCGGCGAAGATGGCTAAATACCCCAGGACAGATACAAGCGAAGGCTTCTAAAAGGCGTATCCCCTTAACTTATGGTGGACCTAGTAAATCGAAATGGTTGCACTATCTATAGGGCATTGCCGGCTCAGAAAATATATGAGCACCGTGGACTGACAGAAGAAAACCATGCAGGTTCTATCTGTGCTATGTCGGTGTAAAAGAATAGCAATGGTACGGTTCATCCACTTGGGCGAAGAAAAACCCAAGAAAAATGCTATGCGAAGAGGTTACTGATAAAGACATTGAGCCTCCTAAAAAGGGTAGAGGTCAATGATGACCTGTAATGATAGGGAGCACGACGACAGATCATATTGCTACTCTTAATGAAATCTTTTTTATATACAAGTATATGTATAACATAGAACAGAATTCAGGATTCCATATTCTTCTTTTCAGATAATAACTTCGCCTATATCATTAGATATAATATGTAAAATTAAAAACTGATGGTTACAGGTATGAGACTGACACATACGAAACAAACGATAATACTTAACTAAAGTCCTCGAGAAAAAATGAAGAAAGATCAGATTTGGCGAAGGTAGTTGAAAGGGACCTGTGAGAAGTAAAACCATTAATAACCCTCAAATGGAATCGTCAGACCTTACAATATACAAACTGAAGGTCATAGTCAAATATGACCTTCAACTTTAAGTAACAATTCTTCTATTCTTCTACTTCTTCAGATGATAGGTGCCCCTTACGTATTAACTCTTCGGAGCACTATGGTACCACTAATTAACCATGGTTTGTGTGGCCGCTGCGGTTCGGTGACACATAGATACAATATACCAAGATTTTTTATGTAGCCTGTGATTAAGCACTAATCCTGTTTCAGGTGTCAGTACTTTTCAGAACCTAAACTGGAGATTCGATAGTTCGAAAATTTAGGGATTTCTTGGAGAATTGTCGTTCGTGTAAAACATTAGTCTGTTATCGAGGATGCGAATGCCATCAAATGTGTCATTGCAGCATTAGTTACAACCCTTTTGTCATACTGATACAAATCAAGGCTTGTCTCCATGCAAAACAACTGATAATAATCAAAGCGATCTGCAGTCTTGAAACTGGAAAAATTTGGTTACCAAAACTCTGTATTTTTATGTACCTACTTGCATGAAACAAAACTATACGGCACTAACAAATACAGGTTGCACATCCAAGCTTGATAGGCTACCCTGCTTTCTTTAGCGGAAAGTCAGATTTTGTTCAATTTTGAATTATCTGTAACTTCTTATACCTTTAGGTGTCGAGAGAAATAAGACAATACGAAATTTAATTTTTTTAATAAGTGTTTAACCAAAGCGACCAATGGAAACGATAAATTCTAATATTTCCGAAGAACTTCAACAAGGTCACAATTATTTGGTGATACAAACAAGGGAAGTTTCAGACACATCCTTTATATGTAAGATACAAAAGGAGCCAAATCTAACCTTAAATTGGCATTTCGTTTCGATGGTCACACTAATTCCATGGTTTACGTGTAGCTTGAATTTATACTTAGGCATATGATTTTTCACACTTTGGTAGTAACAAAAAGTTATAGCCTAATAATTACGCATGAACACGCTCTTATGGTTCAGAATCTTGGTATTGTAGACTTTCGGGAACGTCAGTACAATCCTAATCTACGGAAACCTTTAGTTTCATTAATCGCAACCTATTCCATGTGCGAAAATAACAACTGCAGCGTCCTTTAGATTATTTCCAATTATTCAAAGAACATGAAATCAAAGTACAAGGAAAGGAAAAATGCTGGATTGGTACTACTTTTTTGCTGCACATAAGAAACGATCACTGGCTGTGGTACGAACGAATAGATGAAGAGGAGGCAGTTATAAACGTTTTCAAGGACGTAATCTCTTAAGGAGTAACTAGTTGAATCGTACTAAATCATAATGCACATCAAAGGGGATGTTCCTTGTTTGCAACATTTTCTTTTTCTATCAGCAGAGGGAAATCGAAACGAGCTAGTATACAAATACTGGTAGTGCAGACATACAGTCAAAATTTTGACCAACGTTTACCAATATACCAGTGGTTATGGAATTTGTCATCATATTTATTAATTGGTCAATATAAACGAGCTTTAATATTACAAAGAAGGGGTTTTGATCATATCTCAATAAACAACATGATTAACCAAGTTCTTATCATAATTTGAAGTATGAAGTCAATGTGAAAGCTACGAAACCTGTCAACAGTGGCTACTAAATATGGTCTGCGATTCCTACGGATGCTTCTTCAAATGTAGATGAGCTGTTAGATTTCTTACAGAGGTCGGCGAGGAATATAATTCAAAATGAAATGGTATCAAGACTCTTATCGTTGATAGAGCACATAATAATAATATAGCCGAAACAAGACAAATAATGGATTTGAGGTAGTGGACCAATTTATTCAATTTAAGAACTCTAATAATAAAGGTGATTATTCACCAGAAATAATAAGATCATGGTCAAACTACCAAACATTTGGAGAGACCGGCAAATAACTAATTATGATAAAATGCATATTGTTAGAAGCCTAGTATTTCCTGTATATCTGTATGAGACCGACACACAGACAATAAAGGAAAGGCAAAGTAAAAGAATTGAACCTTTTGGGATTTGGTGCTGGCGAAGAATGCGCAGAATACCTTGGAAGGCGAGAAGGCCTTTTACTAGAACTTAATATCAGTGTCCATCTCTCCACTATAGTTTATAGACAAATCGGTCATATGTCAAGATGATATAACAACAGCCTTGAGAAATTGGTTGTAAAGGGACACATAAAAGGCACTGTAGATCACCCAAGAGATGGCTGGATCATGTAAAAACAATCTCAGGAAAACTTACTCAACCAACCATGCCCAAGATTCAACTCAATGGAAAAGCAGACGCAACAACTTATCGAACATGATGATCAAGATACTTTATACTTGAAGCTATCGATTGGAAGAAGAATACCTATGGGTGATTGTTTTGTTACACGAAGTACAAATTAAGGTACAGACATTTGCATTTAAGTACTGATATATAGTTTATTATAAAATTACAAAATTTACATTCTATAAAACGTTACTACACATTATTAGTTGGTTTATTTTAGGCTATGATAGATTAAAAATACAAACAGGTTTTTCTTAAGGTAGCATACCCTTTACACGGCGTCGCCGTGTTCTCCCCAAATTCATGTAGTGTGCGTATCAAGTACTCTACATTGGGGACCTACAGCTTTATGTGGACTCCGAACCACTTCTAAAACACTTTCTAGGCCGAAATACTTCGATGGTTTGCCATTGCCTTTCGTTGGAAGCGGTCGGGTGTTTCCAACATATGTGTGGTCTTGGGAATCGAACTCGAGACATTCTTAATTTCAGTCGTCAGGCGCACACTGAACCAACAAAGTCATGACCACGACACAACCAAAACCAAAAAGATCTATATGAAAAGGAAGAGGGCGAGGGCGATGAATGAGGAGATTTCTCAAGATTTCTTGAAACAATCGCATCCTTTTCTTCAACAGCCTTCCCTTGAACTTCATTCCTTTTGATATGCACCACAGTCACGAATATCATATTAAACTATACACTGAAATATACACTATACAGGTGTGTTGCTTTACAATAAACAGCTAAGTGCAAATTTATCGTTGGGGTCGCTGTTTACCACCTCTTAATGTATTGTTTGGCATATAGCTTCTATGGAAAAACAATTATCGAATTACCAAGGAAAATACCGGGTGGCTAGAAAAAAACGAATCCTGTTTAAGTCCTCACATCTCCGGAACGCTTTAAGATAGCGATTTCAGTTTTTGCTTTCTAAGAGACAATAGATTGAAAATTATTCCTGCCAAATTACAAATAATTATTTTAAAAAACAAAGCGATGGCGAATTCTTTAATATCAACTAGAAAATATCAATTACACGTTGATAATGTTCTTAAAAATTCTACCAATAAACATCTTGTATTGTGTATTGTGTATTCTACTTATAAACATGTTGTATGGGACCTCCATTTTGTAAATTCACAATTATTAGTCTATATTTAAACCGTAAAATTGCTCTTCTGTTTAAATTTATAGACACTTCTGGCCTTCTAACCGCCGGCGCAGATCTTCCAAGTTTGCAAATGGTTCCCGTCTTTCAGCATACACTTTTTTTTGCAATACATTTCACACTGAGTAGTCTAAAGGATTACAGTCTGGAGGATTAGGCGGCCACTGGTTTACTCGAATAAAAGATGGAGGGTTATCTTCTAAAAACTTTTGTGTCCTTGTTGCTCTGTGGGATGGAGCGCTGTCCTGGATAAAAACATAATCGCTCATGGTCTCCTGCGTAATATCCTGGAAAGGAAAGAGTCGGCTATTTTTTACTGATCGTCAGTTAACCAAAACAAACGCAGATAGCTACATACGGCATTTACGTGACAATTTACTACCGGAAATGCATCGATTGTACCCGAAAAACGATTATGCCCGATCCCACAGAGCAGCAAGCACAACAGTTCTTAGAAGAAAACACGCCATCTTTTATTCCAGCAAACCAGTGGCCGCCTAATCCTCCAGACTGTAATCCTTTAGACTACTCATACTCAGTGTAAAATGCATTGCAAGAAAAAGTGTATGCTGAAAGACGGAAACCATTTGAAAACTTGGAAGATCTGCGCCGACGGTTAGAAGATCTGTGGCCAGAAGTGTCTATAAATTTAATCAGAAGAGCAATTTTACAGTTTAAACATAGACTAAGAATTGTGAATTTACAAAATGGAGATCCCATACAACCTATTTATCAGTAGAATACAGCATACAAGATGTTTATTGGTAGAATTTTTAAGAACATTGTCAACGTGTAATTGATTTTTTGTAGTTGATAGAAAAAAATTCGCCATTCCTTTGTTTTTTAAAATAATTGTTTGTAATTTGGCAGGAATAATTTTCAATCCATTGTTTCTTAGAATGCAAAAATTGAAATCACTATCTCAAAGTGTTCCGGAGATGAGAGTACTTAAACAGGGTTCGTTTTTTTCTAGCCACCCGGTATATTAGAAGTGGACTGAAACCTTTAAAAAGATTTTTAAAAGACAATCTGTAATTTTAGCAAGTAACTAATGAGGTGAATTTAGAGAAATGCCACTCGCATGTCATTACCATGTCACTTGCCTTGCTGTATCATAACATTTGCTTATTGTATTACGAGTATATTTATTACAGATTGTAAATAGAGAAAATCACGTTAAAAAATTGTAACAAAAGTATTCTGGAATTGCATGAATCAAAATTGCGAAAAATGCATGCAATTATATGACCTAATTGAACCAGTATTGCTTTAAAATAACAAACGGGGCGAATTTGGTCGCCAAATCGTTTCCATTCCAGTGTTGGTGCTCGATTCACGAAACTAAACTGTGTGATATCAGATTACAAATTAACTTCGGAACGTTTAGGTTCGCACGTAGTGTTCTCTAACAACGGCACTTTACAGGGACAACAAATGAAATTGCATAAAATAAAATGATAAGGCAAGTTTGTGGTGCTAAGGACGGACGAAACTGATCACTGATCATGCTCAAAATGAAATTGGTAGTAGGTAACCTGCGTGTAGTTCTGACTGCAATTATTTTGTATAATCGACAATCAAGCCTCCCTGAGGCACCGATGCAGCAGTAAAATTATACAAAATCTGAAATGGGCAGTGAATTTTTATTAAGGGCGATTTGTCAGCGTGAAATCAAATTATAAGGAATTTTAACGGAAAAAGATATAACTCTTCAGATTTCTAGCGGGGTTCAATCGATATGTTGAAATGAAGCAACTAAGAAGCAGAGCAGGTCTACAAATATAACTGTTCTTCAAGGCTGCACTTTTAACTACATGAAATAACATTATATGATGTTACACCATTTTCTTCATTCCTTAGGGATTTAATAGTCGAAGAAATTTAATTGCCAATTGTAACTTTTGAGTAAAAATAAGGAATCAATGATGCCAGCCGAATATCCACGAGGGAGTTCTAGGCTGGCACGAAACAAAATTACACAACATAACAAGAATATTTTATTATATTATTATATATCATATTAAAAATTATGAATTCGCGTGTTACGAATCAGAAAGGGGACAACGAGGAGGTGAATGCGCGTTTAGTTAGACCAAGCAAAAGTGCATGTTCTTTTCTGAGGTTGTACAGGTTCAAGTGCAGTAGCGAGGTGGGTGAAATTACCACTATACAGGGTGTCTCAGACATGACTCCCCAGGCCTATAACTTTGTTATTTTTAAAAATAACTATAATAAACTATATATATTCGTAAATGGGAGCAAATTCTCTATAAGATGGCGAAAGAAAATGTTAGAAAATCTGTACTCATATTATGGCAGCGATATTCAACTTTTTTTTTTCAAATTGCACACTGCTTTTTTTCGCTCATTCTGATAGTACTTTTTATTCTCTTTATAACCATGTAAACCAATATGGGTCTTACATAAGAAAATTCTCGAAAAAAATACGATTGAAAGTTGAAGTCTAGGTTTGCCATGGAAACAACTGATTGTTGTAATTTGTACTCGTCGACGATGAAAACAATAGCGTATAGCTGTAAAACAATTGCAATTTACGTTGTAAAGCAAGACAAGTGCTCTATCTGTATTTGTATGTTCTTGTTTGAAATCATAGGAGTATTAGAAATGAATTACACTAATTCTGGAAAGCTTGATATGATCCTTATTTATGGTTTATGCGAGAGGAATGCAAGAAGAGCAGCAAGGTTGTATGCAGAAAGGTATCCGCTATTGTTTTTATCGCCGACGAGTACAAATTACAACAATCAGTTGTTTCCATGGCAAACCTAGACTTCAACTTTCAATCGTATTTTTTTCGAGAATTTTCTTATGTAAGACCAATATTGGTTTACATGGTTATAAAGAGAATAAAAAGTACTATCAGAATGAGCGAAAAAAAGTATAGGGTGCAATTTGAAAAAAAAAAGTTGAGTATCGCTGCCATAATATGAGTACAGATTTTTTAACATTTTCTTTCCCCATCTTATAGAGAATTTGCTCCCATTTACGAATACATATAGTTTATTATAGTTATTTTTAAAAATAAGAATATACAAAACGCTAGAAAAGTTATTGGAGCTTTAAATTCTATATGGTGGGAAAAGGGGATCACGAAAAAAAATAAAAGACGAATTGGACAAGTTATGGTTGAGACTGTCTTATGTTACGGAAGTGAAGTCTGGACGTTAAGAGAAGAAGAAAAAAAGAAGGTGTTAGCAGTGGAAATGGATTATTTAAGGAGAAGTTCAAGAACATCTAGAAGAGAAAGAGTGACCAATGTACAAATAAGAAATAGCATGGCAGCCACAGAAACTGTTATAGACCGAATCCAGAAAAGAAGCTTAAAGTGGTTTGGCCACTTGCTTAGAATGGAGGATACACGATGGCCAAAGCGATTGTTTTATTGGACACCGCCTGGTAAACGAAAAAAAGGTCGACCCAGAAGATCCTGGAACGAAGGGGTAAGAACTGCAATGAGAGAACGAGATCTTGATGAGGACACAGCATACGATCGAGAGGCGTGGAGACGTGGAGTGGGAAGACGGCGACTTGCTGTATGATTATGTAGTATATACAATTTCTGTCTGTAATGGTACATACTGTATACATGATTAATCCCAATATATTGATTGATTTTTAAAAATAACAAAGTTATAGGCCTGGGGAGTCATGTCTGAGATACCCTGTATACAACAATCATAGATCCAGTGCTAACATACGGCAGTAAGGTGTGGACCCTAAAAATACAGGTTATAAACAAATTATAAGTATGGGAAAGAAAGGTATTATGGAGGATCTTTAAGGGGAAGAAGGTCGAGGGCCACTCGCGAGCAAGCGTAATGTGGGAAGTCAGAGCAAACAGTAGTAGATGGCTGTTACGTCGAAAGGAGCGTTGAAACACGTGGAGTAGGTGGAGAAAAAGAAGAGAACCACCCAACAATAGGTGGCTGGTCAAATAAAGGGAGACCTCATTGAACTGAACGCCAAAAACTGGGAACGAGCGGTTGATTGATAGAAGAAATTGAACAACAAAATAAACTTGATTCTGTAAGGCCTGCCGTATGAATAAGTACGATTTCGGGATCAAAAATTAAGCACTACAAAACGTTGATCTATCAACAGGCGTATTCCTTTCAAACATCACCAAACTTTTACTAAGTTAGGGATTTGAAATTGCAGTTATCCAAAGAAACAGCATAAAATCAAATAATAATAAATATAAAATTAAGGGGACTTAATATTATTCATACAGTGAAAGATGTCAAAACCTGGGAACGTACGACTAAGTATTAGAAGAAATAGGAAAACAATAAACCTCGGATCTTTATGGCCCGCTTTATAAATAAATACGATTTCGGTATTAAAAATAAAGAGCTTCAAAACGTTGATATGTCAACAGGCGGAGCATCCACCTATATATCTTTAAAACTCCACCAAATGCATGTTTACTTATTATCAGAGATTAAGTTAGGAATTTGGGACTACTGTTATTCAAAGAAATAGCACGTAATCAAATAATACAAAATATAAAATTAAGAGAATGCATTTCCGAATTTTAAGTAAAGATTTAGATAATAGATTGGCATTCTTCAGCTGCGCACTAAAATTTAAATTAGATAAACTATAAGCTGTTAACTACGAGGCTTTTAAGTTTGAAACGCTTATAATCACACAATGAATGGAAATTACTCGGAAATTATTCATTGTATTTCATCTACAGCGAAATCAGTAGTACAACCCTCATTTACATACTAGAAATAAAACAGGCTGCTTGCCATTATGTAAATGTTTATTCTAATTAGCAATATTCCATGAAAACTTTGTAGGCAACAACATCCACAGATGACGAATATTTGCATGCGACAAAATTATATGGTATAGAGGTCTGCCAACAGTGAGGGCAGATATCATCCAACTCCAAGTGTACTTTAACTAGCCAGAAAGGCACTTACAAACGGGACGAATTTGGTCTCCAAATGCGCTTCCATTCACAATATAAATACCTGATGCTGCAGGAAACAAAACTATGTGATATTGAAACAAATCATGTAAGACGGAGATTCACAAAATGGCAACCCCTTCCAAAATTTTTGCCTTGAGAAGTTTTTGCTAATGTTTAGCTTTGCATAATATAAAACTGTAAGATACACAGCAAATCTGCAAATGACCTTTTATGCATTAAATTTGAGCTCATTACTATACAAAAAATGGATAAATGCTTCCGGGCAGGCAACTCAATTTGCTACTATCACCGGAAAACCTGGATCTGGAAGGCAAAGAGGACCAAGCAACCCTAAACTAGTAAAAACAGTATCTAACTGTTTATCTTAAAATCCAGGAATTTTCGTAACAGATACGGCTTGTCAAAATTTTATGCAGGAAGAGCTAAACTTACTGAGCTACGAGTATGTTGCTACAAAGTTGCAGTAGTACCGGGCAAGGATGAAAGTCACGAAAAGGTGGTTAAGTCACGTCTGCGGAAACTGTACGATAAACACGGAAGAAAAGCAAGTTGTGCCATTAAGGCAGACTCCCGCCAACATCCCAGACTGTAGTTTTAAGCTGCAAAGAAGCTTGGATAACTGTAAAATGAATTCAAACAAAAATTCCAAAAAATATCTGGTATGTCAAGCCATCTATAGCTGGAAGAGTACCTTTTTGGTAGGTCAGAGAACCATAACCCAATGTATACACGAAGAGTGTCTTAAGAAGAGCCTATTGCCCTTTATTCTTCTTCTTAGAGTGGCATGCCCTTTACCGGGCGTTGCTGATCCTCTCTCCATGTGCCTGTGGTGTACGTGTCAAGTAGCCTACAGATGTAGGGACCTACAGCTTAACGTGGGCTCCGACCCACGAAAGTGCTTGCACTTTTACTCCAGAGAGGACTTTACTAGACAGAATATACACCTCGGTGGTTTGCTATTGCCTTCCGAGGGAAGTGGCCGGGTATTTTCGGTGTATATGTGACCCAGGGAATCGAACCCGGGTCATCTCAGTGGTCAGACGCACTCTGAACCAACTAAGCCACGACCGCCTTTTATTAGTAGGGATGAAATGTTGCCACCATTTTGGCCAGTTCTGACTGTGGAAACAAGGCTCTAACTTGGTTTCGAAATACCAATGCTGATTTCAAAGGAACCGAATTACTCGGAGTTTCAGCCTATTGAAAGTATCAGGCATCTGTTAAACAACAATTGAAGAAGACAAAGTGTCACATTAAAAATAATTCAAAAACAAATTGAGGTTAGCATGAGTTACTCTTTGAAACTACTAAAGACGGCCTGCTTCGCGTGTTTAGAATGCAAGATTTTGATATCGTGCATTATCGTCGAAATTAGCCTTAATTAGGCTTGGAAAATATCAAGATTTAAGACGCATAATAACAAAGGGGAAGTTGTGATTGGTGTTAAATACATTTCAGCATCATGAGGGCACGTCCAGAAGTAGCCCAAGTTCAAACTGATTTTTGATCAAATCATTCATGCCCTGGTTACAATTCTTTAGCCATGTCGAGAGGAAAATTGCTATTAATCAAAGTGGTTTTGTGGGAAAGAAAACCAAATGTATGGCTTAGAATAAAATAATAAAATAAACAATGTATAAATTACATAATAAAACCAAAATAAAACAAAACAACTCTGACAATTCCGATAGTTCTGATAGATACCATAACTGCCATTTTGGACACTAACTGAATGTTAAATTCGAATCAGCCGCCTGGTTTATACTCTGGTTACGATTCTCTTGTATCATTAAAATAACCCGTACGAACCATAATTTAGTCTTAAAATGGGACATTTCGGCACGGGGCAGCATTTACTGGGTATGATGTGAGGACGCAGAAGAAGGCAGAACAGCACAGTCTTTCCTCTTACAGCCGAAGCCTAGGCTAATTAGTCTTTACTAACTCGAAAGGACGAGTTATGTGGGCCCTTTTTGCACGTATGCTGGGCAGGAGGCTAATTTACACGTCGAAGGAGGCGCAGAAGATCGATCCACAGTGTTGTGGGGTTTGCGGTCAACAAACGTGTTGGTATGATAATCGAAACCGGTTTAACGTACCCTCCGAAGCACGAAGAAGCGTACGACGTTGTAGAAATTTCGGCGTAGATATTGACTGTCTTGGGAATCGAACGTGAGAGATCGAGGCATTTTACACATGGCTATTCGCTCCTCAACAGTACAGTTATAATTTATATTGGCAGACAGTTTTAGGTAACTTGTTCTTAGAGTTTATAAATTATGTTTCTTATACAGCTCATAACTTTTTGTTTCTCTTCGAAGATCAAATATTTCACGGTTGCCTAAAATCTTTTTTCGACCACTAAGTTTAAGAACACTCCCTACTTCCAAGCAGAAACATCCAGATTATTAAATTAGTCAAATAGGAAAAATTAAATAAACAGGCTTTCCGTAGGAAAGCTTTACTGTTAAAATCATTAAGAGCTAAAGAGTCAAAACATACGATTACCTCTGCTTCAGGTTAGCAATAGTTAATAATTTCCCATTTAATTCTTTCTATAAAGTTGGTGATAGTAAAGTCTATTATTTCAACCACCGACACAAAAAAAATCTAGGAAGACGTAACCAAACAAATAATCAAAGGAAAATTGCAGATGAAAAGTGTTACCACTGATGAGCATAATAAAGTCACAGCATCGGAAAATGAAATCCACCACAAGCTGAAATTTCGTTTGCAGAAGAATTGCGTTAGACATCAACAACAACTAAACACACCGAACTTTTAGTTCTATGTTTCAGCACTACACACTACACTAAAAGATTAAATTGTCCTTTCTGATTATATTGCACTAGCGTTACCAGAAAGGCTTCACATAATTTATAGCTATTCTTCTGGACGTTGCACAGTGTGTTTTAATATTTCGTTGTTTTAATTAAATAAAATGTTTCTCGATGTCTTGATATCACCGAAGCGCGTGTCTAATATTTAAGTTCCGTACGAATGTTTGGCACTCATAACAAACTTCTTAAAACAAAAGTCCGACAAAAAGTCTTAGGTAACGAGAAAAACCTTTCATTGGATTATTGTTCTTCTTTATTGGGCCAATGGGAGGAAAACATTTATTATATTCTGTTAAACTAAGTTACCTTCTTGGCCAGCAATGCATCACGAATCACCTTTAAAACTTCTTCGAGTTAGGGCGGCTAATGAACTGTGTAATCATGGTGGGTCCATTGAAGACAAGATGTCGATAGGTTAAAACTAAGGTGCAACGACGCTTCGAAATAGTTCCAATGTGATAGTCAGTTCATGGCGTGAAGAAATGATAATCGCGACGCTTCCAATGGCGGCTTGGTACACTACAATGCTTGATACATCTGAAACACAAAACTTGACAGTGAATAATTAAAGTTTGAGCTGAAAAGCTCTTAAAAGTAGCCTCATCTTACAGTTGTAAAGCAACTGTCTTAAGTAATGCATCATAGTATTTATTTATTGCTCGAAGCTGTAAAGGCATAAGGGTATAGAAGAAGAAGAAGTATTTATTTATTACAAACTGAAAATTATAAATTACGGAAAGAACGTTTATCTACAAACAAAATAGAACAAAATCAAAATTAAGCATAACCAAAATGGTCGGTGTTTCAGTTCGAGCTGTGCAAAAAAATGTGAAAAATTTTGAAGGCTTGAAAGACAAACGTTGGTAGTCATCCAAAGGGACTCTCCTGTAAAGAAAATTGATATCAAAATCATCAAGGTGGGATGACACAATTAATAAAGAAGAAGTTTATACAAAAAGTGGTTAACAACAGGAACCCAAGAAGCCAGATTTAATATAGAAGTGAAGAAAATAGCTAGAAATACAGAGGGCACTAGCTGTGACAACAGAAAGTTGCGAAAAAGTAAAATGACAATTATTACATTGGAGGAATTTGAAGACTATTATTCGTGATGCAGTACTCGAACTAAAAACATTGACAACAGTGAACATTTTAATATCAACAAACAGCATCTTTAACAAAGAATGGAAAGTAAATCTAATTAGCATGATGCAGTAGAGAAGGCGATAAACTGAAAACTTGGCGAACAAAGAGCAAAGCTAACTGAATTAGAAATCTCTCTTGGAAATTCGAAAGAAGATATGGTCATTCTGAAAGAAGAAAACAGAAAACTACATTTAAAAAATGAAACAGCTAAACAGTACTCGAAAAGAAATAACTTAAAGCTATTTGACGTACAAGAAGTTTCAAATGAAGTCGCTGATCAAATAGTTTTAAATATTTCCAAGGTGAAATGAAAAATATATTAAAACCTAATGATATACGAGGGTCATCTAAAATCTTCTTTCTTTCTCTTTTACCCTCTTATAACTTTACAGTGTCGAGGGGACCGGGCACACCGAGCCGCAGAGCGGTCACCCGTCCAAGTTCTGGCCAAGCAGGCTCTTGCTTGACTTTGTATATTTCACTAATACGTGCACTCCCACAAAAACAGTTAGGCACACAATGCCCCTCTTGATACTGTGCGCTACCAAAAAAGCTTGGTATTGGGAGGGTTTATGGTCCCATTCGTGTAGCAAAATGGTCACATACATATAGGCCTACTTTATGGATGACACCAGGGGAAATATTTATGAGAATAATGGCGAACTTAACAGATATGCACATTGTACCATCAAAAATTAAAAAATGTAAAGTGTCCAATTGTGCAAGTATTTAGTAATGTTGTAGCAACTATTATGTCACTAGTAAGTCACGATAAAACATTAACCGTTGATGGTCAAAGGCAGATGCCTGCACTCTTACTTCAGTTTTTTAATAAATTATTTGACAGCGTCAATGGGGGCATAAAAAGTAATAACGTTTAAAATAATATGAGACAAAGCTGTTACAAAACGGAAATGCTATCAAGAGGACTATTGGAATAAATCTATAAAGATGTTAGATACTACGGAATTTGTGAAAGCACAATCAGGATGGAGCTCAATTTACATTAAAAAATTTTAAATCTTACGTCAAATTTTAGGGAATCTTGGTTTTAGCAATTTCTTTTCACAAGAGCTTTTAATCAAGATACGCTTTTTGGTCAACTTCGACAACATGAATATCGAAATGTAAATCCAACCTGTTCTGCCTTTGCCAGGGTGTTTTGGGGACAAAAACCAATCGTAAAGCTTGTGAAAATAATTTACTACATAAAGATTCCTCAGCTGAAATTCGCCACTTTTATAAGTACCAGAGATATACCGGGTGTGGCCTGACATGTGAGACGTAGGAGAAATACATGCGATTTTGATAATTGCTTAATTTTATCTCTCCAGCTGAACCTTTTAGTTTTTGTACGTTCTTGTTTGGATGAGTAGTACGCTATTAAGCAATTGATTCTTAACTAATTAGGAAAATTTAGCTCCTAAACGTAAAATAAAGTAAATATTTTAAATAAAAGGCACACATGCACCTTATGACATCTTGCTTAAAGCTTGCTGCGCATCATTTGTTCGTACTAAATTCTGAAATTTCCATAGTGATGCTGCAGCTCATCAGAACAAGTCTAGTTGATCAAGTTTTTGTAGAATTAATATCAGTCTAATAATCAACAGTAATATAACAAGTGATGCCGTTTTTCCGATAAATTTGGATCGGATAGTTTATGAGTGCTAGTTAATTTGACAATTTCACGAGCCCGTAGGGCGAGTGAAATTTTCCAAAATTATCTAGCACGAATTAATTATCCGATCCAAATTTATCACAGGAAAATCGGATCACGCGTTGTATTCGTTAAGACTATATTTCGAACAGTTAATTACTATTTATGAATTGTTTTCACTCATTTAAAATACCTAAGTGAAAAAACCACGCGTGGTTTTTTCACTTATTAAAACGCACGTGTGATTTTTTCACTTGAAAATTGTTTTTATTGGCTGTTGCTAAGGAAATCGATCAATCTGATTGGTTAAGCAAAATGTGAGTGGTATAGTCAGCAAAAAATACCATTTCTCCTTCATTTCAGATAAATTTCGTACTATAATCGACTGAAAAAAAAAGTACTTTTCGATGAATAGCTACAACGTAAGCAACAGTTCGCCAGGAAGATAATATTCACATAAATGTTCAATTTCCCATGCATTTCACCTATGTCTCACATGTCAGGCCACACCCGGTATGTATGTATAAGGCCAATTACATTATTGTAATATTAATTTTATTAACAATGTCAACAATGTGGTAACTACTGCAAATATTTTCCATTATTTATTACCGAATATTATATAATTATAATTGTGGATCCTCTAAAATACCTACTTAGAAACTCTAATTTAGAACCTGTTGAATTTAATTTTACTTTCTGTGCACATTATAATTAGCTAAAGTAGGAAATAGTAAATAATTTTGTAGATGCTTTATACTTTAGTATATGCCATACCTAAATCGTTTAAAAACTCCCATTAAATTTGTAAAAAGGTTAATCTCTTTTGGGGGAGCAGGCGGTTGTGTTAGAAAACAAAATTGGCACATCAAATAGAAATAAATATATCACGGTGTTTTTAATTACTGGAATACCTTATCGACGCTCCATTTATCGCAAAAACTCGGCGTTATAGTCAAAACAATGATAAAGATAAGCGAATACTTGCGCCGCTTGGTACCAGGTATCACCAAGGCTTACCGTGATGTAATTGCATGAATCTTCCTACGCGAATATTTTACCTCTGAGTAACTTTTAGCGCGTACATTTTATTAATTTACAACATTTATTCTTATGTAAGAGAAAATAACCTAGAAAATGTTAGCAAGATCCAAGCGTTAACTGGCGTTATTTTCTTGTACCAAGTATCGTATTTACAATGAAAAGGTTACTTGGATTATGGGTGTGACATTTTTTAAACTAAGTTAATAACAAAAAACTTACCTAAACTTCAAATTGCCAAAACACTTTGATCAATACTTTTTGACACAGCTATGGGTTTTGTAGTGGTAGTGAATTGACCTTGAAGTAATGTAACGGTGAACCACACACAGACACAGAAGTAAGGTTATGCTAGAGATGTAACACAAGCATGACTGGTGTAAAATGTATAAAATGATAATCTAATAAATATATTGTTATGCAGTACAAAGTGTTGTTATTATAAACATACAACATACAACATGGCGCAGTCGTAAGTGATACGTTAAGTAAATAAAGAATCTACACAGAATTTGAAGTGTTCCACGCAGAGCAACACGAGGCAAAATTTGAGGTTAGGACAAAAACCGGGAAAAACAGAACAAAGAAATGGAGTTTCTCAAACAACCAAAACCATTGTTAATGTCGGGTGATTTAGGATGCAACTGGAAGAAATTCAAAGATAATTACAATATTTATATGTTAGCTTCAGGATGTACCGAAAAACAAGAAAACGTTCAGGCAGCCGTACTTCTTCATTGTGTGGGCGAGGAAGCAAGAGAAGTTTTGAAAACATTAGAACTCACAGATGCTGAAAAGGCAAGCCCTAAAACAATCATAAAGAAACTAGATGAGTATTTTCTACCTAAAATTAACCCTAGCGTAGAAAGGCATAAATTTAATACTTGCATTCAAAAACCTGCAGTAAATTTTGACAATTACTTAACAGAGTTAAGGCAAATTGCATCAAATTGCGAATTTGGCGCACTAAAAGACAGCCTAATATGTGATCGAATAGTTTGTGGTATTAGAGATAGTCATGTCAAAAACAGACTGTTACGTGAATCCAATCTTCAGCTGGATAAAGCTATTGAGATCTGCAAAGCAGCAGAACAGAGTGAAGCACACATCAAGCAGCTGCAGGAAAACAAAACGTTAGAAGTCGGAGCAGTACAAACAAGACACCTGAGAACAGCAGCAATTTCGAGAAACTTCCGGAGCAGTCCAGGACAGTACCAAAGACAAGGACATCATGGAACTCTACAGAAGCACAAGAATAGCAACCAAGGAGTCAACAGCGTACCCGCAGGTCAGTCAGCTGATCCAGTTACCATACAGAGTAAAGGAGCTACAGATGTTGGACGTAACCATCAGAATTGCAGTAGATGCGGCTACAAACATAAACCACGTCAGTGTCCAGCATACGGCAAGGTATGTCTTAAATGCGGAAGAGGAAATCACTTTTCCACAGTATGTAGAGCTAGAATTGTAAATGCAGTAGAGGTAGGCTTAGCAGATAATGATACACAATGTGAAAATGTAATATCAGACTATGTTTTAGGGTCATTAGAATTTGGTACAACCACAAATGAAGTTGGTAATGATTGGTTTGTTAATTTAAAGATATTAGAGTGTAACCAAAATATAAAATTCAAGATTGATACAGGGGCACAAATTAATGTGATTCCAGGGTATGTTTATGATAAATTAGGATTAGATTGTAAACTGTATCAACCCAATATAATTATAAAAAACTATGAGGGGTCAGTTTTAAAAACAAGGGGATCCTGTAAACTAAATGTAATGGCAAATAAGTACAGTGCTCAGTTTTATTTTGTAATCGCTGAAACAAGTGAAACCTCAACTCCGATTATAGGTATAGAAGCTATTAAGAGTTTAAACCTTGTAACTTTAAATCAGATTGATATGATTGAAAATGTTAATACAATGTTAGATACGAATCAGATTATTAATGAGTATGCAAACCTATTTACAGGTTTAGGTAAAATTCTGTCACAGCCATATGAGTTTAAGTTAATTGAAAATTATGATCCAGTGGTAGTTCCATGTAGGAAAATACCCTATCACCAATTAGATAAATTGCAAAATGAATTAGGCAGAATGATAAATGATGGAGTAATTAGTAAGGTAACAGAGCCAACAGAGTTTGTTAACCCTATTGTTCTTGTAAACAAGTCAAATAACCAATTACGTATTTGTTTAGACCCACAAGGGCTGAATAAAGCAATTTGTAGGGAATATTATAAACTACCAACATTTGAGGACCTCACACATGATTTGACAGGTTCCAAATATTATACAACGTTAGATGCCAACAAAGGCTTTTGGCAGATTGAGTTAGCAGAAGCAAGCTCACGCCTTACTACCTTTGCAACTCCGTTTGGAAGGTACAGATTTCTAAGATTACCTTTCGGGTTGTGTAACGCACCTGAAATATTCCATAGAACATTTTCAGACATTTTTGCTGACATACAAGGAGTAAAGATTTACATAGATGATATCATAATATTTGCAAAAACTGAATATCATCATAACCAGATTTTACAAAAAGTTCTAGAAAGGTCAAGAGAGAGAGGTGTTAAGTTTAACAAAGATAAATGTTCTTTTAAGCAAAGTCAAGTCAAGTATGTAGGACATATCTTATCAGAGCAAGGAATTAAACCAGACGAGTATAAAACTGAAGCAATACAGCAAATTCAGACGCCAACAAACAAGGAAGAGCTGAGACGTTTTCTCGGCATGATTACATATTTATCTCGATTTATACAAAATTTATCAAAGTTGACTTATAATTTAAGACAGTTAATGAAGAAACATATTGAATGGCTATGGTCGTCCGTACATGACAGTGAATTTAAGCAGTTGAAAATGGTCATATCAAATAAACCAGTACTAGCATATTTTGACATGAAACAACAAATTACATTATCAGTAGATAGTTCGAGCAAAGGGATAGGTGCAGTTATAATGCAAAACAATAGACCAATTGCTTATGCCTCAAAATCGTTAACAGAAGCCCAAACGAGGTATGCACAGATTGAGAAGGAATTGCTGGCTATAGTGTTTGGTTGTCAGAGATTTCACCAATATGTATACGGCACAAAAATCAAGGTAGAAACAGATCATAAGCCACTAGAGTCTATTTTTCAGAAACCAATAAACAAATGTCCACTACGTTTACAACGTTTACTGATAAGTTTGCAACCTTATGATTTGGAAGTTAAGTATAAACCAGGAAAATATTTATACATAGCAGATACTCTGTCCAGGTCAAGCTACGATGACAAGAATTTTAGTATTAATGAAAATGAGATTGAGGCTCATGTTAATTTAATTGATTTTATTAGCATTAGTAAAAAGCAATTTGACAGATTGGTAAAAGAGACAGAAATGGATCCAGAATTAATTGAACTGGCAAGGTTAATAAAAGAAGGATGGCCTAATACAAAGAAAAAAGTAAACCCTTTAATACAACCATACTGGCACTGTAGACATGAAATTGTGCAAATGAAAGGCGCACTATTCAGAAATGACAAATTAGTTATTCCTACAAAAATGCGAGCAGAAATTTTGGATAGACTACATTACAATCATATGGGAATAGAAAAAACCCTATTAAGAGCAAAAGAACTAGTATATTTTCCTTTTATGACAAAGCAGATCACAGATATGGTAAAAAATTGTCAAGCTTGTCTAACTTTTATGAACAGCCTGCAGAAAGAGCCAATGATTAACAGAGAAGTGGCCACCAGACCATGGCAAATTATTGCAGCAGATTTGTTCACTCTTCGTGATCAGCAGTTTCTACTAATAGTCGATACATTTTCCAAGTATCCAGAAGTATGTTGTTTAAACAATAACACCACAAGTGACTTTATTATACATAATTTTAAAGCAACATTTGCTAGACATGGCAAACCAGAACTGTTATATACAGATAATGGTCCGCAATTTAGCAATACAAAATTTAATAATTTCTTAGCAGAGTGGGAAATATCTCATCAGACAAGTACACCTCGCTATCCCCAGTCCAATGGATTCATTGAACGGCATGTTCAAACT
The DNA here is from genome assembly GCA_963082815.1 of Melanotus villosus. Classification (NCBI taxonomy): domain Eukaryota; kingdom Metazoa; phylum Arthropoda; class Insecta; order Coleoptera; family Elateridae; genus Melanotus; species Melanotus villosus. Next base: position 19,650,888 of record OY720425.1, on the reverse strand, counting down.
ATAAAAAAATTGCTTAAAAAGGCACATTTCGACAATAAAGATATGTATTTAACTTTGCTAGAGTATAGAAATACACCAATAAGTAGTGAATTACCTTCACCGGCACAACTTTTATTTGGTCGCCGTCTTAAAGGAATAGTACCGATCAGTAATAAATTATTAACTCCTAAGTATGCCACACAGTATATAAAAATTCTTAATCAAAGGCAGAACCAACAGAAAAATAATTACGATCATCACACCAAACAGCACAAACCTCTGACTGTTGATGATAAGGTCATGCTACAAAACCCACAGACTAAGATCTGGGAACCATCAAAAATTGTTCTAATTGACCAAACTAGACCAAGGTCATATGTAATAGAGACTAACCAAAATAAATCATTTACAAGAAATAGACGTTTTCTCCAAAAATTTGTTAATGAAAGACCGAATAATAATCATGACAAAAACGAAGAACACTATGACGAAATATTGAACTCTTATTTGAAAGACTCTACTACGACCCAGAAAAAAACAAGAGAGGAAACAGTAGAGGAGGATTATATTACAAATCCAAATATTACTACGGAAACAGAGCGTGTTAATAATATGACGGATAATGCTATGGTAGCGCAAGAAAAGGGAGATGACAGCAACAATAAAAAAATATTTCAAACTAGATCAGGACGTGTTATCAAAAGACCATCATATCTTGACAATTATACTACTTAATATTATATTAGAATTATATAGTTTTAGACTTAGTAAGTTATGTCGTGTTCAGTTCTAATACCTGTATATTGTTCTTATGTAGTTAAGTTAAGTGTTTATGTAGGTGAGTCAATTATGTTACGTATAGTTATTAAGTAGCGTTATGTAAATGTATTTAATTGTTTTTGAATCTCAAAGAAAGGGAGATGTAGTGGTAGTGAATTGACCTTGAAGTAATGTAACGGTGAACCACACACAGACACAGAAGTAAGGTTATGCTAGAGATGTAACACAAGCATGACTGGTGTAAAATGTATAAAATGATAATCTAATAAATATATTGTTATGCAGTACAAAGTGTTGTTATTAAACATACAACATACAACAGGTTTTAGTACAAACACAAAATTCAACTTGTTCGCCATACAAAATCGAAACTGTAACTGTGGCGCACGCCCTTCGAGGCAACTGCAGTTCTTCGACTGTTCGACATAGCAGGGAAGAAAACGCAAGCTAATACAACGTTGTCGGATTAGTCTACATTTACAATATGTTCAGCCTAATTAAAAAGACAACAAAAGAAAGAAATCTATTTCCACATATTAAATTATATTGAGCTTTCCCACAGACACTTCTGGTATAAAAGCTATCCAGTACGAGATTATATGAGTAACGCTAACTTTGCAATTGAATAGGGTCCGCAATATGGCCTTCGAAGTCGATTTCATACTCTGTTGCCTCACACGCTATGTATACGGGATTATGTGGAAACCAGCCCGCCGAAATTGCTTGAGTTTTAATTTATTTTTGTCCATTTCTCTTTAGGAAAAGAAAAACGACTTAGAAGTCACAATTTTTCTAATGATGAAAAACACATTATTTTGGGGTTCGTCAGGGAAAATGCTTCAGTTCTGGAAAGCAAACTCGTAGAGTCAAGCATTTTCAAGAAAAAAGGGAAGCTCAAGAGGAGAAGATGAAAACCGCAGGTTGTAATTGATCTCCTAGTAAGCTGTGAGAAGCATATTTTCCCATGAAGCAAGGCGCTAAATTAAAAATTTATAAATTCAAGAAAGAGCAACGTAAGACAGAGTGTGGTGGAGGACGTTTGGGAGATGATGTCCCTTCAGAGACAGACTGGGCATTTTATATTGTTAGTTCTGTAAAGAGGATACTTACTCAAAAAAGCAAAAGAAAGACATGACTACATTTGAAGAAGAAATGTGAACGTTAAATAAAAGGCACATAAGAGCCCAAATTGAAAACGAAAGGCTCATTAATGAAAAGGAGTTAGAAATATTACCAATTAAAAAACAAGCAGAAAGTGTTACGCTCGAAATACTGAAGTGTTATTAAGAAAATAGCAATTTAACACTAGACATAAATAAAATTTAATTAAAATTTGATAGTATATTTGTTCTTTGATTTTGTTTTGTATTCATGTTTATTAAAATTGTATGTTCTCAATTCGCAGTTAATATTTCTGCTCCCTCAGAACATACATAGGTAAGTACTTCCCATATAGACATAATCAACAATCAGACATACTCGATATAATTTCGCATAAAAACCTAACTTCGCAAATATACCAGACAGTTCTAACTGAACTTAACTCAGACCAAAGAATATAGATAGGGGAAGAAGGACAGCCTATGGGCTATTTAGCGTATTATTTAAAAGCTCCTCAGTTCTTGCCTGGCCCTCAAGTAGTCGCCGCCAGTACTAATGAACTTGTTTACGGCTATGGTCGGAGACGCATTTACAGATTCCTGTCGTAGTTTTCCCAAGAACACGTCTCCGCGTTGCCAGATTGCAAGGAAGTTATAGAGTTATGATTTAACAGCTATTTGTATATTAAGAGCGAATTTGGCAATTTGATTTTGCTCTCAAAATATACACAAGATTTTATCTACAATCGCGTTTATAAGCAATTAGAAAACAATTTATTTTCATTATTCCATTACAAACATATTTTATACGCCTACTTAATAACAAAAACAATTCAACACAGTTGCGGTAACGTCATTGCCGCATTATAAACTTGCGCATTATGCACAAAGTTATGATTTAAAGAATACCTATAATTGAATTTTTGTAAGGATCAGTGTTGGGTAAGATCCTTTAATTCAGGATCTAAATCCAGATCCAGATCAAATTAGAATCCGCGAGTTAGATCCAGATCCAAGATCAGCTTATACAGACGGATCTAATCAAGATCTAAGATTTAAAAAAGGATCAAGATTCTTTTTATAGATCCTGGTTATATTTCTTCTAAATTGATCTGTGGAAAGTTTGAAGGGTTGATTTCAAAAGTGATTAAAATTAAGGTTTAAATTCGATGAACTATTATGATACAATTAAAAATTTAGTAAAACAAACTCTCTTAAAAGTTATTGTTAGAATAAGAAAGAAAACACTCCAGCTTTATATATGTACGTCATCTATCTAGATTCTAGTATTGGTTACTAAGAAAAGTATGTAGTTATGTACAGATATGTCAAATGAGCAGTTTTTGTAAAAACGTAATAAATAATTATGTTCATGTACCGTTCATGTTAAAGTGTTTCTACTTTCTTTAATAAAACGTAACTCTGCAACAGGTTATGGGCCCAGGGCACGTAAGTTACACTGAGTTGATGTAAAAAAAAAATGGCTGCAGCAGCTGAATTTAAAGTAAATTTGGATAAACTTGAAGGTCTTAATGATTGGGCTAAGTGGAAATGGCACATGCATATGGTATTGCGTGCATATGGATTAGAAACAATCGTTGATGGCACCCGTGCTAAAGAAGAATTGACCACTGAATCGACAAACGAACAAAAGGCGTCGTTCAGTACGTGGCAACGAGATGATGCAAAAGCGTCGAGTTTAATTGTAAGTGCGTTAAGTAATCCGGTCGCCGAACTTGTGTTAACGTGTAGCAACGCGAAGGACTTGTGGGACAAATTGTGTGCACGATTTGAACGCAGTAGTACTCAACGGCTGAATATGCTAATCGAGTCATTCTTTCGTGTTAAACGGGATGAAAAAGAAGACATCAATGCGCATGTAGCAAGACTGCAAAAATTATTCGTAGATTTAAATGATGAATTAACGAAACATAACGAAAACACGTTATCCGAACGTATGTTAAGTGGCAGAATTTTGTCTACGCTAAGCAAAGAGTATGATAATTTTAAAGATTTGTGGGATACAATTCCAACGAAAGAACAAACGCTAAATTTATTGATACAGAAGTTATGCGCAATAGAACTAAGAGAACTGCAAAGTAACAAGACTGTATCTGAAGCAAAAGCCTTTGTTGGACAAGGTGAAAGTAATAAGAAGAGCACACCTAAGTACAAAAAAGGAAAATTTAGGAAAAACGATATTAGCCGTGCAAAGAAAAGATTTCCATGCAATAAGTGTAACCAACTCGGCCATTGGGCAGCAGAGTGTCCGGAGAAGAAAAACAGTACTTTTCTGGCACATGCCATGGGAGTATCAATGCAAAAAACTGTAAGTGCAGATAGATGGTATTGTGATAGCGGTGCTTCAAACCATATTACATCAAATAAACAGTATTTTAGCTCCTACAGTAAATTTTCTACTCCAGAAATAATTTTCTTGGGAAAACAAAATATGTTTATGAAAGCACATGGACAAGGAACAGTTAAAATTCAGGTACGTCGTAATAATGCTTGGTATGATTGTACTATGAAAGATGTCTTATATGTGCCTGATGCAAGTGCGCATCTATTTTCTGTAAAAGTAGCCGCAGAGAATGGTTTCAGCACAACGCTGGATGACAGAAGTGTGTCTGTTTGTGAGAAAAATACAGGCAAGCCTGTAATAACTGGTTTTATTAGTAATGGGCTATATGTTTTGAATATACGAGCTGTAAAGTCAGAGCAAGATGTACAAGTGAGTTTAGTTACCCCTTCAGATACGCTGCAAGTATACCATGAACGCTTTGCACATCAGAACAAACAGCATGTAAAAAACGTATTGAAGAAAATGGGAATTGATGTATCAAAAGGTAATGAACAATTCTGCGATGGATGTGCTATAGGCAAAATGCATCGACTACCATTCAAACAGCGAATGAATAGACCAACAAAAGTCGGCGAATTAATTCATGCAGATGTAACTGGACCTATGAGTACTCAATCTTTGGGTGGTGCAAAATATTATGTTTGTTTTAAAGATGATTATAGTAAATATAGAAAATTATATTTTCCAAAACATAAAAGTGAGGTATATGAAGTACTTGAACAATTCTTGAATGAAACAACTACTTTAGGACATGTTGTAAAGACCTTCCGATGCGATGGTGGTAAAGAATTTGATAATAAAAATGTTGCAAAAATATTAGCAGTAAGAGGTATCGAGTATAACATTACTCCACCTTACACGCCTGAACAGAATGGAGCTGCAGAGCGTGAAAACCGCACTATTGTTGAAGCAGCACGTTCAATGTTGAATCCAAGTGGACTTCCACTAGGACTTTGGGCTGAAGCTTGCAACACCGCGTCTTACCTATTAAATCGTACAGGAAAATCAGCAGAAAACGGTAAAGCACCGTATGAATTGTGGTATGGACGAGAACTAGGCATTTTAGATCACTTGCGAATATTTGGTACTCATTGTTATGTACACATTAGTAAACAGTTCCGTTCAAAGTTTGACAATAAAGCTGTTTTTGGACATCTGGTTGGATATGTAAACGACAAAGATGGCTACCGAATTTGGATTCCTTCTCAAAGAAAAGTTGTCTTAAGCCATGATGTAAGATTTAAATCAGAAGTAGTATGCAATCTGCGCAACGACGTTGCATTACCTGAAGACTGTAAAGAAGAAAAGATGCAGCACACTGAAACTACAATAATTGAAAATAAACAGGAAAATGTCAACAAGTTAACGGAAGAATGTCAAGAAAAACAAGACGACAGTGAAAGTAAAGAATACGGCAATGAAGACACAGAAACTGAAAATGCAGTGTCTACTTCCGGAGGAAGACAAAACCTAGAAGATGTACCAATTCGCACAAGTGAACGTGAAAAGAAGAAACCAACATGGATGAAGAATAATGAATATTTATACATGGCTGAAATTCAAAATGAAAAATGCTCCGATCCAAGTTCGTATAATGAAGCCATACATTCAAAGCAGCGAGAAAAATGGCTCAAGGCTATGCAAGAAGAATTGGATTCGTTGAAAGAAAATGAAACTTGGGAACTAGTTGAACGTCCAACTAATGAGAAAGTTTTACAAAACCGTTGGGTCTTGCGCATGAAGACTTCATGTGATGTAACACCTCGTTTCAAAGCTAGACTGGTTGCTAAAGGGTATGCCCAACAACAAGGTGTTGACTATTATGAAACATTCAGTCCTGTAGCGCGCTACGACACCATTCGAATGCTGATTGCACTGGCTGCCTCAAAGCAGATGAAACTTAAACAATTTGATGTAAAAACAGCATTTCTAAATGGATCACTGGAGGAAAAAGTGTATTTAGAACAACCAGAAGGTTTTGCAGATGATACGTCACGAGTGTGTCGCTTAAAACGAAGTCTGTACGGCTTGAAGCAGGCGCCACGGTGCTGGAACAAGAGATTCATGCAGTTTATGAAAAAAACGAGACTTGAGAATAGTACAGCTGATCCATGTCTGTTTTATCGAAAACAGAAGAATAGTGCACTTTATGTTGCGATTTATGTTGATGATGGCTTAATAGTTGGTGACAATGAAGAAGAAATTGAAGCCTTTATGGAAGAATTGCAGCAAGAATTTAAGATTACCACAGGATCACTAGAAAATTTCCTGGGAATGAATATAAATTGCAAGAAAGATGGATCGATTCATGTCAGTCAAGAAGAATATATAAAGAAAATATTAGAACAATTTCATATGACTGATGCAAACTCAGTAACAACCCCCATTAGTCGTGAGGAAAATGATGTTGCTGAAGAAATTACGACAAATATTCCTTATCGTAACGCAGTGGGATGTCTCATGTATTTAGCAATGGCAACACGTCCCGATATAGCGTTCGCTGTGAACAAGGCAGCTCGAGCAATGGAGAAACCAACTACATGGGACTGGAATAATGTCAAACGTATTTTTAGGTATCTACGAGGGACAGCAAATCACGGTATCACTTACGCAAAAGGATTTACTGAACTGAAGATCTTTAGTGACGCTGATTTTGCTGGCGATAAAGTTACAAGACGTTCGACCACTGGTGTAATTGCTACATTTGCGGGAGGTGCAATATCCTGGACAAGTCAACTTCAAAAGGTTGTGGCACTTTCTACCACTGAAGCCGAGATAATTGCTGCAAGTGAAGGAGCAAAGGAATTGGTTTGGCTCAAAAGACTTTTATCAGAACTAATAAAATTTAATTCACTGCCGATTCTGTATGTCGATAATGCAAGCGCAGTGAAATTAGCAAAAAATCCAGAATTCCACAAGAGGTCGAAGCATATCGAAGTGCGATATTTTTATGTTCGTGAACGATTTCTTAACGATGAGCTTAGACTGGAACATATTAGTGGAAAACATCAGTTAGCCGATTTATTAACGAAGTCTTTGGAGCGTGTTAGGTTTGAATTGTTGCGTAAGAAGTTTGGCGTACAAAGTAAAAACTCCGTGTAAGTTTTGTAGTGTTTTGGAGGAAGTGTTAGAATAAGAAAGAAAACACTCCAGCTTTATATATGTACGTCATCTATCTAGATTCTAGTATTGGTTACTAAGAAAAGTATGTAGTTATGTACAGATATGTCAAATGAGCAGTTTTTGTAAAAACGTAATAAATAATTATGTTCATGTACCGTTCATGTTAAAGTGTTTCTACTTTCTTTAATAAAACGTAACTCTGCAACAGTTATCAGTTTATTATTGCAGTAATACCTACATTTACAATGACAATGACACTTAAGTGTACATACAACTAGATGATATATACAGCGTGGAAATTAAGGAAGGAATAAATTCGGTAACTCCGTTAATCTGTGTGATAGAGACGATATCTAAAAGACGTGTATCGATTAAAATTACAGCACATCCGAGAAAGTTATTTTCAGATTTAACTTCATTTGTTTTAAAAGTTATGACGTCATCAATTATTTTTTTAAATGACATCCTATATTTTTGTTTTTTATTTCGATAGAGCATTTTAATCTGTTTTCAATGGTATATAATTTTGATTAAGTTACATTAAAAAAAAACAACAAAAAAACAAAAAACATCAAATGAACTAATAAATTTATGTGTTTTATTTTTTAAGCCATTTTCAATAATTTTAACATAAAAAATTAATGCAACATTATGGGTTTTAATTTTAAACCCAGATAATAGGATTACTCGATTAATTTCGTTCATTCTTACTAGGTAGGTACATATTTGAACTTATAGGCCGTTTTTCTTGATTTTTTTCTTATGTAACCTACACAAAATTGTATACCATTGAAAACAGATTAAAATACTCTATCGAAATAAAAAATATAGGATGTCATATAAAAAAACAATTGATGACGTCATAACTTTTAAAACAAATGAAAGTTAAATCTGAAAATAACGTTTTCGGAGGCGCTTTAATTTTAATCGATACACGTCTTTTATTCCTTACTTAATTTCCACCCAGTATAATAAAATTTTGAATAATAAAATTTGCTGAAAAGGGCAAAAAAACCAATCTTTAAACTCCATCGGTCATTAAATGAGAATCAAATTTGGCCCATTGGCTGTAATTAGCACTTTTGGACTTTTTGTCTGCAGACATTTTAATTCAGTGTTTTAGATGACCCTAAAAGTGGTTTATGGCTAGTTTTGTTACAAATTTCGAGATTTTACAGTAGTTGTCATCACTTAATCTCTGTCAGTCACAAACTTGTTCATTTTTCTAGAAATTTCTTATCCAAGCAAATGTAAGTTTTTGTCTACTTATACCATTCCCAGAAGGACTAAGGTTTAAAACCTTTTATTTCATGAGATAACAAGGGAACCTTTCAAATTTATATTGTACTTGCCTCTTGAGATTTAAAATTAAAAACTACAGTTTCTTTATCCTAGCCAAGTTTTTAAAATGGGAAATTTTTAAACGCTCTAATAGAAATTCACATTCAGTTGTGCTGAAGTTTGTCTTCAGTGTTGTCGTACTCTTTTGACGTTTCCTTTTCCGAAATTGATAACTCGAACGCATGTTCAGTGGCGCAGCCAGAAATTTTGTTCGGGGGGGGGGGCTAACTAAATATTTATGAAAAAAAATTAGACATTTCATTTTAATTAGCAAAAATGTATTTAAAATAAGTAACACATATATCATACTTATACTAAAAAACAAACAAAACGGAACGAGCGATTTTAAATCGGGTAGAGTAGGCGCGACCGTTTACCTATTTCAAATAGAAAATTAAAAATGTATATCTATTAAGCAGGTAGCTGTTTACCGGTATCCTGTATCTACTAAGAATATAAAGGTACAGTAGTTTGCATGTCTCGGGGGGGGGGGGGGGCAGGCCCCCCGGGCCGCCCCTGGCTGCGCCCCTGCGCATGTTACTCTCATAAACTGTTTTTAATTAATCATTTAATTAAGTGCAAACTCCATAAAACGTTGAAATGGCTATCGCAAGATTTAAGGACTACAAACCAGTCTGGTACACGCAATAAAAGAATACAACATTTAAGTAACGTTTAAAGCTTAAAAAATGTACGTTTATATGCTTACAGATATATATTTGTATACTTCCTATTCTTTGTAACTTTGTATATTATATTGTTTTATTGTATGTAATATTTACACCTTGAAAATCTCATTTATTTAATAGATCATTGAAATTGGCGAGAGTAAGACTCAAATTTCCTTTAATCTGCCTTAAGAAAAAACAATTAAACCTGTCAAAGGTTGGGGCGAATTGGGGTTCAATCCCGAATAATGCCTAACTCTTTATTAACAAATTATTATTTATATCGCTAAAAAATTACGTCAAATGCAAGTAATAACAATTTATTTAAAAATAGCTATTTGGTATAATTTTTGAGCGATTTAAATATAATAATAATAAATGCGTTTATTGAGCAAAAATAAACAAAATTGTTATTTTACAATATACTTGAATTATGAAGACATAAATTGCTCAAAGGGGCGAAGTTCAAGCATGCTAATCGAATTAGCACACTTTCTACCACTTCACCCCAAGGTAAATAAAGAAAACAGATAATTTGTTAAAAAAAAGGTATATTGTTGGGGATTGAACCCCAACCCTCGATTAGTTTGCAGCTCCTTAACCACATAAGTTCTTTTTGGTTTCTACTCTAATCAGTCTAATTTACGTTTAAAGCAGGGTACGACAAAATCGATTTACTTAAAAAAAATCAAAAAATCGATTTTTTTGATTTAAATCGATTTTTTTTAATTGAAATCGATTATTTTGATTTAAATAGATTTTTTACTCAAACGGTTAGTTTATGGCATAAGTTCAAAAATATTTAACTGGAGAGGAAAGAAAAGAAACAAATGGACATGATTTGTATTATAATTAATTATATAAGTGAAAATTACTTATTTTATTTTACATCATGTAATAATTTATACAGAAAAACTAATTGTGCTGCTTCGATGTTTCCAAGTTGATTCCGTAATTTGGATTGCAAACACAAAATGACTACGCATGCAATCTTTAAACTTTAAATATGTCACGTTTTGTAAAGAAACCCTCTTAAGAGTTAATAATGTACTTTTCTCAGAATTTTTGAGTCAACAAAAGTGAATAATGCTTTGGTTACTTTGTTTGGGTGTAATCCTATATTGCGGTAATTCCCAATACAAAACATCTTGAAGGTGGTAGGTACTTTTGGAGACCTTAAAGTTTAAACCAAGAACCATAAACAGAAAATCACTTACCTTGATTTAAATCATGATTTTTTGTAAATAAATCATGTGATTTAAATCCCGATTTAAATCAGCGATTTAAATCACTTGATTTAAATTAAACATACCCTAGTTTAGGTTGCAGTAATTTGAACTAGAGTATAAATTATTAAATAATTGTGGGTTTTCTGTGAAAACCGCTCCAATTCAATTTTTTTTAATCATCATCATTATTTGAACAATAATTTCCTCTCGTATTAAAATTTTTGAATAAATTCCGTATATTGTTTATTAATGTTTTTTTTTGCATTATTTGTATATAGCTAATTCTACATTTATTCCAGCATTTTTTGAGAATAAAATGGGGACAATCCGTATTCCGTATAATGTTGTGCTCATCGGTGCACTTTTTCTTGAAATTATATTAGAAACTTCTTATGTAATTTTTATAGGTAGCTACCTATTAAATGTTTAAAAGTGTTGCATGTGAAACTTATAAAACCTTTATTTTACTTGGTACGAGTTCATCCGATTGACAACAAATGTTTTAAATAATAACAAAACAAACCAAAGATATACACCTATATTTAATATTCTTTGTAACAAACTTAACTTCGATGTAAGCAGAATCAAACTAAATATTCTTTAGCAGAATACAAGATCAGTTCGGGTAGGTACAACCATTGTAAAACTATTGGAATTGTACAGAGAAAGTTCTTGCAACACTGTTATAGCTCAAGAATCCCAATGACTCATTTACCTGCTGAATGCCACTGATAAGTTAATCACTTTGACGCTAGGAGCTTCCAGAGGCATTTTCGAACAAAAAATGATATATTAAACCAAGTAAATAGTTATGCAACCCAAATCACAGCATATACTGTATAGCCCATAAGGCTGTCCTTCTTCCCCTATATATATTCTTTGCTCAGACCACATACCCGTAATATGCACAATATGGTGCTCTCTTTATTCCTACCCTAAGCCTATCAAGCTAATAAATGGTCGAAACGTCAATGAGCAACTTAATACTGTTAATTGGAATGTGATCCTATATTTGGATAACATGAATGCAAAAATGGAATTTCTTAACAAGAATGTAATACAGCTGTTTGATATACATGCACCGCTAAAAAGAGCAAATTTTAAGAAAAACTACCGTCCATGGGTTACTCGAGTCATTCGTATTATGCAAAATAAAAGAGATAAAGCGTTAATAAAATACAATAAATCCAAAACAGCTGCAAACTATACCTAATTATTACAAAGAATTAAGAAATCTTACTACTGCAGCAATACGAAAAGAAAAACAGATGTATTTGCAGTACGAAATTAATAATAATGAATAATGTCAATGATTCGGGGAAACTATGGAATAGTTTAAAGCGCTTAGGTGTGAGTAACAATTCAGCGAACAATATTCCAGAAACATTAAAAGAACCAGACATGTACGGAAAGTTTATCCTGGATAAAATTGGGACAAGTTGTGTTGATTTTGATACGAGAAATTTTTACCTTAATAATACTTATGCAGAATGTACCAGTGAATATTTTGTATTTAAATGTACGGATAGCAAAAATATCGAAAACATCTTAAGACGCCTAAAATCTAACGCTAGCAGGGTCGATGACATTTCTTTAAAAATGATTCTCATAATACTGCCCGTAATTATAGATTATATTACGCACATAATAAATACTTGTTTGTTGGAAGGAGTTACTCCAGATATCTGGAAACTTGCTTTATTAAAACCAATAGCTAAACGATCTCAATGTTGTACATTCGAGGACCTGATGCCCATAAGTATTTTACCCGTACTATCCAAAGTACTGGAGAGAGTAGTCTCTGATCAAATCATGGAATACGTAACTGAAAATAAAATTTTGTCGAATAGTCAATCTGGGTTTCGACCCGGTTATAGCACAAATACGTGCCTTTTGAACATCGTAGATAAATTAATAAATAATTTTGATAAATCAATATTGCCAATCTTAATTCAGATTGATTTCTCAAAGGCATTTGACATGATTGATCATGGAATGCTTCTTGCCAAACTTCAGTATTACAAATTTTCTCCAGCAGCTCTTCAGTGGTTTAAAAGTTACTTCGAAGGTAGATACTTCAGGGTCTGTATGTCGTCGGGTGTCGAAACAGTTTATTCGTCTACTTTTCCTCTAAAACGAGGTGTTCCTCAGGGATCAATATTGGGCCCGCTATTGTTTTTAGTTTATGTTGCTGATATGCCGTCAGTTTTCAGTTTCAGTACTATACATTCATATGCAGATGGCACCTCAATTGTTGCGTCCATTAGTCCTAATAATGTCGCTGAACAGTGTAACATAGTTAATAAAGAACTTGGTTCATTAAGTACATGGGTATCAAATAATGGATTAAAAATTAATGTCTCAAAATCTTCTTTACTTATTGTAGGAAATTGCAACATTCCTAATATTTTATTAGACGGAGTAACTTTGAAACGCAGTGATGTTACCAAAGTTCTAGGACTCCTTATTGATAAGGATCTCAAGTTCAGAGAACATGTCAATAAAAAATTAGTTGCTGTTAGACTAAAACTGAAACAGTTATACCAGTTCCGGCATGATTTAAATTCTAATGTAAAGTTACGAATTATAAACTCGTTAGTTTTACCTGTATTAGATTATTGTTCGTGTGTATATGTTCCTAATCTCACACAATCAGACAAGAATAAAATCTTATTAATTCAAAATTCATGTTTGAGGTTTATTTATAATGTGCGTAAGTACGAACATATCTCGCAGTATAGGTCATTAGCTAAAATAAGAGATATGGAGACTAAAACTAAAATTTCCTACCTTTGCACGGTACATAAACTAAGACTTACTGGTACTCCTGCATATTTATTGGACAAATTAATACTCAAACACTATAACTACCCTTTACGTATCAAGAATTTATATATTGTTCCCTCTTTTATTGAAACAGAATTTAAAGGGTCATTTTCGTTCTTGGCACCCACACTATATAATGAATTACCGCTATCAATGAGATCTCTATCGCTTGGTAATTTCAAAAAATCAATAAAACTCATGTATCAATTTAAGTTACTTACTATATATTAATTTCCATTCTTGTTTAATTCTTTAATTCCTAGTTCTTTAATTCTTTAATTCTTTATTTTTGTCATTTACTAATTGTTGGCATGTTATTTACACTTGTTTTGTAATTTGATTGGTTAGGTGGAAGAACAGCCTTTGGCTGAACCTCGCCTTTATCCATATTGGCAATAAAGATTATTATTATTATTATTATTATTATTATTATTATTATTATTATTATTATTATTATTATTATTTCATTTATCTTATTTCTCGACTATACATTTGTCGGTTTAACTTCCGGGACTCAACCAGAGTCCTAAGGATTTCCTCTGCTAAAGGACTTTACGCAAGATGTGTGCTGAGCCTAGTAAAGCGATCTTTTGTGCCTCAAAGACTGTCGGTTTTCCTGGGATCAAATCAAGCTGGTTCCGAATTCCCTTTCTGACAATGCCTAGAGTACCTATAACCACTGCAACGGTTCTAGCCTTGGTGTTCCACATCCGTTTAATCTCAATTTCTAGGTCTTTGTATTTTGAGATCTTTTCGGTTTCCTTGATCATGATGTTGCGATCGTCTGGTACAGCAACGTCTATCAGTAGGCAGTTCTTGTTCTTCCTATCGTGGATCACTATATCTGGACGATTGGCCCTAATGGTACGGTCAGTTTGAATACCGTAATCCCACATGATGGTACAGTCCTGCGTGTTGATAACAGCGTCTGGGACATGTGAGTACCATTTATCGGACACTTCTACACCAACTTCTTTGCATATTTTCCAGTGCACATAACTGGCCACCCTGTTATGTCTGTGGGTGTACTCGTTTGCCGCTAAAGTGGTACATCCCGACAATATATGGCCGACTGTTTCCTCTGCTTGATGGCACATTCTGCATTTGCTGTCGACTTGCAACTTTAGAATTCTCTGCTGATGGTACCGGGTGTTCAGCGCTTGGTCTTGTGCAGCAATTAGTAAGCTCTCTGTTTCTCCTTTCAAATCAGAACTACGGAGCCAAGCTAAACTAAGTTCTTTATCAACGTATGGCTTGTTTAATTCTCTAAAGAACTGACCATGCAGGGGTTTATTTTGAGTGTACTCTAATTTTGTCATTTCCATCCTTGTTTTCAGGATATTACCGGAGTCTGTACGTCTCTGTCGGGTGTTCATATTGTCGGTGTTTTCTGATGTTGGAGCTAAGTTTTCAGGTCGATCGAACTGTTTGCGGATGTTGTCTGCTATGCTTGTTAAGGAGTTGCATCTCGCTTTACTTGCTTCGTGTGCCTTAACCATCTTCATGAATTTATCTTTACCCTGTCCAATGTATTCACTCAGTCCCACTATAGCAATGTTATACGCAGACTCCAGTTCGATAAGTCCACGTCCTCCATTGCGTCTTTTGATGTATAGTCTTTCGACGTCTGCCTTAGGGTGATGAAGACCGTGCATTGTCAGTAGTTTTCGAGTCTTTCTATCCATTTTTCTTATTTCGTCCAATCTCCAATCAACTATTCCAAAGCTGTAGGTGGGAACAGGTATGGCTAAGCTGTTGATGGCATTGATCTTGTTTTTAGAACTCAGTTTACTTCTAAGTACCAGCCGCACTCGTCTTTTATATTCTTGTGTGATTTTGACTTTCATTTGTTTGTGCTGGATTTCGTCCCTTTCATCCACTCCTAGATATTTGTATACGTCATTCTGGTCTAACTGTTTAATGATTGATCCGTTCTCGAGTTGAGTATTTCGGCTTTCCACTCTTTTGCCCTTCTTAACTGCAATAGTTGCACATTTGTCCAAGCCGAATTCCATTTTAATGTCATCACTAAATGTTTTAACGATATGTATTACTCTTCTAAGCTGTTCTTCGTTTTTAGTGAATATTTTGAGGTCATCCATATAAAATAAATGACTGACGGTATTGTTATCATCAACTGCATATCCCAGTCCTTCTGTATTGATCGTGTTTGTCAATGCTATAAGAGACATACAGAAAAGTAGAGGGGACAAGGAGTCGCCTTGGAATATGCCTCTCTTAATGGAGATCTTTCCTGTCTTTACGTTGCCATTCTGGTGAAACAAGTGCATCTCGGTGTTCCAGCCTGTCATTGACCCTTCAATGAATTTAGTTATGGTGGAATTTACACGGTATATCTTTAGCGCTTCAACAATCCACGAGTGAGGGACGCTATCAAACGCTTTTTTATAGTCAATCCATGCCATGTTTAGATTTTTCTTTCTCTTCCTTGCATTTTCAATGATCATCTTGCTGATTAGCAGTTGATCCTTGCATCCCCTTGACGCTTTTCTGCATCCTTTCTGTTCATCTGGCAGGATCGAGTTGGTTACCAAGTGATTATACAGTCTCTATATTATTATTATTATTATTATTATTATTATTATTATTATTATTATTATTATTATTATTATTATTATTATTATTATTATTATTATTATTATTATTATTATTATTATTATTATCTTTCACTTTCATAGGTCGAAAGACCTAGTTTATGATTAGAGCGCGGACTATGTCAAGCAACTCTAATTTTATTGTATGTTGAGAAAACGTCTGACTATTGTGCAAGTATTAATGATAACTGTCTTTTGTAGTATTGCATAAGTGTCTGGATTAAGATCTAGCAGTTTTATTGCGTTGTGGATTTGTTTCGGTATAACTCCTGTAGCTGATAGAATGATAGGTATTATTACTACTTTATCTTGTTTCCACATTCCTTTGATTTCTTCTATGAGAGGAGTGTATTTGTGAATTTTCTCATTATGTTTTTGTTGCAGGTTATGTGTATTAGGTATGGAGATGTCTATGCAGTATGTGGTTTTAGTTGTTTTGTTTATTAATGTGATATCTGGTCTATTGTGTGTGACTGTTCGGTCTGTGATGATATTTCTATTCCAGTATAATTTCACTACAGTGTTTTCAAGCACTGCTTCCGGTTGGTATTTATACCATGGTTCTATGTTTTCTTGTAGCTTATATTTGTCTACTAGTGCTTGATGTATGATTTTGCATATGTTATCGTGTCTGTTTGTGTATTCCACCTTAGCTAGTTCAGTACAAGCACTGGTAATGTGTTCTATTGTTTCTGATGTTTTGTGGCATTTTCCACATTTGTCATCTGGTAATTCTTGTTTCAAGATGTATTTGCTATAGTTTTTGGTTTTTATAGTTCTGTCTTGAATGGCTATCATAAATCCCTCTGTTTCGGCATAGAGAGTGCCTGATTTTAGCCATTTGTTAGATGCTTCTTTGTCAATGTGTTCCATTGCTACATGATATGGATATGTGCCATGAAGTGTTTTATTTTTCCAAGTTTCTATTTTTTTACTGTTTATTACGATTTTTTGTTCTGGGTCGTATTCTTCATTTTTTAAGTTTAATGGGGTAATGGAATTGTCGGCTTTAATTATTATTTTATGTAAAGGGTTGTCTTTCTTTGAGTAAAAGTATTTTCGTAGGTTACTGAGCTGTTGGTAATGCACGTTTTTTATATCTATAAAAGCCCTTCCTCCCTCGTTTCGAGGGAGAGTGAATCTTTCCACTGCGGAGTGCTCGTGATGAATGCGGTATTTAGTAGCAGTCGTTCTTGTTAATCTATTTAATTCTTCTAGTTCTGTGTCGCACCATCTTATTAGTCCAAAAGTGTATGTTACAAGAGGGATTGCGTATGTATTTATAGCTGTTGTTTTATTCTTTGCATTTAACCCAGTTTTATATACGCTCTCTAGACGTTGTTTAAATTTCTGTTTAATATCTGCTTTAATTTGTGCATGATTTATAGATGGGTTTTGAAATAGTCCCAAAGTTTCTTCCTGTTGTAATCCTTCTATTGTGTTGGTGTCTGTGTAATGACCTTCATGACGTTTTATTTTACCTCTGACTATTGAGCACGTTCTACATTTATCAAGTCCGAAGTTCATTCTGATGTCTCTACTGAACGTTTCTGTGATATTAATAATGTTTTTAAGCTGATGTTCGGTGTTGGCATATAATTTCAGGTCATCCATATACAGGGTGAGTCAACGGGAGCGCGGTGGTTGATATCTCCTTTACTGTTTAAAATGCATAAAAAGTTTTCAAATAAAAGTTTTTGAGGACCATGAGGACCATATTGTAAAATTATTTTGAATTATACAGGGGGTTGCATAAAAGAGTGGCATATAAAAGTTTTGTTTTTTTAAATGGAACATCCTGTATATTTTTGCACAATCTTATTCGAATTTTTATTACCTTTCTGGATATGCTTTTGTTTTTAAATTCCGTTGCGGCGTTGCCAAGTTATTCTACTTTTTTAGAAAAAATTGACATTTGCAGACCTACGATTTGTGCAAATTTTATAAGCGAGGTCTGCAAATGTCAATTTTTTCTAAAAAAAAGTTGAATAACTTGGCAACGCCGCAACGGAATTTAAAAACAAAAGAATGCGCGGAAAGGTAATAACAAGTCGAATAAGATTGTGCAAAAATATATAGGATGTTCCATTTAAAAAAACAAAACTTTTATATGCCACTCTTTTATTCAACCCCCTGTATAATTCAAAATAATTTTACAATATGGTCCTCGTGCTCCTCAAAAACTTTTATTTGAAAACTTTTTATGTATTTTAAACAGTAAAGGAGATATCAACCACCGCGCTCCCGTTGACTCACCCTGTATAGGAGCTGGTTTATCTGTTTCGTGTTGTTCTTGTTTTCTATTTTGTATCCGTATTCGGTTGATTTTAGCATATTGGATAATGGATTAAGTGCTATACAAAACCAGACGGCGCTCAAAGAGTCTCCCTGGAAAATACCTTGTTTTATTTTTATTTCATTGGTTTTAAGTGTATTTTTCGGTGTGTTTATGTGAAGTGTTGTGCTCCAGCTTTTCATTATATGTTCGAGGAATTTTACGATAGTTTGATTTACTTTATATATATTATGTTTAATATGTGTATTAACCAGCGGAACGCTATCAAAAGCTTTCTGGTAGTCTATATATGTGCAGTATAGGTTTCCTTGTTTCAGTTGTGCATGTTTCGTTATCACCTGGTCTATAATTAACTGCTCCTTACATCCTCTACTATTTTCCCTGCACCCTTTTTGTTCTTCATTTAGTATGTTGTTGTTTGCTAGGTGTTCCCCTATTTTATTTGTTATTATTGATGTGAGGATTTTATAGATTGTTGATAGGCAGGTTATTGGTCTGTATTTCGCTGGATTTTCTGTTTCTTTTGTTTTTGGTATTAGATATGTAATTCCTTTGGTGAAAAATTGGGGTATTGTGTTTGGGTTTCGTATAGCCTGGGAAAAAAGTTGTGCTAGTTTGTTGTGTGTATTCGTTAATTTTTTGTACCAGTAATTGTGCACATTATCTACACCTGGAGATTTCCAATTTTGCGTTTTTCTTATTGCCTTTGTTACGTCTTGTTCTGTGATTAGTATTTGCTGCATTTCCTCGTATTTTTCCGCTAACTTATGTTCCTGTTGTATCCACGATGCACTGTCATTGTGTGTTGTATCGTGGGACCATATGCTTGACCAGAAATTTTCTATTTCTTTTACTGGTGGTGTTTGTTTTATTTGAGTATTACTGGAATTATTTAATGTACTATAAAATTTCTTAGCATTTTCTTTGAAAGTCCTATTGTGTATTTTTCTATTGTTGCTAGTTTTATATCTTTTGAGTCTGTGCACGTACGCCGCTAATTTCTGTTTAAGTGTGTCTAATAGCGTTATTAAATTAGTTTCTTTGTATTTTCTTATGATCTCTTCAACTCTTTTGATGGTTCTATTGCTTGTTATGTTATTTCTTATTTTTTGAGTTATCTGTCCTATTTCTTTCCTGATTTCTGTTATTTTATTTTCTAGCCTATACTGCCATGGTGGTTTTCTATTTTCCTTCTTGTGCTTGTTATTGTCTTGATCAAGGTATACTTTTTGCTTATTAAGTACTATTGTTGTGTAAGCTGCGCTATATATGTAGGCATGTAATTCGCTGATTGTGCTTATATCATTCATTATTTCTTTCAAATATTTATCAATGGTTTGAACAACATGAAGAGTGTCTTTGTTTTCTTTTAATTTTGGTATTCGTGGTCTGCGTGATGGGTCTGTGTGTTTCATTATGATGAGTGTTTGTTTAAATGTTTCTAGAATTTCATCTTCTTGAAATTTGTTCGTCTGGCTTCTTATTACTTCTACTGGGATGAAATTTTGTTTTTCAGTTGTTTGTTCTATGTTTTCCATTTCTACAACGTTCTGTGTTATTTCTATGCTGTTATTGTCTGTTGTTTGTTCTGTATTTTCCAATTCTTCTGTATTTTGTGTTGTGTTAATACTATTATTGTCTTCATTTTCTCGTGTTTCTTGATTATTCTGGTTAGGTATGTTGTAGGTTAAAGCTTCTTGTTTTAGTTTATCTAAAGCTGGTCTTGGTAATCTATTGTTGTTTATTATAACCCGCTTTTGGTCTGCTAATCTTTGCTCTGAGAGGTGTGAGAGTTCTGGATATATTTCAGTAAACATCTTATGCAGTTCTTGTCTAAAAGCTGTTTTTGATGTGTCTCCTTTGGTAACAATGTAATAACAACGCATGAGATTTGTATTCATCTCATCGTTCCACTGCATGCGTTGTCTTGTTTTACCCGCCTTAGTGGTTGCCGGTTGATTCACTGACAAAACACTTCCAGCAGTTTGGATTTGAGTAATTGTTTTTTGGGCTATTGAGTTTTCGGCTGTATCTGTTAGGGTAGGACCCATGGTAGGCGTCCGCCTGTTCAACATCCTACCACCACCGTCCCGCATGCTGTCACTTCCAGCGGTGGCTCCAGAAGTGCCCTGGCGATCCCCAGGCAGCGACTGTGTTCCGAGGCTATCCTCATGGTTCGTCTCCATTTTCAAATGGGTTGCCCATTAACGCAGGGCTTGCGGCATTTTTACCCTACTGCCAGGGAACTCAGGGTCCGTAGGGTCGTTACTCCCCAAATAGTACCGTAGGTACTACCCCTTGCGGGTTTATTATTATTATTATTATTATTATTATTATTATTATTATTATTATTATTATTATTATTTTCTTGTGTCTCGGTGTTTATCAGCCGGAAATTCTTATTGTGACGGATAATAATCAAGTCACAATATGTTTATTATAAGTTGAGGAATCTGCGTACTATTGAACAGGTGTTTAGGATGACTGATTTTTGTATGTTGGTATGTATGAAGGTTGGTATATGAATTTGCGTTAAATTTTCAATGAATGATTGTGGTGTGAGTCCTGTGACGGAGATTATGAATGGTAGTATGGTGATTTTTTCTTGGTTCCATATTGTTTTTAGTTCTATAGCGAGAGGTGTATACTTGGTTATTTTTTCTTCATATTTGTGATTAATGTTTATGTCGTTTGGTACGGCTATATCCATTAGAATCGTATGTTTATTTGTTTTAAGTGTTAAGGTGATGTCGGGTCTATTAGATGGTATAGTATGGTCTGTGAGGATGGTACGATCCCAATAAAGTCTGACTTCATTATTTTCTAATATTGGTTCAGGAGTGTATTTGTAGTATGGAATGTTTTCTGTTATTAGGTGATATTGTTTGGCTATTTCTTGATGGATTATTTTTGCTACATTGTTATGGCGTTCGGTATAATCAGTTGCTGCTAATAGGCGACATCCTCCTGTAATGTGATCGATAGTTTCTTTGAACTGATGGCACTTTCTGCAATTATCGTTTTGTATACTGTTATCCTTAATGATGTATTTTTGATAGTTTCTGGTGGCAACAACCTGGTCTTGAATTGCGAGTAGAAGACCTTCCGTCTCTGGAAATAAATTACCATTACGGAGCCACGTGTAAGACAGATCTTTGCTTACGCCTATGGTATTCATGATATGAGGATGTTTACCATGCAGTGCCTTACTTGCCCACTTGTCTTTCTTTTGTGCGATTGTGCAAGTGTGTGGTGTGTAATCTGTGGTTGAAAGATCAAGTGGTGTATACCTTAGATCTGCTTTGACTATTGCTTCATGTAGTGGATGTTCTTTCGTGCGGAAGTACTTTCTCAATCCTATTATTTGTTTACTATGGAGTTCTGCTATGTCTATCAATCCTCTTCCACCTTCTTTCCTGCCTATTGTGATTCTTTCAATGCACGATTTTGGATGTAATTTTCGGTGTTTAGTGAGTTCAGTTCTGACGAGCCTATTGATTTCCTCGAGTTCTGTTTGAGACCAATGAATTATGCCAAATGAGTATGAGAGGAGAGAGATAGCGTAAGTGTTTATGGCCTTGAATGTATTCCTCGAATTGAGGTAAGACTGAGCTATAGCTGTTAATCTGGTTCTATATTTATATTTTAATTGTTGTTTGATGTATGCATGATCTATTCGTGTATTTTGTTATTATTATTATTATTATTATTATTATTATTATTATTATTATTATTATCCGTTAGGGACAGATGGTCTCTCTGGGAAGGCCTCCTTCGTTCACCCCGGGGATAGGGCAGAACCTAGCACCCGATCGCTCACGTTGGAGGGTTCCCAGATCTCCTACAGGCTCTACCAACTTTAGGCCGGGTGACTCATCATACCTGGCATCACCTATAGGGCCCTTCCACGTGCTCGCATCCCAAACCCTCGTGATGTGCGAGCACGGATTACACCACCTCGTGCGCCCTCGCGATGTGGAGGGGGCCAAGAAGAATGGCTTTTTGTATTCTGCAGGTCAGGGAGGCCGAAACTGATCTGCATTCCGGGATGATCTCAAGTTCCCGGACGAAGCTTGCCTTTATTTCGCCTAGGACCCCAATAATCAAAACGACCAACTTGACTCTATGTCCTGGATATAATTTTTCAAGTTCGAACAGGAGATCTCTATACTTCTCCCTCTTCTCGATCTGCTTAGATGTGATGTTAGGTTCTGCTGGACAAGAAAGTTCGATGACATACAAACATTTGACGTCTAAGTCCAGCAGAACTATATCCGGCTTGGTTGCTTGGAGCTGTCTCGTGGTGGGAATACGAATAATTCCAGTATATACGACATCTGCTATTTTCCACCACGGACTCGATCTCAACAGGGACATACGGTATTACAGGTGCACTGTCAATACCATAAGAGTGCCTTAGATGATAGTAGAGCACTCTCAGGGTTGCATTGTGTCTTCTGATGTACAGGGTGGCCCATTTTCGATGTTTTTAAATGGGAAGTACCCTTAATAACCGAGATAGGCAAAAACTGATGTCGGAGTCCAGGGCCCTTTTTTGATGCAGGTTCAAGTCCCGAAAACAAAATTCCGCTATCTTTTGTTATTTTTTAGTTATAGCCCAAAATTCAAAATTTGGCCATATCGAAAACTTCAAATAACTCTCTTGGTTTTGAAGATATCCAAAAACGGTAAAAACATTCTACAGGCACTTTTTCAAATAGAATACGATAGTTAATTCAGATATCTTTTAATTTTCATGTTTTAAGAATTATGACATAAAGTTGGTATTTTTTAAATATAAGTCGTAGTTGGCCATGATACCATTAAATTGCATATTTTTTCTGATTTCCGAAAATATATAGTTTATGGGGGTTAAATTCAGTAACAATACCTCTTTTGGACAAAATTAGATTATATGATGCTGTTAGCAATTAGTAGGCCATGGTTCATGATAGCAATAAACAAAAGCTAATCGAGCGGGTGCATGTGACGTCACCAGACACACAATAACGCGCCCGACTGAAAATGAACGACAGTTTTGAAAGTTAACAAAACTAAATAATTAATTTAATATTTTGTAGAAAATCTCGCGTTATCTTTAACAGCTTTTAATTATCTTAATATATGGAGATTTTATAAGTTTCTACGTATAACCTGGCAAAATTTTTAGTTTCTTGTTTTCCAGAGCTTTTCTCTAACTGCTTTCTCTGGGAAATATCACGTTCCCTAATACTCCTTTTAATTCACGATAAAATTTTCAATTACGTTCGTATCAACTGACCGCGGGAAAAATTTTAAGTAGGTAACTGAAAATTTCGTAATTATGTAGGCTAAGCCATCCTTCATCTGGTTAAACACATCTTTATTCAGTTTGATATTGTAATATGTAATATTTTCTTTTTGGTAAAATTAGTATACCGGTGCATACAAATCTACCCTTTGTTTACCCTTCAAGTGTTCAGCTGATGGCCTAGTGACGTCACATGCAACCGCTCTATTATTTTTTGTTTTGCTATCATGAACCATGGCCTACTAATTGCTAACAACATCATATAATATGATTTTGTTCAAAAAAGGTATTGTTACTGCATTTAACCCCCATAAACTATATATTTTCGGAAAGCAGAATCAATATGCAATTTAATGGTATCATGACCAACTACGACTTATATTTAAAAAATACCAACTTTATGTCATAATTCTTAAAACATGAAAATTGAAAGATATCTGAATTAACTATCGTATTCTACTTGAAAAAGCGCCTGTAGAATGTTTTTACCGTTTTTGGATATCTTCAAAACCAAGAGAGTTATTTGAAGTTTTCGATATGGCCAAATTTTGAATTTTGGGCTATAACTAAAAAATAACAAAAGCTAGCGGAATTTTGTTTTCGGGACTTGAACCTGCATCAAAAAAGAGCCCTGGACTCCGACATCAGTTTTTGTCTATCTCCGATATTAAGGGTACTTCCCATTTAAAAACATCGAAAATGGGCCACCCTGTACAACGACACAGCGTATGAGGGGCATGCTGACAATATATGCATAAGGGTCTCGGGATGGGCCTTACACGCTCTACAGGCAGTAGGAAGATGTTCCTGAAAGTCGATATTACGATACACCAGCGTGTTAAGCACACCATCCTGGCATGTCAGTACAAACCCCTCAGTCTCGGACTTCAGACCGGCTGACTTTAAGAAGGCGAAGGTAAGTTCTCGAGAAAGGCCCTCTCGCTCAACATGACGAAAGAACTGGGAGTGTATCGGCTTTCCCATATGTTCTCTCATCAGACGATCGTATTCTGCCTTCTTCGTTCTTGAGCTGATGGTTGTCACATGCTCCTCAAGATTAGGAGCACCGTCGGCTATATGCCGATCTGGTGAGAGCTCTTGTAGTCCGAGCTTTTCTGCAGCCCTGCGGGACGCTTGAAAGAGAAAGGCCCCGTTCCCCGCTTGCTCATGTGTCCTAACAAACAACATGAGCGGATCATTACCCCTCATTACCCCTTAACACACGGTGACATGTATCCAGGACGACACGATCGTGCAGACACTCCAGGCTTAAAAGACCCCTACCTCCAAGATGACGTGGGAGGTAAATGCGCTGAACAGAGGACTTCGGATGCAAACTACGATTGATGTTCATGATCTTTCTGGTTTCTCGGTCGAGCGTTTGTAACTCTACGGCGTTCCACTTCGTAACGCCGAAAGAGTACAGAAGAATCGGGACAGCAAGCATATTCGTCGCGGCGACCTTATTCTTACCCGACAGTTGTGATCGCCAAATCTGTCGGAGGCGCGATTTATACTTGCTGCGGAGAGCCTTTTTTACAGCGGACCCATCCTGCATGCCACTTTGCTGGATGCCCAAAAACTTGTATGACTCTCCGACATCTAGATGTCTCACGATGTTCCCATCTACCAGATGAATCTGGTGGTCGGCCTCTGTTCAGATGAAACACAGCGCATTTGTCCATCCCCAAACTCATGCCGATCGCAGTACTATAAGTAGACACAGTATCAAGAGAGCTCTGAAGGTCTCCCCTGCTGCCGGCATAGATCTTTAAGTCATCCATATAAAACACATGGCTGACTTTATGCTGGCGTCTACTGCGCGGCCCAGCCATGTAACCTCTGCCTTTCCTGAGCTCGATCGATAACGGAAATAGCGAAATGCAAAAGCGAAACGGACTCAAGGAGTCCCCTTGGAAAACCCCGCGCTGGATTGTGATCCATTCTGTAGATACCACTTCCTTGCCGGATCTTATGGCAAATTTTGTCTTCCAGAGCAGCACCAGACTTTCTACACATCTCGCTATATCAGGGTGGATGTGGAGGTCTCCCAACAAGCGAATGATCAACTCGTGGGATATGGTATCAAACGCCTTCGCATAATCCACCCAAGCCATTGAAATGTTGCGTCTGTAGTGAACTGCATCGCTGCATATACAGCGGTCTACTAATAAGTTGTCTCTGCCATCTGAATGGCCTCGCTTCGATCCTCGCTGTTCATAGATGTTTTCCCATGCAGGAGCAATGGAGCTCAGGATCAGGGTGCGAATCATACAAGTTTTACAAGGGGGGATAGTATTCCACAATTTTTTTTTTATATATATTTTAATGTTATACATTTACACGGACGGGGAAATATTCATCCCCGGCAGGGGTACGATTTTTATTTTACAGGAGGAGAAAATATAAGCACAGCCAGGGAAATCCCTGGCATCCCCGGCGGTGATTCGCACCCTGCTCAGGATACGTTCGTATAACACGCTGGTGAAGATTTTATACAGCGTGTTGAGGCAGGTAATTGGCCTGTAGTTTTGGGGTCTGGACAAATCCCCCGATTTCGGGATCAGCACAGTTCTGCCCTCCTATCGGTAGGTCTTATGCTTAAAGGTAAATTCCACCGAGGGAGGCGACCGAGGGTAAGAATGGGGAACCACCGACTGCGAATGGTGGACGAGGTAAGACATCTAGGTATATATTGGGGGGAAGGAATGACGATAATCCCTCACATGAGGGTATTGAAAGAAAGGGGGAAGATGCTAGGGATGAGCCTCAAGCGAGTCGTAAAAGCCAGATGGGGACTAAACCACAAGACCGTAGAGATCCTCCACACGGCAGTTCTCGAACCCCTCGCTCTTTACGGAGCGGAGGTCTGGTTCGACAAGCTGAATAGTAGGCTCAAGGACGGGCTAGGCACCACTCAACGTCCGATGCTTCTAGCGTCAACGAAGGCGTACAGAACGGCGTCCACGGATGCGCTGGGAGTTCTGGCGAAACGGATGCCGTTGGCACTTAGGGCAGAAGAAAGATGGTACCGGAGGAAGATACGAAGAAGGATCCCGGTGAATATAGGTGAGTTTGAATTTGATGGCAGGGAGCAGACGATCGAACAGGCTCTCGTCGAACTCCGAGAACACATCCTGAGGAAGTGGGAAACCTCGTGGAACAGGTCGGGAGATGGAAGGATCACGCACGGATTCTTCCCCAGCGTGGCAGTGAGGCTACAGATGTCATGGGTCGAGCCCTCGTTCTGGATCACCCAGCTCCTGACGGGGCACGGCGACTTCAGGGCGAAGCTGCGATCCTTCAACTTGACGGACAGGGGCGAATGCGAGTGCGGAGCGGAGGACACGAGCGCGCACCTCCTAACAGACTGCGCGACGCAAGAGGTAGAAAGGGAGAGGGGTCTGTTACAGGTCTTCGTGGAACAACGTGGAGTCAGATGGCCACCACGCCCACAGGACCTAGTGGCAGAAGACATATACGACCGCCTCAGGGAGTTCGCCGAGAGAGTTCTGAAGAACCGGGAAGAGCAGCGCCGGCAGGAGGAGTAAGTAAGGTTAGAAGGTAGGAGTAAGTAAGGTAAGAAGGTACGTTCCTCGCTTCATTCCCCTAAAGACGTCCCTGACAACCTTCAGATGTCAGGGGGGCGGATATGCTTAACTGCTTGGTGCCGCCTAGTCTAGTCATATTCCAATAGTAGTTCTGCCCTCCCCCCGCCACTCTGGGATAGTTGCGTGACCCGAGATAAATTCAGTAAACACCCTCGCGAGATTCTTATTATTATTATTATTATTATTATTTTGCCCAACTGATTTAAATTCCCAAGGCCATATAGCTAGACAAAGCGATAAAAAACATTTAGAGAAGCAATACAAGAAGAGACTGTTGTCATTAGGCGGTATAGACCTGTAAGGAACTCAGTTCCTCCAACATATTTAATCTTATCAGAAAGAAGCATGCTAACCGTAAGCTGTGGCAAAACACACAAGATCCGACAGTCAGAGCCCATTTCAATCAGCTGATTAGACAAGTACATATTTAGAAAGCTACTAGACAAATTTGAAATTTAGAATAGCTCAATATAACCACCACATTGAAACCCTCAATCCAGGAGAGTGAATTAGGTAGTCAAGTAGTTTTACCGTGTAAGAATGCAGTTTCATATTAAAATAAATTTGTTAAGTGTAAAAGTGATTTTCATTTCAAACATGCATCTACTTCTTTAATTATTATCTGAACCAGGAGAGATGACCCCTGCCTCATCAATGCTATCCGTATGATATAAGATTTTACTTGCTAGTCAAATTAGCATGAATTGTATTTTCAAGCAATTAGGATTGGCGCTTTAACGGGAAAACAAACAGCTGTCAAGTACTTTCAATACGAATTTGACATTAAATTATTTTCGTTTTGATTAAGAAATTTAAAAATCCGTTTTCTATTGTGCTGCATTAGTTACCTATTTGCGTTTATTTACTTTTATGATGCCTAAGGTTAGATGCAACCTAAATTATTTTCCAATTCAAAATTTCAAATGATATAACAATCTAATAATAATAATAATAATAAACTTTATTAGTTAGCAAATGCTAATTTACATATACATTACATTTACATTATTCCTTAATACTTATTTTTTATAATACAACTTAAAGATTTTTTAAAAGCTCTAACATTATTTTCATCCTTTACATTTTGTGGAAGATCGTTATATATTTTCAACCCTTTATAGAAAAAAGAATTTTGTGTACTTGGTTTTTTGCATTTAGGTAGCCTGAAGTTACGAAAATATCGGGTTATCTCCGTTGTAAACCAATCCTTTGTGTCTGACCTTGCGTAACTAATTTTATGTGTCAGTGGACTGTTTAGAGCAGCATTTAACTTGTTTATCATATTTTCTACTATTAAGCTTACGTTGTTGTTATTGTTTTGCTGGAATGCATCGTCCCTATTACAATTACTTAACTTGTTTAGTAAGCTCTTTTGTGAATATTTGCTCCAGTTACATATTTTTTTAGTTTCACAATATGTCTTTAGCTACGCGGGTTTCACTTAAAAATACTAATGCTGGATTCCTGTTTTCAATTAAGACTTCTATTTCTTCGAGATGTTTTAGCATGCTTTGTGTATTTAAACATAAGATATCAGCAGGTTTTATTCTAAAAAATCAATTTTACGTTTTTCTAGTTCCAGTTTTCGCCGAAGTACGGGGCAAGCTGAATTCCAAGCTGCATGTTTAACATCCAATTTCATTTTTAGTTTGTCTACAGCATGTGAACAGTTTACGCATCTTTCTTCCTCTTCTTTAGCTTTACACTCAATTAATAGATGTTCACCAGCACATTTGGGACAGGCTGTTTGAGATTTACACTGTACGGCCTTATGACCAAAACCACTGCATTTAAAACACCGTGTTACCTCTAATGCATCATATATTTTACAACGGTCCCAGTTTATGTTTACTTTCTCCTCCTTCATTAATAGACGATATGCATTTGCACTTACTTCGGCTATCGCTGTGAAACTTCCCCTGCCTTTTTTATTTTCTCGTACATATGTTACTTTTATGGACACATTTTCAGATTCGAGGTAGTTATTCTGGCATTTAATTTTTTCTTCAATTATTTCAGGAGCAAGCCTTTCCGATAACCCAACAATTTTAATTTTTGGCATTCTTTTCTTAGGCACTGTTACTTCATAATCGTCACCTAATTTGTCCCGTGCTTTTTCTTTAATTTTACTTATAGTTTCCTTATTTTTGCACTCGATAACCACACTGCCCTTACTAAGTGTCCTTAATCCAGAAATCTCCAAATCGGTTGGATCAATTGACTTCTTTATTTCTCTTTTTGTGTCTGAACTCTTCTGTTCCTGGTTCTTGGGTTTTATAATAATAACTGGTTCGTGTTTTTTAAATTTTAGTTTTTCAGCATAAGAATCTATTTTTTTTTCTCTTCAATTGCATCTTTAATGTTGATTTCCAGATTGTTAACTTTAGATTTCAGATTTTCCAATTTCCCATCTTGAACTTTTAATCGCTCCGCTATATCCGTCATTGTTACTCTCATTGTATCTAGGGTAGATCTCAAATAATTACTTTTTTTATCCGCACATATGTCACAAAACCATCCCAGATTTTTACTACTAATTATTACATTATAATTTGGTTCAGTAATATTGGTGCATTTCATATGAAAAATTTTGTCACATAGTCCAAAACACTGTAGTGATTTATCTTTCTTTTCCGACAAACGTTTAGGAATGTTACTTTCCCACACTCATTTTGCGTGCGGGAAATCCCACTTTCCCGCACGGAGTGCCGGAAAGTGACAGCGATTTCTGAAAAATCAGAAAATCGCATAGCAACCATCCTTACTAGATTATTACTTTAAAAGAAAATATCAAATTTGACAACTTGAAAACTTACAAAATGATAGTTTAGGACGATTCCTAAACGTTTGTAGGAAAAACGTTGTTCATAACACGTCCGGGAAGAGCGATTCCGAAACTCATGCACGTCCTCCATTCGTTTCGGAATCGCTAACTTCCCGCACTTGTTATGAAAATAACTATTTCTTTCTAACCAATAAATGTACAACTGTATTTCTTCTGCAACGCAATAATAGTATTTTATGTATCTAGGACGAAAAGTAAGTCTTTAAGGTATGAGCAAGTTGTTTACGGCCGAGGCGGGTAGCCGAGGCCGTAATTACTTGCGAGTACCTTAAAGACACTTTTCGTCTGAGGTACATTCATAATTTTATGTCATACTGGTTTCTAAAGTTGTTAAATTATTAAAAGAAATCTCCAGCAATTTGTAGCAGTATTAGTTTTAAGTAAGTAGTCTAAGGCGCAACAATTCGTATCTCCTAGCAACGAGCATTTATAGAACAAAAAGTGACACTTTAAAGAACTAGGACTTTAAAGTGTCACTTTTCGTCCTATAAATCGTTCGAAAAACGTTGCTTTAGAAACGAGTATGACATAAACCAAATTAAATGTTCATTTATCTAAACTTCACAGCACAAATAGGTTCTACAAAAACGAATTCCAATGAACATAGGAATTTAGATAACTAATAAAATAAAATAATGTAAATGTATTAATAATTTGACAGTTTGACGTTTTAGTGACAACACGCGCATGTGACTTAAACTATTCTAGTCAAATAAGCACTTTAATCATAACACATGCTTATTGTAATGCTACCCTTGTCGTGTGCATGGGGTTTGTGAACAAATGCACACGCGTGTTTGTCGTTACCAAATTCACGTGTGATGAGGCAGGGTCCATCTTTCGTGGTTCGGATAATACTGATCCTGAAATATTATGTGAATATTTTGTGCAAAACAGATTAATTTCTAATCCTAAGTGATTTCACTATTCCTAATTCCTAATATTTATAATAACTACGTTACCGATAATAAGTAACTTACTATTAAGTTACAAGGATATACTAAATTTACGTCAATGGAATTATATACAGGGTGTCCCCGAAATGCCTTAAAAGCTCCAGGTAAACGTTTTGTTTTGTGAATTCTTAAGGCAAAACTGCAAGAAAAAATTTCCTCCGCAGCTTAGTTTTCTTGTACGAGGGCGTTAAAGTTCATATCCTTTAGTACTGACATTTATTGAAGTTTAGCCAAACGAATATTCGAAATTAAGTAAAACATATGTATTTGAAATTGACATTAATTTAAAAACGGCAATTTTTATTGAATTAGCAATCTAGTTCTTCTTTTGGAAGTACTGTTAAAAATCATACTTTTGGTAAAAGTACAATTTGACAACAATGAAGGTGCATGGTGCGGTGATAATAAAATTAGAAATACTGTTGTTTGCGATTTGAAAGGTGTGTCAAGTAAGTCGATTTTGAACTGATATTTGCG
This sequence comes from Melanotus villosus, assembly GCA_963082815.1. Classification (NCBI taxonomy): domain Eukaryota; kingdom Metazoa; phylum Arthropoda; class Insecta; order Coleoptera; family Elateridae; genus Melanotus; species Melanotus villosus. Next base: position 19,619,387 of record OY720425.1, on the reverse strand, counting down.
ATTTGTGTATTAAATTTCCCTTTAGTGCCTGTTTTTGCGTTCATTTGTGTTTTGTTTTGTTCGTATTTTGGTTTTCTTTGCCATCATTATGGCGTATGCAATAAACGAGTACGCTGATTTGGAGCCTTGGGGAATGTGAAGGAAACTGCAATGAGGCTGCTAGGGTTTACGCTCAGCAAATCACAGACTTTGAGAAACTGGGAATATCCTTCCTGTTCAAAATTGAGATAGAGGTCTACTAAGAACTATTACAGACAATAACTTAGAAAGGGAGGTTCTTGATCTGGTAACTCAAAAGCCAAGTATTAGCGTCCGTGCCCTTTCTAGAGCTGTTGGTGTATCAAAAACCACCGTTCATAAGATCATAAAGGACGATGGCCTTTATCCCTACCACAAAGTTAGAGTGTAATATTTATTACAGGAAGATTATGGGAAACGTATTACCTTTTTCAACTGGTTGGTACAACAACATAGAAGAAACCCAAGATTTGTAAATAACATTTTATGGACAGATGAAGCCACTTTTACACGAAATGCCATTTCTAACGTCCATAATTAACATATTTGGGCTCATGAAAATCCCCACGCCATGCACGAAGGAAATTATCAAATTAGGTTTTCGGTCAATGTATGGACAGGAATCGTAGATAACAAATTGGTAGGTCCCTTTGTACTGCCTCAGCGATTGAATGCTAACAATTACCTACTTTAAGTTTCTAAACGACGAACTCCCAACATTGTTAGAAGATATACATTTATTGGTTCGCAGCGATATGTGGATACAACTAGATGGGACGCCGTTCCAATTTATCGTAATGTATGTAACGCATACGTTACAACGGGTAGACGAGATTGGTCAGCAGTAACACAGGAAGTTGTATTGTCCTTTAAAAATTTTCTCGATGTTAGACTTAATCTTGAACAAGATGAAACAATTCAAAATATGATTAGCCTAATGTGTGCAAAGGCAGAAGCTCAAATGATATCTGCAGGCCGACCACTAGTTGAAAATCTCTTTGGTTCAGAGAAAGTAACCAATTTTGCGAGTAGTGTATGTGATTGCTGGCCTTTGATTCAGGAAATTCCGGATATTGATACTCCCGATGAAGGCACCAGACATGCTGATAAACTAAGAAAACTTATTGTTTGCACCACTGGTATTTTGCAAAAGTTATTAATCTCGTTGTTGCTAGTAAGCCCCCATTCCATGACCACTGAGAGGATTATTTCTCATTTTAATAAAATAAAAACTCCAGGCAGAATATCACTGAATGAAGACACAATGAATGATCGTCTCTTATTGTCTTTGAACGGAGTTGGAACAGCTCATTTTGATCCTAGACCAGCAGCCGCGGAGTTTTTACAGAAAAAAGAACAACGTTTTAGAGAACCAACCTTTGAAATTTATAAAACTAGGGATTTTATTAGTACCTTTTTTAAAGATGATCCTAAACTATAGTTATTTTAACCAATGTAACGAATTTCTTTTATTTTGTTATATGTACATATTTAATATTTAGTTACAAATAGGTAGGTAGGTATTTATATTTCATTTTATTATTTCGATTAAATAGGTACCAATAAGTACCTACCTAGTTTAGTCAGATTACCTCAATTAATCTGAGTCTTAGTATATTTTGTTTGTTTTTTTGTATTGTATAAAAAAGAGTTTATTTTTTATTTTGATTGTGTTTTATTTTTTGACACATTAAATATTTATAATGTATGTTTGTTTGATTTTTTCTTTTGCCTTAATGTATTTTAGGTATCATATTTTAAATTAGCTAGAGTTTATTACAAGAGGCCAAGGCCCAAATGTCTGTATCCATTTGTTTACTGGGTATCCAATCCGAAGGCCTGTGTATCCAAATGGATACACATTTAGACTACAGTAAATGTTGAAAAATTACTCCATTCTCCTGAATACACAACTGGCAACGACGAACTAAACTCTCTTGCATGCGTAATAAATTCATATTATAGTCCAGTCAAATGGTAATTCCACTTTGCATTTTGGGTAGGCAGCGATTTTTTTATCGGTGTGTAGAGGGGCCAGTGGTGAGTCTAAATCAGGGTTTTCGGGGTGGTAATACCCTCCATTCAGCCGCCATCTTTCGGCTATATCGCCGTAGTCATGAATTTTACAAAAAGTTTGTACGAAGCTTTTTTGTAGAGAATTGTATTATCTATTATATATATAAATTTATAAGCCGGAAAAAACAAAACATTAAGGGCTTACAACTTTTTTATTATTAACGCAACGTAATAAAGTTATTAATAAAAGTTATAGAGAATGAGATTTTCTACACAAAAGTTTTGTACAAAATTTTTGTAAGACTCACGGATACAGAGATATAGCCGAAAAACTAATTAACCCTTCTTTTCAAGATGACGACCAAATGGAGAGGGGGGTACCACCCCGAAAATCCTGATTTAGACTCACCACTGACTCCTCTACACATCGTAAAAAGACAATCGCTGCTTACCCAAAATGCAAAGTTTGCCTTTTTATTTCGATCATTTGACGTCGACTACTTCAATCAAATGGTAGGTAATTCAATTTTGCATTTTGGGTAGGCAGCGATTTTTTTACGGTGTATGTGGGGGTCAGTCGTGAGTCTAAATCAGGATTTTCGGGGTAACCCCCGCCATTCGGCCGCCATCTTGAAAAGAAGGGTTAATTAATTTTTCGGCTATATCTCTGTAGTCGTGAGTCTTACAAAAAGTTTGAGTAAAATTTTTTTGTAGAGAATCATATTCTCTAAAATTTCTGTTAATAACTTTTTTTACGTAGCATAAATAATAAAAGAGTTATCAGCCAGTAAATTTTTGTCTTGTCCGGCTTATAACTTTTCTATTATTAACGCTATGTAAAAAAGTTATTAATAAAAATTGTACAAAATACAATTTTCTACAAAAAAGCTTTGTACTAATTTTTGTGAGATTCCCGAATACAGAGATATAGCTCAAAAACCAAATAACCCTTCTTTGCAAGATGGCGGCCAAATGGAGGTGGTTACCACCCCGAAAACCTCGATTTAGACTCACCACTGACCCCTCTATATACCGATAAAAGAAAATAACTGCCTACCCAAAATGCAAAGTTTGCCTGTTTATTTCGACCATTTGAGTGGACTATTATTTCTAATACGAGTTTCAGCATCTCGAATCCTCTGCAATAACTGATGACGATCATTTATTTCGACGGCATAAACATGTTGCTTGAAGTGACCCCATAAATAAAAATCGCAAGGATTTAAGTCGGGTGATCTAGGTGGCTATGGTATAGGACCTCCATTACCAATCCATTTATTTGGAAGATGAGTATGCAGCCATTACAACAAATGTTTTTGATTTTCTTAAAATATGATTACTCATTAGTGTTTAAAGAGATAATTATTTTAAAAATCCTATAACTTCTTAACAAAGAAAGATAGAACCTACATTCATATGAACATTTCTTCATGAAATTACATCTAGTTTTCCTTGCCAAAGAGGCTAATGAATCATCCTGTATAACGAAAGCATGAAATTTCTCGATCTTGTATGAGCTAGTTTCAGTTGTGAAGTTGGTCTTGACAGCAAGCCATTGATAAAAGAAGATCTACATCATCCGGTGTTGGTAATTTCATTTGATTTGCAAATCAAAAGTTCTAATAATTTCCCTGTTTCACGCGGCAACTGTTATGTTGTGCTTGTTAGGATATTAATCACGAGTGATCTTATTCCGATTCTGTTTAATGGGTAGCTCGGGTGGTAAGTAGAATGGAGTGATTGTATTAAAGAAACTAGAATACTTAATATTCATACAACTTATATTTGCATTATAACTCCATTTATGCGTGTACAACAACGCACGCCATTATTCTTGTTACATATATTCTAACTCTGTTGCCAAACTTACATCTAAAACATACATACACTACATACCCCCCTTTTTAATCTGGTAACACTAATGATACGTAAATCTAAATATCTAACTTAGCTCACAAGCTCATCCAGATGTCTCGGTCTATTGATAGCTCTCTTAGAGCTTTGGTTATTATTATTTGTGCCTAATTCAATTTAGATATTGCGGCTAAAATTTAAAGGTAATGAGGCATTGTCACTTGTAGCCTCATTTGAGTTATTACACATATCAGTTAAAGCAGGGACTTTTGGAAAATTATTTATTAAAAGATAAGGAAGATTCAGGTCTAACGTTCTTGTTCTGTTCTTCTCTTGCATACTTCGATTCAATCTAATTTGCACTGATATTGTTTGTGTCTCAAACTTTTTTCAGTGATTGCTTCTGCCCAGTTTTTGTTGTTAATATTTCGATAATCTCTTACTAACACTCTCTCTCTCCTTCTTTAAAATCTGTGGCTTCCTTTCTTCTGTAATTTCTGCAGTCCTTTTCTTGCTTGTCGATTATGTTGTTACTAATACAAGGTTTTATTAGATCAAATAGTGACCTCAAATTTCTTCCAATCGTTAGGAAGGCTGGGGTTTCGTTTGCCGTGAAATGTTTTGCATTGCGGAAGTTTAATAAATAAAGATTTACCAAAACATCAATGTTGGTGTGTTTATTTCTGTCATCTGACAGTGCTGCATAAATACCTTTCTTAAAAGATTTCACGGTATTTTCAGTTTGTCCATTAGTAGCTGGGTTGTGTGGTGTCGTTAGAATAAATATGTCGAATACCATTTGACTTTAAAAATGGTTGAAAATCTTTCGATGTTAATTGCGTTCCATTGTCCGATACTATTGTGGTGTATGACGAATGAGTCATGGAAACCCTGACTTTGTAAGAGTGCTATGCACATAAACAAATAGTTTATTAATAAAGTCAATTAATATGAAGTTGTGTATTATTTATCTACCATCGGACTTTACAGTGGCGACGAGGATTTAAATTTAAAAACAGTTTGCGTGGGGAAGATACCAGGATTAATTAAGGTATGAAAAGCATTAATTGTTTTGAAGAAATCCGGATCATTAGAAAAATGGCTTTAATCGGTACATTAGAGCGTTTTTATCACAACGATCAAAATGGATTGTGTACCAGGAAAGATTAGAACAATTTTTAGAGGCTAATGATATTAAGGACACAACAACATCAAAAAGGAAAAGTGCAGTGTTAATTAGTCAACTATTTCCAGAAACTGTACAGCTTATTACGGGATTTGCGTTTTCCGGATGTACCGAGCACGAAAACATACACACATCACAAAAGTCTAGGGATATTTTTTTTTTATACAAAACTGTCAAGTATTTTGATTTTTTTTAGGTGGTCTGCATATAATAAATTAACACAACACTTTTACAACATTCTAAATTAAAAATTTAATTTAAAACAAAAGAAGACAATCTGAAAAAGCTTTAATGAAACTTATTAGCAAAAAGTTGATTTTACACAATCACAAGAAATTGAAGTGTCAGCACTTAAAGTATTCATTAATTAAATTTAGTAGAGAGTATTTCCTCCTCTTTGATTTAAAACGGCTCTGCATCTTCTAGGCATTGATAAAATTAAATTATCTATTGCATCTTGCGGTAACTGTTGCCAGTGTCTTACAAGGGTATCACGAAGCTGAATCCGAGTACGAATTTCGTCCAATTCACTTTCAATGCTTCTTCCCAACATGTCCCACACGTGCTCAATAACGTCTAAGTCTGGGGACTGCGCAGGCCATGGTAAAACAGAAATGTTTTCGTCTTCAATCCAATCGGTAACAGCACCTGCAACGTGTGGGGTGGCATTATCATGCATTAGAATGAACTCAGGTCCAACAGCACCTGCGCATGGAAGCACTATAGGCCTCCGTACCCTATTTAGATACCCATAAGCATTTAAAAACCTCTCAAGAAAACAGAGATCTGTTTTTCAGCCAATGCAGATACCACCCCACATCATTACGGTACCTCCTTTGTAAGAATGGACCTCTTGAACACATCTGAGCCTTTCCAAGTTACCAGGTCGTCTCCACACTCTAACTCTTTGACTGTCAGGGTGTATTCCAAAACGAGATTCATCTGTGAACAAAACCCTAGACCATTGCTCTTCTGTCCACAGAATATGCTCTTCAGCCCATTCTACTCTACGTGCTCGATTACCATGCCGAATTGGTGGGGCTCTTATTGGACGTCGGGCGTGGAGATCAGCTTCATGCAATCGATTTCTGATTGTTTGAGAACATACAGTTACATTATGAGTAGTCTGAAGCTGTGAAAGCAATTGTTTAGCCGTAATTATTGGTCGTCGTCTAGCTTCCAATGTTAAGTAGCGATCTTGAACTGCGGTAGTAATGCGTCCACGACCTGGATGTTGTTCGCTAGGATCTCCGGATGTCCTATATCTACGCCACAATATGCTAGTAACACTTTGAGAGGTGTTTAAAGCTGCTGCAACATCAACTTGTCTTCGACCAGCTTCTAGCATACCTACAGCTCTGTTCATTTCAGCTAAACTTAAATGTTGTCGTTCTTGACTACCTTCCATAATAACAGCACCAATAAAACTTAAATCACCCCAATATAAACGTAAATTAAATGTAAATGATGATTAAATTATTCCCTAACAACACTGGAATTGCTTTACTTTTAGTTGAATTGACAATTAAGCATCTGCATTTGTTTGTTTATTATTGAAACAATTGTTATCGCTAGCCCAAAGACTAGCACTAGCATACTTGATCAATAGTAGAGATATTTGATAACAAAATTGATTTATATCGATAAAAAAATTTATATCCCTAGACTTTTGTGATGTGTGTATGAACAGTTGGGTGAAATAATACAAAAACATTTTAGTCCGAAAATTTCTATTTTTCGCGAGCGGATTGAGTTTTGCAGAGTGGCTAGCTAAAGTGAAAAGTTTAGCAGTAAACTGTAACTTCGCCAATTTAGTCAAATTTTAAGGGATAAATTTGTCACCGGGTTAAGTAAATGACCCATATTGGATAAATTGTGCGAGGAAGATTACAAAGAGGATATGTCGTTGAAAGACGTGGCGGAAACACCTTTAAAGAAGGAAGCGGCGTTACAAGCAACCACGAAACAAGTGAGAGTTAACTGGACACAAAAAGGCATGGAGAAATCAAGCAAATTTAAATCAAAATGAGAGAAACCACAGCAGGAAAGAAAAGAGGCACATACTCCATCAACATCGAGGCAGCTGTGCGAGCTTTGTGGTAAGATTCACCTGCAAAATCAAGTATGCAAAGTGAAAAATATTAAGTGTTTTAAACGTAAGGCAATTGGACATTATGGTAGTAAGTGTAATAAGAGGGCAGTTAATAATCATAATATAGAGACACGGCATAGAGGAGACTGGGAGGATGTACCTCTGTTTAACATTGAATAGTAAAAAAATTAGTAAATTTACGATAAATGTTAAAGTAGGTAGTGTAATTTTAAACATGGAAATTGATAGTGGGGCCGGAGTTAGTATAATTTCAAATGAGCTCTATTTAGACAAGTTTGATAATTACGAGCTAAAACCGAACAAGATTGTTTTAAAGGAGTATACCGGAAAAACAAGTCAACCACTAGGCTATTTTACTGTAGAAATAGAATATAAGAATGAAGAACATAAAATTAACTTGTTGTACGTTGTTAATGGAGGAGGACCGCATTTGTTAGGCAGGGACTGGTTAAATACTTTTAACTTTGCCTATAGCCAAGTTACATGAAAACCAGCAGGTTAATTTTGTAAAAAAGGTTAGCTTAGAGCTTAGAAGGTATTTTAAAAGAGTATGAATGTTTATTTGATGGAACTTTAGGTACATACGAATATGATACAATTATTCATTTAGATTTAAAATCCAATTCTAAACATATTTTTTGTAAACCCAGGCCGATTCCATTAGCTTACAGAGAAAAAGTAGATTTTGAGTTAGAAAGATTAGTTAAAGAACAAATTAATAATCAGTCAGATAGACAGTAATCCCTGGGGAACGCCATTGGTGCCGATTTTAAAACCAGACGGTTCCATTAGGCTATGTGCGGATTACAAGACAACGGTAAACAAGTATTTAGTCGAGGTTAATAATTATCCTTTACCGAGAATCGAGGAAATTTTTGCAGCCTTATAAGGTGGACAAAAGTTCTCGAAGATAGATTTGAGTAAGGCTTACGTGCAATTCAGGCTAGATGAAGCATCTTCTAGGTTAGTAGCGTGGAGTACTCATAAGGGAATTTTTAGGTTAAATAGGATGCCGTTTGGCATATCCCCTGCTAGCACAATATTTCAAAAGAAGTTAGAACAGCTTTTTCAGGGGATTCCCGGAGTTGCAAACTTTTTGGATGACATTATTGTAACAGGCGTAAATTCAGAAATTCATTTAAATAATCTGTCAGACGTATTTAGAAAACTTAAGGAAGCTGGATTAAGAGTGCATTTAGACAAATGCGAATTTTTTAAGCCGGAAGTAACTTACCTTGCGCATATAATAATGAAAGAGGGTATTAAGAAATCCCAGGAAAAGATTAAAGCAATATTGGATGCACCTAATCCGAGTAATGTTTCACAAGTAAAAGCTTTTGCGGGAATGGTTAACGATTATTCAAAATTCGTACCCAAACTTTCCCAAGAAATGAGTCCTTTATACAAGTTATTAAAGAAAAATACAAAATTCTGTTGGGATTTAGCTTGTCAGAAAGCTTTTAAAGCAATTAAGAAGGAAATAGTTTCTGACAAAATTTTGGTGCATTTCAATCCGAAATTACCAATAATCCTTACAGCAGATGCGTCACAAGACGGAATAGCAGCCGTCTTGAGTCATCGTTTTCCAGATATAACGGAAAAACCGGTAGGATTCGTGTCGCGAACGTTTTCTCCAGCAGAGAAAATTATGCGGTGATACATAAAGAGGCATTAGCAATATATTTTAGAATCAAGAAATTTCATAATTATCTTCTAGGTCAACATTTTATTTTGCGAACGCATCATAAACGGTTGCTGGCGATCTTAGGAGAGAATAAAGGCATTCCGCAAATGGCAGCCAGTCGGTTGCAGCGGTGGGCTGTGTTTTTATCCGGTTTCAATTATACAATTGAATATATACAAGGAAAGGAAAACACCGTCGCGGATAGCTTTTCAAGATTAGCTGTCCCATATAGGGAAGAATATGTTGACGAAGGCATGACGTATTTGAATTTTATTGAATCGTTAAATACACCCATTAATTGTGACAAGATTAGGTTAGAATTAAAGCGCGATCCAATATTAAGTAAAGTAATGTCGTTTGTCCGTAACGGTTGGCCAAAATCGAGCGAAAACGAAGAGTTAAAGCCGTATTTTCATAGGAGAAACGAGTTAACGAGTACCGAAAATTGATTAATGTGGGGATACAGAGTAGTAATTCCTAAGGCGTTAAGAACCGAGTTATTAAACGAATTGCATCAGGGGCATCAAGGCGTTGTACGTATGAAAGCCTTATTAGCACGTTCCTACATGTGGTGGCCTCATTTAGACAACGAAATTGAAAAAATTTCTAAGTCATTTGTAGCATGTTTGAAAACTAGATCAGATCCACCAAAAATTATTTTATCCACGACTACTTAATAATCTGTCAATTATTCATGTGTTTGGTCACTCATAATGCTATCCATTATACACTGACAGCAGTGTATAATGATTATTCGAGGTGTAAAGCCGGGTTCTCATTAGTCGATTTCATTGATCAATGAGACTGAATCTATCCCATTGAAAATACAATTGAATATGAAAATTGTTCACACGATTCAAGGGCATTGAACATTCTGTCAGAAACGATCAATTTTAAAAATGGCTGCAAAGAAGAAAATTGTGCGTGCTGGAGTCCGCATTGTGTGTAAATATTTAGTAAACCAAATCAAAAAGAGAAAAACGAGAAAATCATTTGAAATGTGTCATGTTGTTAAAATGACGCAAAACTCTACGCAAATTTATCCAGAGCGTAGGTCCCAACAATAAGCTGACGATGCAACTTTATTTGTTTCAATATAATTGAACTCTTGTTCTCACATTTCAAACACCGTTCAGTTTCATTGAATCAATCCCGTTGATCAACCAAAGTAGACCTGCCTTTCACTTCCATTGAAACGAAAAATCATTGATCAATATCATGGAAATGATGTTCCCATTATTCAATTTCTTTACAATGACATAGATTCAGTCTCATTGATCAATGAAATCGACTAATGAGAACCCGGCTTCATGGTAACATCATTGTCTATGGTGTATAATGAAGGAAGTAGGTTATGTTTCTAATCCTAATTGACAGATTATAGGTTATGTTTCTAATCCTAATTGACAGATTATTGACAAGTCGTCGATAAATTTTAATTAAAAATTCTTCGTGTTTGTGTTCGTGGATAAAGTATAGTATACGACTCGCTATAATGGCTATTATTACCTCGGATAATTGCAAAACTCGCTCGCAAGCTCGCTCGTGTTGCAAACATTATCCTCTATAATAATAGCCTACATTATAGCGTCGTGTATAATATACTATAACGTCGTGGCCAAAGACTTCCAGAGTAAGGGAACGCATTCATATAGATTTTCTATATTTTGATAAAAGGGTGTATTTGATAATCATTGATAGTTACAGTAAATGGATAGAGGCGTACGATATGAAAAATAATTCCAATGCGGTTAACACGATAAACAAGTTAAGAATAGCATTTACTAGTTTAGGTATACCAGAATTAATAGTATCTGATAATGGACCACCATTTAATAGTAAACTTTTTAAGTCGTTTTTAGCAAAGAATGGCATAGAGCATATTACGTCACCAGCGTTTTATCCAGCAGCTAACGGAGCCGCTGAAAATGCTGTAATAGTAATTTACGATACTAGTAACGTTATGATGCATTTTACATTACGAGAGAAAAGTTTGAAAGAACGAGCGACGAAGGAGCGAGTTCTTGTAATTCTCGAGTGATGTAACCAGCAAATAGGGAGTTATCGCAACTACTACGTTAAATTTCCGTTAACGCTAAAATCACGTGATGTTATACGCTATTTTATTTTTAAGGTAAATGACAATTTTGAGTTATCGCACGCCGCTATTTTACCGTACGCTAAAGTTTCCGAACCTAACCTCAACACATAAAATAACTTGTTTATAAATATGGCAACATAACCTCACCTCTCAAAATAACGTACGCAAAAACCCTCCGCTATTTTGTGAAAATAGCGGACCGCGGTTATTTATTTACCGTACGCTAAATGTAGGCGCATGCGCATTCGTCCGATTGTACGAAAATAACGTACGCTAAATTTAGCGTTGTACTTGCGATAACTCTCTAATAACGTTACGTGTGTCGTAACACGGTTTATATCATCCTATAATATCTTTTATCAAAAAGTAAAAAAATATTTTCAGTGACAGTTCAACGACAATTCATAAATAGTAACGTAAATCAGCCATATCGTGCTGTTATAAGCTTTTTCTACTCCCACCATGGAAAGTGGGCTTTTCAGACTTCGTCTCGATAGATACGAGTATTGAAAATAAGTGTTTGCCGAACAAGTGAAATTTGCGTGCGGAAAGTAATTTTTTCTATTTGGGTGCTAAAATAACTCCATTCTAGCACCCAAATGACGTCATTTGAGTGTTAAAATAAGTCGTTGGAGTGCTAAAATATACTAGTAAAATTTACTGCATTGATGTTGGTAGCGTTGAACTGTCAACTGACATACGTCAAAAATTCTTTTTCATACTGGGATCAGGACTTGTCCGGCAATAAATTTTCTAACCTAAAATTACGCCAACATAAACGTCACCAACCACCGCAAAATTCCCTAGATTTAAAATTTTTATTTTTTAATTTATAAAATGGTATAAAGCGGCAAAATAGAAAAAATAGTATAAAATACTCGTTGCAGAAGGTCTTTCAAGCACTCATTTGTTCCTCAACTCACCGCTATGCGGCTCGTTTCGGAATTTCAAATTCGTGCTTGAATACATGCCTTCTGCAACTTGTATTTTAATATACTATTTCCGACGACCACTATGAAAAATGACTCATTTCACACGGTTTACTAGTATTGAAAATAACAAATTTCGCATAGCAACGAAACTGTGTGAAATGCCCGTGTGCAAAACTTTACACACGCTAAACCACACAAAGCAGTCGGCGGGCGACGTCAAAAGTCGTCATTTGTTAAAAAATAAATATTTAAAACGTCAAAGTGTTGCAAGTGTGGTGCTGGTTCAAATTTCAGATTTTGCAGAAATATTTAAATTTTTTTATGGAAATGTGGTTGTAGAAAAATAGCGTGTAATACATCACTATCGTTCATGCTGCAAACTTCACATTCGTGTGGCAAACATAAGCTTTCAACACTTGTATTACAATATACTATTACAGCACTAGTGCTGTTAAATGTATCGTAACATAACTCGTTGCTAAGGAGTTATTAGCATGATAACGTTATAGGATGATGTAAAAACATTTAAAAGAATGTTAAAGGCAACGTGTAAGGATAATATAAATAAAAATGTCGATACGGATACTTGAGGTTTGTAGGTTATTAATTACACTGTTCTATGGGGAAAACTCCATCGAAATTATATCAGGGGCTAGAATTAAAGACGTTACTATCTTTAATTCGACCAAAAATAAGTCGGGATAATAAAATACCAGGGGAACTGATGGGTAGAAGAAACCGCAGTTGTGAAATAAGGCAGTATGTAATGGTACGAGATTACAGAACGATAAACCAGAAAAGGTGGGTTCAAGCAAAGGTAAAGAAATGTTTAGGAAGGGTAGTTTACTTGTGTGAAACTTTAAGAGACGATTTGCTATGGAAAAGGCATATAAATCAGATTTTAACATGTGAGCAGGAATCTACCCTGTAGCAACAAAACGGGGAAGAATTGGTTCCTAAGTTTAAGTATACACCTAAACCCTAAACCAGTTGGTATGGTAATAGATAGTAAAGACACAGTAGAACCAAACATTGACATGCAACTTGTAGATAGCGAAAATGTAATTGTAACACAAGATACCCCTTTTATTCGCCGAAGTGAGCGATTGCAAAGAGTACCTGATAGATTTGGCAATAATGTTAGCCTTAGTAAATAAGGTAGAATTGTAAAGTGTTAGGCTATTGTTAAGATAAGTTATTACTTAAAGGTTTTTATCTTAAAGAGGAGGACTGTGGTGTATGACGAATGAGTCATGGAAACCCTCACTTTGTAAGAGTGCTATGCACATAAACAAATAGTTTATTAATAAAGTCAATTAATATGAAGTTGTGTATTATTTATCTACCATCGGACTTTACAACTATTACTTCAGGTATTCTCTTCCGAAGTAATATTCGTCATTTTGAATATCTCTGGCCATTTGCTGAATATATCTACCGGGTGTTTGACTTAATGGGCGAACATAGGGAAATGGCATGGGAAATCGTATATATGCAGATTCCTGCTCCCCGTTTGAGCTGATAGGATTGATAGTGGCATCAATCGAAAGACAAAAAAATACGCTTAATATGGTACTACTTTACTTGAATTTGTTGCTTGTTAAAGAAAGAAATAGCTTAAAAACTATAATAAATAAATTCACAAAAAAACAGACCGGCCATGATCAAATTTGAAGTTTGTTTATGCCAAAATAAATTTATATTATTATAAAATGTTTTGAAAATAAAAATACCCTCTCCTGATTAGAATATTCAACATTATTATTCATAGTAATTACTTAATTGGGTAGATAAGTGAATTGATAACTGACAGAAAATAAAATTTATTTTGGCATAAACAAACTTCAAATTTGATCACGGCTGGTCTGCTTTTTGTGAATTTATTTATTACAGTTTTTTAGCTAGGGTTAAGTGGTGCAAAAGTGAGACAGTAGAAAAAGTTGGTAAAAAATAAGACAGTAGATAAACAAATATTAATTTAACACATTCGTTAATAATTATCGTATTTAAAAAAGCAGAGCTTATTTGTTACAAAACCATATAGCATGTCATCTTATAGTGATAGAAATTCACTGAAAAAAATGTACAATAGAACACTGTAAAATGAATCCAGAAAACTTTCATTTGCGCCATTCAAACTTTGTAGAAAAGAGTGGTTCATTATGTAGCCCATGTGCTATCAGTTGAAACAGACGACTTTGTAGTAACATACTTATTTACAACAATTAGATGATGTACTTAAAGGTGATGTTGTACTAAAACCACCTCCCCCAAATTCTGTTGGTGGTACAGCAAGGGCGTCCCTGCAGTATGTGTTTCCAATAGATTTAAGTGAATTTCTAGTGTATTAATTAGAAGTACCCATTATTTTATTCATGTGCTAGTGTTGTAAGTTCAGTTAACAAATTTCCTTTTAGTTTTTACTGATATTTTCAGAATTTTCTTGAGTTATTTAGTAAAACCATATTTAATGTCTTAGAAAATTAATAAAGATGTTTTCATCCTGCTTTTTGTGTTCGTTTATGGTGTGAAAAAAAAATTGAACATTTTTTTCTGGCTATTTTTTTACTGCCATGTCTTATTTTTGTCCTCTATTCAGTCTAAATTCGTTTTAGATGGAGTTACATGGGTGTCTCATTTTTCAACAGAGCTGTCTCTTTTTTACCCTATTTTAGAGGCAAAAATGAGACAGAAGTTATACACTTTCACATGATACCGGCGTGAAAACAGCAGCTAAAACATAGCAGCTCTTTTTACGAAATTACCCGAACAATCCACACAAACACTAAAATTATAGATTGCCGAAAACAAATCGTATAACTACAGAATACAAACCATCCTAAGGAGTGGCGGTAACGGTATAGGATACAAATCTTCTCAAGGCGCCCCAGGGGGTAGCAGCTGCCCTCGTAATCTCCATAAATTAATATTTCAAAAACGACACATAGAGTCACGATTAAACTTTGGTGAAATCTAACTACCAACAGGTCCAATCCAACGGTGTGGGTAACAAATTCTCGCAAGGTGCCACAGGGGGTAGCAGCTGCCCCGTAATTTTCAAAAATTAATATCTCAAAAACGGCACATAGAACCACGATTAAACTTTGGTGAAATCTAACTACCAATAGGACCAATCCAACGGTGTGGGTAACAAATCCTCGCAAGGTGCCCCAGGGGGTAGCAGCTAACACCGTAATTTTCAAAAATTATTATCAAAAAAACGGCACATAGAACCACGATTAAACTTTGGAGAAATCTAACTACCAACAGGACCAATCCAACGGTATGGGTAACAAATCCTCGCAAGGTGCCCCAGGGGGTAGCAGCTAACCCCTTAATTTTCAAAAATTATTATCTCAAAAACGGCACATAGAACCACGATTAAACTTTGGTGAAATCTAACTACCAATAGGGTCAATACAACGGTATGAGTAACAAATCCTCGTAAGGTGCCCCAGGTGGTAGCAGCTGTCCCCGTAATTTTCAAAAATTAGTATCTCAAAAACGGCACATAGAACCACGATTAAACTTTGGTGAAATCTACCTACCAACAGGACCAATACAACGGTATGGGTAACAAATCCTCGCAAGGTGCCCCAGGGGGTAGCAGCTGCCCCCGTAATTTTCAAAAATTAAGATCTCAAAAACGGCACATAGAACCACGATTAAACTTTGGTGAAATCTAACTACCAATAGGATCAATACAACGGTATGAGTAACAAATCCTCGCAAGGTGCCCCAGGGGGTAGCAGCTTAAACCGCAATTTTCAAAAATTATTATCAAAAAAACGGCACATAGAACCACGATTAAACTTTGGTGAAATCTAACTACCAACAGGACCAATCTAACGGTATGGGTAACAAATCCTCGCAAGGTGCCCCAGGGGCATATCAAAAAAAAATTATTACTACGAATGTAATTAGGCTTGATTATTTTTTAAACTAATACACAATGATGACAGTGACAGTGACTGAATTTTAATGTTTGTATTGAGACAAATGGCTGCGCTACTTTAACAACCAAAAAATTATCGATGTAATCAGCTACTAGCAAATTATCAGTGTAATTTTGATGCTATTGGTCGATTTGAAATTTTTTCTCATTGTGATTGGCTGACAGAACTGCTTAAAAAATAATCTCTGCGGTTTTACATTTTTTGGGCCAGTACTGGATTCGAAGGATTGCATTAAATACATAGGTGAGTAATACTATACCTTTATTTGGTAGCTCTTTTAGCATTTTTACTGTTATTAGATCCATATCCGGTGCTTTTCTTACATTCAGGAATCTTATTTATTCTTTTATTTCTTTAGGTGTGGGAGATGTGACGGGATAAATTGGTTGAGTTACTGGCATGGGTGACTCTAGAATTTCTTTCGTGTGGCTGGAATATATCAGCTAGGTGTTTTGCAAATGCTTCCGCTTTCTCCTTATCGCTTTTTGCCCACTGTTCTTATGATGGTTGTTCAATTCTAAGGAGGAAGAGTTGTTGTAGGTTTGTTTTTAGCTTTGATTGGTTTCCAAATAGAATTATTATAACGATTTAAGTTAGATAAATAAGCTTTAACTGACTCTTCCCTCAGAGCTTTTAGTTTAGATTTGAGTTTGTTGCTAAGTTTATTCAGCTGCAACCCCCTGGGGCACCTTCCGAGGATTTGTTACCCATACCGTTGGATTGGTCCTGTTGGTAGTTAGATTTCTCCAAAGTTTAATCGTGGTTCTATGTGCCGTTTTTGTGATATTAATTTTTGAAAATTACGGGTGCAACTGCTACCCCCTGGGGTACCTTACGAGGATTTGCTACCCACACCGTTGGATTGGACCTGTTGGTAGTTAGATTTCTCCAAAGTTTAATCGTGGTTCTATGTGCCGTTTTTGAAATAATAATTTTTGAAAATTACGGGGTTAGCTGCTACCCCCTGGGGCACCTTGCGAGGATTTGTTACCCATACCGTTGGATTGGTCCTGTTGGTAGTTAGATTTCTCCAAAGTTTAATCGTGGTTCTATGTGCCGTTTTTGAGATAATAATTTTTGAAAACTACGGGGTTAGCTGCTACCCCCTGGGGCACCTTGCGAGGATTTGTTACCCACACCGTTGGATTGGTCCTGTTGGTAGTTAGATTTCTCCAAAGTTTAATCGTGGTTCTATGTGCCGTTTTTGAGATAATAATTTTTGAAAATTACGGGGTTAGCTGCTACCCCCTGGGGCACCTTGCGAGGATTTGTTACCCATACCGTTGGATTGGTCCTGTTGGTAGTTAGATTTCTCCAAAGTTTAATCGTGGTTCTATGTGCCGTTTTTGAGATAATAATTTTTGAAAATTACGGGGTTAGCTGCTACCCCCTGGGGCACCTTGCGAGGATTTGTTACCCATACCGTTGGATTGGTCCTGTTGGTAGTTAGATTTCTCCAAAGTTTAATCGTGGTTCTATGTTCCGTTTTTGAGATATTAATTTTTTAAAATTACGGGTGCAACTGCTACCCCCTGGGGTACCTTGCGATGATTTGCTACCCACACCGTTGGATTAGACCTGTTGGTAGTTAGATTTCTCCAAAGTTTAATCGTGGTTCTATGTGCCGTTTTTGAGATAATAATTTTTGAAAATTACGGGGTTAGCTGCTACCCCCTGGGGCACCTTGCGAGGACTTGTTACCTATACCGTTGGATTGGTCCTGTTGGTAGTTAGATTTCTCCAAAGTTTAATCGTGGTTCTATGTGCCGTTTTTGAGATAATAATTTTTGAAAATTACGGGGTTAGCTGCTACCCCCTGGGGCACCTTGCGAGGATTTGTTACCCATACCGTTGGATTGGTCCTGTTGGTAGTTAGATTTCTCCAAAGTTTAATCGTGGTTCTATGTGCCGTTTTTGAGATAATAATTTTTGAAAATTAAGGGGTTAGCTGCTACCCCCTGGGGCACCTTGCGAGGATTTGTTACCCATACCGTTGGATTGGTCCTGTTGGTAGTTAGATTTCTCCAAAGTTTAATCGTGGTTCTATGTGCCGTTTTTGAGATAATAATTTTTGAAAATTACGGGGTTAGCTGCTACCCCCTGGGGCACCTTGCGAGGATTTGTTACTCATACCGTTGGATTGGTCCTGTTGGTAGTTAGATTTCTCCAAAGTTTAATCGTGGTTCTATGTTCCGTTTTTGAGATATTAATTTTTTTAAATTACGGGTGCAAATGCTACCCCCTGGGGTACCTTGCGAGGATTTGCTACCCACACCGTTGGATTAGACCTGTTGGTAGTTAGATTTCTCCAAAGTTTAATCGTGGTTCTATGTGCCGTTTTTGAGATAATAATTTTTGAAAATTACGGGGTTAGCTGCTACCCCCTGGGGCACCTTGCGAGGATTTGTTACCTATACCGTTGGATTGGTCCTGTTGGTAGTTAGATTTCTCGAAAGTTTAATCGTGGTTCTATGTGCCGTTTTTGAGATAATAATTTTTGAAAATTAAGGGGTTAGCTGCTACCCCCTGGGGCACCTTGCGAGGATTTGTTACCCATACCGTTGGATTGGTCCTGTTGGTAGTTAGATTTCTCCAAAGTTTAATCGTGGTTCTATGTGCCGTTTTTGAGATAATAATTTTTGAAAATTAAGGGGTTAGCTGCTACCCCCTGGGGCACCTTGCGAGGATTTGTTAACCATACCGTTGGATTGGTCCTGTTGGTAGTTAGATTTCTCCAAAGTTTAATCGTGGTTCTATGTGCCGTTTTTGTGATATTAATTTTTGAAAATTACGGGTGCAACTGCTACCCCCTGGGGTACCTTGCGAGGATTTGCTACCCACACCGTTGGATTGGACCTGTTGGTAGTTAGATTTCACCAAAGTTTAATCGTGACTCTATGTGTCGTTTTTGAAATATTAATTTATGGAGATTACGAGGGCAGCTGCTACCCCCTGGGGCGCCTTGAGAAGATTTGTATCCTATACCGTTACCGCCACTCCTTAGGATGGTTTTTATTCTGTAGTTATACGATTTGTTTTCGGCAATCTATAATTTTAGTGTTTGTGTGGATTGTTCGGGTAATTTCGTAAAAAGAGCTGCTATGTTTTAGCTGCTGTTTTCACGCCGGTTCACATGATAAAGTTGTATGCTACCTCAATTTAAATGAAGCTATACGAAAGAGCAACCTTTATTACACATGTTACCCTTTGTTTCAATTTATTTGCTCAATACTTTACACTCAAAAACTCAAAAGATTTAAAAATTGTCTCATTATTACCCCACTTGAGCAACAAATTCAAGTAAAGTAGTATGAAATTAAGCGTATTTGTTTTATCTTTCGATTGATGTCACTATCAATCCTATCAACTCAAACGGGGAGCAGGAATCTGCATATATACGATTTCCCATGCTATTTCCCTATGTTCGCCCCTTAAGTCAAACATCCGGTATAAATATCAGATAATTTAAAATTGGACCAAGAAAATCCATGTGTACTCTTTGCCATGGTACGCTCGGTCTATACCAAGGTGTGTTTAATGACTTTGGTGGATCGTCTGCCATCTTAGCACAGTTTAAACAACTTTTTCCCAAATTTTCTATATCATTATCTAACTTTGGCCACGCAAAATATGAACGTGCTATGGATTTGATCTTTACTATACCTACCTAAACGACTGGAGTGCAATTCATCTAACAGCGGTTTTCTTAACTTTGTTGCTATGATCACCCTATAGCCCCATAATATACAGTCTTGTTCGCATGTTAGTTCATTACGCTTTGTGTAAAATGATTTTAATTCTTCAGCTTCTATTTTCTCGAGCCAACCATTTCTTACCAAATCTAGAACTCGACCTAATATTATGTCTCTTCTGGTTTCGATTGCTATTCTGTTACTTTCAATGGGCAAACCTTCTGAAATTATTAGATTTAACTCACAAAAATTTTCATCCTACTCTTGTTTTGCTTCTAAAGGATGTCGACCCAACATATCGGCTGCACTATTCTCTTTTCCTTTCACATAGTCAATTTTGTATGCAAAGCCAGATAGAAAAAATGCCCAGCGCTGTAGTCGATTCGCTGCCATTTGCGGAATAGCTTTTTGTTCAGAAAATAAGTATATCGATGGCTTATGGCCGGTACGTATTGTGAAATTTTGTCCCAATAGATAATAATAAAATTTCTTTACAGACTAGTAAATTGCTAATGATTCTTTGTCTAGTGTTGAGTAATTAGCTTCAGCTTTTGTTAATGTTCTTGATATGAAAGCTATGGGACGTAAATTCCCATTCTTTAATTTATGAGATAACGCGGCTGCGACTCCATCTTGTGATGCATCCATTGATAATACTATAGGTAATTCGGAGCTGAAATGAATCAGAATTTGTTCTGAAACTATTATGTCTTTTATTTCTTTGAAAGCCTTATCACACTGTTCCGACCATTTAAAATGTATATTTTTCTTTAGTAGGCAAGTAGGCTGTATAAAGGTTTCATTATAATTGATAGCTTCGGTACAAATCTGCTATAATAGTTGACTAACCCCTCCCCCCAAAACTTTTTAGTTGCGTTGAATTTTTCGGAACTGTGGCCTTGACTATGGCCTCTATTTTGTATGGGTTTTTCTTTAAACCTTCCTTTGTTATAGTATATCCCAAATAAGGAATTTCGGTTTTGAAAAAACCACATTTTTCATATTTCACCTTTAATCCGGTCTCATTCAACTTTGTAAAAACTTGCCTTAAATTGTTTTCATGCTCGGATCTTGTTTTACGGGTCACAATGATATCATCAATAAAATTTGTAACACCGTTCAACTTTTGTAAAGTTTGTTCTAACGATTTTTGAAAAATAGCGCTAGCAGATGTTATTCCACAAGGCTTACTTTATATAACCCTTTATGTGTTGACCAAGTCACCACCTTCGCAGAGTCTTCGTCTAACTTTAGCTGGTTATATGCGTTGCTTAAATCTATCTTCGAAAAAGATTCTCCACCTTGAAGTTTGTTAAAAATATCTTCTATACTTGGTAGAGGGTATTTTACTTCAATCAGTGTTTTATTCCCCGTGCATTTGTTATCTCCGTATAATCGACTGCTGTCATTCTTCTTTAAAAGATGTACTCGTGGAGTACCACAATCACTGCTCTCAATGGGTGAAATACGATCTTCATTGATCTAAGGTTCCAATTCTGCTTCAACCTTTGGTCTCAAAGTTAATGGAATGGTACGTGGTTTGAAAAATATAGGATTGGAATTAGGTTTCAACTTTAAACTAAACGTTTTAAATTTGTAACAAGCTAGTTTACCATCACAAACTTCATCGTATTCATTTAACAACGATTCTAAATTACTATTGAGACTACCGATCTGGTTTGACTCATCCATTAACTTAAAATTAAATCTTTGTAGAAATTTTCTGCCTAAAATGTTATTGGTGCAATTTTTAATAACATAGGTACATTTTAAAATTACCACCACATTTACATCGATAACTTATTTTTACTAGCAGACATTTCCTGCAAAAGAACAATAATTGTTTAATTACCAATTATACAATTCAACATCTTTTAAATATTTCAAATACGACTGTTCAGTTAAACAAGATAACCCTGAACCACTATCCAACTGAATATTTAACTTTTTATCATTAATTAATACATCTACTTTGTTTGGTTCCAAGGAAAAATTAATATTGTTAATACTAATGCTGCCTAATGTCATTGCGTTTTCTTGGACACACTGCACATTGCTGCTGTTGCTGTTTTTGTTCTTGTTGAAATAACACACTTTTGATAAGTGTCCTTTCTTATTACAACTATTACAAGCATAATTTGAATACTTACAAGCTTGGTTTCTTGTATGCGTCTTACCACAAAAATTGCATTTCCATTTATCACCTGTTTGATGCTGCGGCAATTGCCTTTGTTGCTGCGACTGTTGCCTTTGTTGCTGCGACTACGACTTCGATCTCTGAATTGCATGTACTTCTTCTTTCGCTGCCAGAAGGGTTGACTCTTTGCTAAGAGCAAGTTCTAACATTTTTTCAGCGTTGTATCCCTTTTTCCTTCACATAATCTGTCCCTTATGCTGCCCCTTTTCATAACGCACACAAACTTGTCTCGTAAAATTTGATTCAGCTGTTCACCAAATTCACAATTTGTGGCTGAATTATGAATACCAGTATACCATTGATTGATTGTCCTTTGTTTCATCTTAATTGGCATCATAAAAATCTAGGCGTTCTCTAAAAACCCAGGTTTGCGGTGAGAAATTGATTTTCAGTAAATTGCACAGAAACTAGACCTCTTAATGTTCATACAACTTATATTTGCGTTATATCTGCATTTATGTGTGTACAACTACTGACGCCGTTATTCTTGTCGTCATATTATAACTCTCTTGCCAAACTTACATCTAAACAGTGACAGTGTTGCTATGCTTTACATACACAATACCTTCATAAATAAATTTTGCTTCTTCCACCATCTCCGCGCCTGTTATTAAGCCATCTACATAAAATATTTGTAATAACATCGGAAACTGCAGGACTTTCATGTTTACACTGAGAGCATTTTATAGCGAGAAATGACTCGGCGGTTGTACCATGGGTAACGGCAGTGGCGTGCAGTGAGTTTTTTACTTGGGGAAGCGCTTCTGTTTTACTGATAAGTACAAAAAGTGACAGCTTTTGATAATGCAAAACGTCAGTGTCAAAGAAATTGGCATAATTCAGTTTTAGGCTAAAAAGCTTTCTTTGGAAAACGAGATTTGTTGTAGCTAGTGAAATAATATAATTCAACAAATTTTAATTCATTAAAATTCTGAAACCTGACTCAGTTGTTACGTAATATTATTCAAAATTTCTAATGTAGCTCTCAAAAGAACCTCATTTTTGCTATAAAGGTATTATGTGTAGCGAAAATAAGATTCTATAAAGAGCTATGTTAAAATTGAGGTCGGATTATTGTTCCTCGTGCCGAAAAAGGTAGTTTCCCCAATTTTCATATCAATATTTCGAAAACGTTTGAAATTACAGCAAAAAATTAAGATTAAAATTTCGACTTTGACACCCTATATCTCCCTAAATATTAACTTTTGAACTAAGGTAATTTTAGGTAAATCGTAATATTTTGGTTTCGCAAATCTACTGTTGGTCTTTGTCCCATTACTTTTGGACAACCCTGTATAAAATTAATAAATTTTTGAATGAACAATCAGAGTCATTTTAACCCATAAAGGTTATAATATTTTATATTTACGACGTTTACAAAAAAAATCATTCAAATCGGAGAAGTTTGAACCGGTTTCGAGATATAAACGTAAAGTTACTCCACTTAAAGGCAAGTACAAATATGTGCCTTGCGCCAGCGACCACCGCTTCTCGTACAGCTAGAATCACGTATGTGAAATTACAACAGCGCAGATGCAACAAACGATTGTTATACGGGACCTTGTGCGAATATTTCGGAGCGGCCCAAGCGGGCCCAAGATAACTTTCGACGTTCGAGCCGATGTTTCCCGGTAAAGTTCAACGCTACACGGCCAACGTTGAACGGCGCGTTACAAAATGCGTTAATTTGCAATGAGTATTCGCATGATATTAAAAGCGAAAATTAAAAAAATAATTTTAACATACTGCTGAAACAAAAATAAAATTAATAAATTATATTGCTTTGCTTTATGAAGGCAAGGGAAGCGGTGCTTCCACCGCTTCCATGGACCGCACGCCACTGGGTAACGGTATTTAGCTCGTAAGTATTTAAGGGTTGATTTGGATTTGAACGCCAAATTATCCTTTGAAGATTGCGTTGTGCGTTATCGACAAGAACTGACGGTACATTTTTTCAATGTCAGCGGATAAGACGTATGAATGTTTTCTAAATCAGATTACGATCGAAATAAAATCGTTTTGAATTGTAGGTCCCGTCATTTGTAAATCATTCAGAGAAATTCCCGTACTTGTGAGAGCGAATCCACTGAAAACTACCCTAAGCCGTGTACGTGGTTATGCGGTCTTCACGAAAAACGCCATGATGTGGCATATAATAGTTAGTTAATTTTTTGTCGTCACATTCAATTCTGAACTGAACGTATTTCGATTTCATATTAGGATTTTTTGAAAAACGCCTTTCTAACGCTAGAAATCTTTTAGTCGCCGAATCACCGAATCATATAAGTTATTCCAGGATTCTTTAAAGGGTATTGTAACAATGAATCTACCCTGAGAATATATTTTCACGTTATTTACAAAATGTTGTTCGCAGGCTTGTTCTTCTGGGGAGATTGGTTTAGTCATGGAAACTACTTCAATTTCCCAGAATCTGTTCAATTGATTTTCTATTTGAATTTGTTGTGTTTATTAATTATAGAAGTAAAGTAAACTGAGCAATGAACTTTATTGTTAGTAATAACTTAACACATGTTTTATAAAATCGTACACACAAAACAAGATCGAGTACATTCAACGGCTCGCCCGAGACTACGTCACTCACATACTCTAATGATGCACACAGAGGGCGCTACCAGAAACTTATTGTTTAGCAGAAAAGGATAAAAGTAACTTAACATTCCCGCTCTTTAATCATTTTTTGCTAAGAAACATAAATTATAAACTTTAGCATAAGATATAATTTTTCATAAGGATAATTATACATATAAACATTACAAACTATGCTTACCTAGGTTTAAACAAACAATAAAAGAAAACACATCCTCCTCGATTTGCTTAATTTTTTTGTTACTGACAAGAAGTACACATTCCTAAATTCTGACATAATTTTGCAAACCGATCTTTTGGAAGTGGTTTTGTGAATATATCAGCTAACTGATGTTCGCTTTCAATAAAGAATACATCGATTATTGAATTTTCAAATTGTTCTCTAATAAAGTGGTATCGGATGTCAATGTGCTTTGTTCTTTTATGGAACTCAGGATTTTTTATAAGTCTAATAGAACTTTGATTATCGATATAAAGAGGGATTGCATTTTTTACCTGACATCCGATATCACTCAGTAAGTTTCGTAACCATCATACATCTTTCACTGCTGTACTAGCAGCTACATATTCCGCTTCTGTTGTACTTAATGTGACCAGTCTTTGCCTTTGCGATAGCCATGTTACCGGTCCATTTGCTAGAATGAATACGTGGCCTGATGTCGATCTTCGAGTGTCGATATCACCTGCATAGTCCGAATCTGAGTAACCTGTAAGAACAAGGTCATTCCCGCTGCTTCTATACAGTATCCCTAGATTAGGCATTCTTCGAAGGTATCTGTATATCCTTTTAACAGCTTCCCAGTGATTTTTGTCATGATTATTTAAATATCGACTAACCATATTAACAGAAAAAGCAATGTCGGGACGACTAACAATTGCCAAGAACATTAGTGAGCCTACAGCTTCACGATAAGGTACGTTATGTTCAATATTGCTTTCTTCAGCTGATTTTAGAATGCTGTTTGGATCTGCAGGTATGCTTACGGGTTTGGCTTCATACATATTATCAGGCATAAGGTGTACTTTGAAAACCCATTTTGTGTCAATTGCCTCAGAGTTTTCTGGTTTTGGTATGATGTCCCACGTATTGTTCTTCTCATGTGCCTGCAATTCTTCTTTTACAGCTTTATTCCAGTTTTCGGCATCGTTTCCCGTTATTGCTTCATTGTAAGTTGTGGGTTCATAGCAAATTACAATGTCGGCTTCAAAGCGTTTCGGTCGTCTCAAAGTTTGCCTGTCTCTCAACTGATGACTATCTGCTGCTGTAGGTTGTTCGTTGTTGAGGTTTTCGTTGTCTTCTTCAGCTACCATATGCTCAGGATTCACAGTTATGTCTTGGTTTTCCCCAGCTTCTCCATTGTGTTCAACCTTGAACCTGATGCAATCCACCATTTGCACATCATTAACACTGGAGCTCGAATCTTCGTTGAAGATGACATCTCTGGCTACAGTTACTTGTCTTGTCACGGGATCATACAGTCTGTAATTTGAAGACTCGCTTTGATAACCGATTAACCGCATTTTCTTACCTTTTGAATCGAATTTCCTCCTAAATTGTTTGGCAACGTGCATGTAGGCCTCTGTTCCAAAAATCTTGACATGTGTCAAAGATGGTTTGGTCCCCATCCACATCTCATACGGAGTTGAACGTTTTGTTTGGCTGCACGGTGTTAGATTGAGAATGTAGATCGCAGTATTGACTGCTTCGGCCCACAAGTATTCTGGAAGCCCTTTTGTAAGTAGCATTGACCTAGCACTTTCCACAATGGTTCTGTTGTCACGCTCAGCCTTTCCATTTTGCTGTGGTGTGTAAGGAGCAGTAGTTTCCATTTGGATTCCACGCTTTCTCAAATACTCCTTCATTATGTGATTGTCGTACTCCTTACCGTTGTCAACCCGTAGCTTCTTGATTTTTTTATTGAACTTGTTGGCAGTCATGATCTCGAATTCTTTAAATTTTTCGAACACATCTGATTTGTGTTTGATAAAATAGGCACGTCGAAAGCTTGAAACATCATCCTTGAACGTGACGAAATATTTCGCACCACCAAGCGATTCTGTAGGCATCGGTCCACACACGTCACTATGTATCATGTCCCCAACAGAATAAATATTCTTTAAATCAGTCCTTTTGAATGGTTGACGATGAGCTTTACCGAACTGACACCCCTCGCAGAAGAAGTCACTCTTGTCAGACACTTTTACGCCATGCACTGAATTGTTTGCGATCATATCTTTAATTGTTCCTGTGTTGATGTGACCTAGACGTTCATGCCATACTTTTAGACTGCATGCTGATATGTTTACCTCGCAGGGAATTATTACCTTAAAGAACATTCTATAGATTTCATTATTTTGTTTCGTACCTTGGGCTGCAACTGTTCCATTTTGCATAATAAGTACTTGATTGTCCTTAAAGTTCACTTCAAAACCCTTGGATGTGCACACTCCTACTGAGAAAAGGTTTTTTCGGATTTTGGGAGCAAATAACACGTTTTCAATCATCCCATCGATCCACCTGTTGTCGACTAGTTTCTTAATTTTAATTGTTCCTGTACCAACTACTTTACACACACCATCATCACCTAGTGATATTTCCATGTTGTCGCACTGTTGGAAACTATAAAACCAGTTACGGTGAAAGGTTATATGTTTCGATGCACCACTATCGGTAATCCAGATGTCTTTTATATCTTCACTTAGTAGTTGCGCTTTTTGCTCACTGGTGGCATCGTACTTAAACTGCTTTGTAGTACTGCACTCTAAAGTTGTTGCGACAAATGCTCCTGTGGCTTCTTTTTCGACACCATCGTTTTTATTATCTTTTCTTTGTTCGTTTCTCTTCTTCTTTCTACAGTTTCTCGCAATATGGCCTTTCTTTTTACAGTAGAAACACTCTATATTTTTGCTTGGACCAGCTTGCTGTGACTGCGGTTTTCTTGCTACCGTTTTTGTTAGATTCATAGCGGATAACGCATTTGCTGCTTCTTCGTCTATCGACAGCCGCCTTTCTTCTTTTATCAGTCGTTCTTGCAAGTTTTGAACTGTTTGATTGTCTGCACTTACACTATCCCATGCTGTTACCAATGCACTGAATTTCGGTGGCAGACTTCCTATTATTTTAGCTAAAATTGCTGTGTCTGAAACAGTTTCCCCTACGTCTCGTAGTTGACTTGCCATATTTTGGATCTTGGCAACAGTTGTACAACTGAATTGGAAGGATTCATCCTATACTGATGAAAGTTTTGCAAAAGTAGCAATTTATTCGATGCAGAAGTTTGTTCGTGGATTGAGGTTAGTTTTGTCCACATTTCGCTTGCGGAAGTGCATGTCAGTAAATATTCTAATTGAGAATATTCCATCGCTGACGAAATTACGTACATCGCTTTTGCATCATCTTTTATCCACTTTTTACCGAGAGCGCTTTCTTTGTCTTCCGGTAGGACTCTTGTACCTGTTACGACATCGTTTATATCGTACGCGTTAAATATGGCCCGCATTTGAAATTTCCACATTTGAAAGTTTGTGCCGTTAAATTTAGTGATATTTCTTACGTTTAGTTCCTCGGCCATTTTCACAAATACCGGTACGCGGTACACGAACTACAACGGTTTTAAATTTGAACGAACGTTACGCGAACAAAGAAACTATAATGAGCACGTGGGCGGATACTGCGACGCGTTTACGATTTGTCTTTTTACTTCTTTTTTAATTCACGCACTGAAAATAATGGGTGACTGAGCACATAACCTGTTGTGTTTATTAATTATAGAAGTAAAGTAAACTGAGCAATGAACTTTATTGTTAGTAATAACTTAACACATGTTTTATAAAATCGTACACACAAAACAAGATCGAGTACATTCAACGGCTCGCCCGAGACTACGTCACTCACATACTCTAATGATGCACACAGAGGGCGCTACCAGAAACTTATTGCAAGGCCAACTGTATCAATAGCGACTTCGTCCCTTATAAGGCCGTACCATTTCACGTTTTTTACACTTTATCAACTTTACAGTTTGCGCTCTATAGGGCGACCTCTTCAGGCGAAATTTTAACTACGGTATTGTCAGTTAGTTGTCAGCTGTCGATCCTGTCAAAGTTGTCAGTCATAATGGCATTAGTATTGTTTCTAATTTTAACATTTCTCTGTTTAAGGTTTGTTTTAACTTGGTGGTACCTTTTTCATTTGGTTTGTTCTCTCTAAATATATGGCAATTTCTGTAAAAACCGTGTTCTTATATTCAGAGCAGGTAAAAATAGGATTGTTCATTGCGATAGTATGAATATGTTCTCTTATTTGAAGGTAAGAAACATTTATTCTCAAAATGTTTCTTACATAGTACCGAATGCTTAAAAGTGTCTAAAAATAATTCGAGTTTGTGTTTTCTTCTAGAATTTGAAACTGTTATACTATAATTTCGTATTAATAAAAGTTTGAAAATGATTCAACTAGCATTAATAAAAGTCCTGTTACTTATTTCATTTACAGCTTTTATAGATTTAACAGGCAACAAAATATTGTTTTTAGCCTTGTTTGTTGAATATGAATTTAAAAATTAAATCGACGTAGATTTGTTGTAAAACTACATTAAACTTTTGGCACACGGAATACCACAAAACGTCCAAACCATATTTTTTCAATCTTCGAAGCAACTGCAACATGAAAAATGGATTATTACTACAAAAATTCAGCTCTTGTAGTCAGTATTTTGAAATTTTTATTTAAAAATTTCCAAATATGTCAAAATAGTTGCAAATACTGCCTTCAGAGGTCGTCCTATAGAGCGCTAACTGTAAATTTGATAAAGTGTAAAAAACGCGGAACGGTACGGCCTTATAAGGGACGAAGTCGCTATTGATACAGTTGGCCTTGCTTATTGTTTAGCAGAAAAGGATAAAAGTAACTTAACAGAATTTGGTCGTGGGAATTAACCTCGCTTGTGCTTAGATTGCAAACTAATTGTTTAGGGATGCCTGCAACTGTTCCTGCAACTACCCAACTAAATTTTGTTTTTTGAAGAATTTAGTTATTTAGTTTGTTTAGTTGTTCTTGGCAAATTATGTCCCAAAATAGTTCGCTTCCGTCGCTTCCGATTAATATATCTACCTTAGCAGGTTTCATGAATAAATGATCTGCGAATTGCACCTGATAGGGAATGGCAATATTTGCACAATCTAATGCAACGTTCGGAAAATAACCAGGTACTTCTGGCATGATTACACAGGTTAAGTTGGTTTACGTTGAAAGAATTGCAAGTAGATTTTATTTTAATATTCTTCTTCTTAGAGTGGCTACCCTTTACAGAGCGTTGCCCATTCTCTCTCCATATGCCTGTGGTGTGCGTGTCAAGTAGCCTACAGACATAGGGGACCTACAGCTTAACGTGGGCTCCGAACCACGGAAGTGCTTGCACTTCTACTCCAGAGAGGACTTTACTAGACAGAATACACCTAGGTGGTTTGTCATTGCCTTCCGAGGGGAGCGGCCGGATATTTTCGGTGTATACTGAGTGTCTCAGGTAAGACGCACCATAGGGAAACACCAATGTATTTTTTCAGAAAAGATCCGCGATGCCTTTGGAATACGTATGGATTCAGTGCTCAACGTATGTTATTGTATTTAGTTAACGCTAGAAAGAGATAGAAATACTGAAGCCGTCTGTCATTGCAACAGGCGATTATTTCATTGTTTATTTTTCATATTTGTCAATTTTGACAGCGACAAAACGTCAAATTGTTAAACTTGTCAGTTACTAAAGAATCTACATCTAAAATGCGATGAAGCACAATTATAGATTCATTATTATTATTATTATTATTATACTAAAACAATAAGTATAGTTTAAAAAATTTATTTTTCTACTCCCACCATGGAAAGTGGGATTTTCAGACTTCGTCTCCATAGATACGAGTATTGAAAATGAGTGTTTGCCGAACAAGTGAAATTAGCGTGCGGAAAATTTACTTTCCGCACGCACATGCATGATTTTCGGTGCGGCAAAGTATAATTTTGCCGCACCGAAATCAAAATGTCATAAATGACATTTGATGAATGTCAGATTTGATTTTGCAGAAATATTTAAATTTTTTTATGGAAATGTGGTTGTAGAAAAAATAGTGTGTAATACATGTGTTAAAAGCTTGTATTTGCCACTCTCATGTGACTGCAGCACTCACTATCGTTCGTGCTGCAAACTTCACATTCGTGTGGCAAACGCAAGCTTTCAACACTTGTATTACAAATTACTATTATAATGCCGCAATACTTTACATATTTTCTAAAATCACTATTTACGTAAACGTATAATAGGCTAAAGAACTGAATTTTATAAATTAAGTGAAATCGTTTTTACATGTAGTTGAGGGGTCACTTATAAGCTACATAATATTTAAAATAATAAAAAAAATTTTATCCGCAAAAAAAAATAGAAAATTATCCCAGCAATTTTGAATTACCGCCGGAAAATCGAAAACGGCATGTGACGTACCGCGCCGCACGGATCGGCGTTGCCTGGTAATGTGCATAAAATAGACTCTGCAGTGTCAAAGTGACTGGAAAAAATTTAAGGTTAGTATCATGTACCTATTCATTAGGTATAGATCGAAATATTTTACCTGGTGTAGAAGTAGTAGTACTTGTTAATTTTCACAGGCGAAGGAGGTAAATAAACACGTCGCGCTACAACGTTTGCGTATGTTCTGCTGACACCTGACAGCTGACTATTATTGGTTATCTATGCAGCTGACGCGTTCGGCTACATACGTCACAGCAATATGGCGCGTATACGGGCTCGTTTTGGCGGGAAAATTTTTCATTTGAAATTCCGACTCTTTTTTACGCTTTCTTAATTATTAAAAAAAAATTTTTTGTCTTGGGTCTTTTTAATACGGCATAAACATTAAAAAACATTAATTTAAAAAAATAATTCTGTTGCCTATTGTTACATTTTTCTTGCACTTGTATTTCACCAAATTATACATTTTTCACTATGTAACCAATTTCACACTACATGAACCATTAAAATTTGTAAGTTGCATTAATAACTTCTGACAGAGATTTTAGTACAGCTGACTAGACAAATTCTTATTTTCATTACATTTTTAAGTTCATTCGGTACCGACGATACCTGACTGATGATCATTTGCTTTCTTTTGACAGAATTCAATACTATACCATGTTTATAGAATTTACTTACGTTTTCTTTACGTGTGCTGTTGTAATAAGGCGAATTCAATTTAAAATATGCAGAATGCAGAAACGGCGATTTAAAAAATTACGCATTTTACGTATTTTTATTGTAAATGAAAGTTTTAGGTGCTATCAAAATTGACAAATATAAAAAATAAACAATGAAATAATCGCCTGTCGCAATGACAAACGCCTTCAGTATTTCTATCTCTTTCTAGCGTTAACTAAATCCAATAGCATACGTTGAACACTGAATCCATATACCGGGTGGTGACTTGGCCGACGCAGCATAGCAATTATAATGGTAAATCTGGATTGTCCAATTATTTGCTTCCCTAATTATTTTAGAGGAAAAGTGTATTTAGGTTTTTTTGTAGAGAAAAAAATTCTACATCCATACATACCATAGCTTTTTAGTTTTTAGATTTCTGAAACCGGAAAATCCTGAAAATGTAAAATGCCAGTTTTAGAAAAATCATTGATGCCATGGAATTCTTATCGTAAATTACAGACGTCAAACAGGAATGACAAATGCAAGCACGTTTGTTTGATTTCATAATTCCATGGCATCAATGATTTTTCTAAAACTGGCATTTTACATTTTCCGGATTTCCCGGTTTCGGGAATCTAAAAACTAAAAATCTATGGTATGTGTGAATGTAGAATTTTTTTCTCTACAAAAAACCTAAATACACTTTTCCTCTAAAATAATTAGGGAAGCAAATAATTGGGCAATCCGGATTTATCATTATAATTGCTATGCTGCGTCGGCCAAGTCACCACCCGGTATATTCCAAAGGTATCGCGGATCCTTTCTGAAAAAATACATTGGTGTTTCCCTATGGTGCGCCTTACCTGAGACACCCGGTATGTGACCCTGGGAATCGAACCCGGCCATCTCAGTGGTCAGACGCACGCTGAACCAACTGAGCCACGACCGCTGTTTTAATATTACATTTGTCATAAGTAAAGCCCGGATTTTAGGCAAAATGCCTTTTTTTGCCTATTTTGCCTATTAACCTGTTTTCTGCCTTTTTTGCCTTTTTTTACATTGGATGCCTATTACCTATTGCCTTTTTATTAAATTCCACGCCATATTTTATAAATTTTAGCAAAAATGACTTATTTTCCGTTTCTGAGACAAGGTTTTTTTAAGAAACACTACCCACATAATTGCAGTGTGAGGTGTAGTAAGCGTAAGTATGCCTTGAGAGATTATAGACTATAATCTCTCAAGGGTTTCAGCAATAAATGAACAGGTAGACTGTTTTACGTCGTCCATCTGTACTTTCTGGAATTTATTAATGGTGGAAAATTTCCTTAATTCCCTTAGTGCCGGAGGATGAATAGGAATTTGTGTATTTACGTTGTAATATTTCTACGTATTTCTATTTCATATTTGTGGTAATTGTGCGGGAGGTGTCGAAAAAGTTGCTTTCGAGATGTCTTCAAAACTTTGTGCGTGCATACGTTCTCATCCTGAGCTTTGAAAAATAAAATAATAAACCCAAAATAAAAGTTTTATTATGCTGATACATAAAAGAATAAATTTTGTAACCGTTATTCTGCAAGTTAGAACAACTAAATGACTTTAAAAAAGTTTTTTTTTAAATTCGCCTTTTTGCCTATATTTTTGCCTATTTCGAATTTTAGCTGCCTATTTATCAAAAATTCCTGCCTTTATAGGCGCCTATTTGGCCCTTTTTTTCTGCCTATAAATCCGAGCTTTAGTCATAAGATGTAGATGCGGAGCCATTGATGCCCACTGTTGTTAATTGTAATATTTGAACGGGTAGATTTTAACTTTAAACCCTTTTTTTTAGTTTGAAGTCGTAGAAAACACATGCAACACATGCGTAAACTCTTTTTTACACTCGTGTGCCTACGGCTCGTTTCGTAAACTGCACATAAAAAGTTAACTTCACGAACTTGTTACACAATATATGTACTATTTTGTTAGCTTCCTGTATACTAAAAACCACATTTATATAATCTTGAGTTGCATGTGCGTTTCACGGCTGCAGTGTACGATTGTGTAAATTATGTTTATTAGTATGAGAAACATTCGCATTATGCTGTATACAATTTATTCAGCGCTTGCGCGTATTGTCAGTACCGCCAGTAAAATAACCTGAAAATAACCCATACAAGCATTGAACATGCGTTTTCATAAAACATGGCGGTTAACTTTCTGGGTGTGAAGGTTATCTTTTGGTTTTGTATTATATTTTGTATATACCTACAAATGAATTGATACATATTCCCGATCACAATCTAAGGCGAAAGTATGTTTAATACGTTGTTCTAAATATTTGTGAGTGAAACTAATTTGTAAGTCGTATTAACTAAATACGAATGCAGTGCTACCCGGCCTAACTTTATGGTAAGTTTTTAATTGGTGTTATAATAAGCAAGAAAGTATATTAACTGTGTTTGGAACTTAAGTAAATGTAAATGCGTTATAGATTTGTTTAGTAAGTGAATATTACAATATTACAAACATTTAAGAGGTACCTATATTGTAGCTTTGCAACCATTGTTCATTTTTTTAGGTAGGTATCTATTTACTGTTCAAGTAAAAATAATGGCCGTTGAGTAAAATTTCTACCTGATTTAAGAATATGTATTGGTATGTAAAAAACCGTGACCTTCTTGATGTTACTAGCTGACGTCTCTCTAGGGCTTGGGCATTTTTTAAATTTGACATATAATCTTCGAATCTCGGAACTGATTAATTTTCGCTGCCTTGGACCTAGTTACTCACAATAGCATTTGTATGTGATAGTTAAATATTGAAGGTGGAAGTGTCCTAAACATTCAAAATAAGTCTCAAATAATTGTCCAAATTAGTTTAGGAAATATTTACTTTAAGCTAATTATTTCAAAGTTGTTTGTGGTGAATACGTTAATTTCATGTGCCTGCCTTCTGGTAACTTCACTTTTTTTCTGTATTCAAATCCAACGCAACCAAATTAACGGTAGAAAATAAATCTCATTAAGTACAGTCGCATAACATAAATCATTTAGTTAACTAGTTAACTAAATAAATTTTTGTTCGATGCTTCACAACATTAATCGAAGAAGATTCAATTTGATATAAATTTTAGAAAATATCTAAATAATCAAGTCTATAGTCTTAACTTTCTCTACATCGAATAGAAGTTGTCAGACCAAATTGGAATCTTTACTAATTGAAATGTGGAACATCTATCATGACTGCAGCTTTGGCTTATGATTTCTATCCGTTGTTGTTTATATAAATCTGACAACCTTGCTACTGCAAACAATAATGGGCCGTATTCTCACCTTATGTTTAAAGTTGTCTCTAACTAAAGTCGTGTTTAGCGTAAACATAAAACGATATAGCTTTATATAATTTTATATGTGTATAACAGAGATACGCGATGTTGCCATGGTAATTAAACATGACGTTAAATTTAAATATGAGATCAGAATACGGGCCATTGAGTTTTAACAGCCGTTTGACTTGAATCTGATAGGCGTGCAATACAGGTGGTTGAAGCGGCAAAATACAAGTTCGTAAGTGACTCACAATTGTTAAACGGAAAAAAGTACAGAGTACGGGTTTGCTCCTCAACTAGTTTAAAAACAAATGACAGCAGTCCCTGATTTTCATTGTTTGTAGGTCTTTCTCCACTTTGTCGTTCCATCCCTTACATGGCCTGCTATTGGGTTTTCTTGTAGCGGGTTTCCAGTTTATTGTCGCACGAGTTTCCCTTTTCCTTGCCATCCTCTTTTTGGGTCTGTACCATCGTAGCCTTTGAGATTTTATAAGTACTATGTTGGCATTCTGTAGTATTTGTTCTATTTCATTTCATTCTTCTTCGGGTGTGTTCTCCCTCTTGGATTCCTCCATATATTCTTTTTCTTTCGAATCGCAGCAGTATTTCTTCTTCGTGCTTTGCGGTTACCCAGGTTTCTGATCCATAGGTGAGTGCAGGTTTAATTATTGTGTTGTAAATTTTAATATTGGATTTTTTCCTAAAATTTTCGAATTCATTAAATCCTTGTATGTATCTTCTTCTTCATCCTATTTATTCTTAATGGAACATAGAGCGTCTAGGGCGATTCAATAGCACAAAAACACTGAAATTCGGGGGTGCCAGTCTTGAATTTCTGGTAAATTTTCACACATTTTTAAAATTATTATCGTCGTCGTATCCGTTAACGGTTTAGGTCTTAACCTGTTCCATCTCATCAATGCTTTCTTGGTCTGCCAATACTACTCCTTCCTCTAGGAGTGTACCCTCTTATGGCTCTTGGTATCCTGGTTTCCTCCATTCTATCTAGGTGTTCTATCCATTTTTGTTTGTCTTTCTGCTTTTTCTTCTAGAGGTTCTACCTGTAATTCGTTTCGTATTGTTTCATTGCGAATTCTGTCGGCTCTAGTGATTCCTTTAATTCTCCCGAGTAACTTCATTTTGGCTGTTCGTAATGCCTGGTCTTTCTTTTTTGTTTTAACCCAGGCTTCGCTACCATACAATGCAACCGGAACTGCTAATATGTTGTATAACAGTATCTGTGTGTCTAAACGTTTTCGCTATTGTTCCGCATATTGATTGGAATTTATTGATCTTATTCGTGTAACCGTCTTCATGTTCATAAGTGATGTCGCATCCAAGATAGTTGAAGTGTGTCACTTGTTCTAAGGCAGGGGTTCCCAAAGTTTTGCCTAGGTGGGCCAAATTGTAAATTCCAAAATATTTGGCGGGCCAAAAAAAGTGTCACGGAAAAATACGTTTAAATCGATAAAAAATTAGACCCAAGGGAAAGATTTATACTAATTTTATAACATAATCGGTCTTTATTTACGACCATAATTACTTTTTATTACAAATTGTTTATTAACACATTTAAAAAAAAAATTAATTAAATGCAAATATAAAAAAAAAGATAATAATAAATTCATCAATCTGAAGTGTGTGCATGGAAAATCGTAAATATGCAGATTCCTGCTCCCCGGTTGAGCTGATAGGATTGATAGTTGTATCAATCGAAAGACAAAAAAATGCGCTTAATTTGATACTACTTTACTTGAATTTGTTGCTTGTTTAAGAAAGAAATAGCTTAAAAACTGCAGTAAATAATTTGCATTTTATTCACAAAAAATAGACCAGCCCTAATCAAATTCTATCAACACAAACAGCAAGCAGGAATCTGCATATATACGAATTCCCTTGCTATTTCCCTATAGTCGTCCCTTAAGTCAATCACACGGTATAAAATTTAGTATTTTTTTAACCGAACAATTTTAAATTATGATATGATAACTGATAACATGTATTTATTTTCTTGTAAAAATGTAAATCCATGAATTCAAGATCGCGGATGATCTGACATAGCGGGCCGCATTTCTAGGGTTTGCGGGCCGCATTTGGCCCGCGGGCCGCACTTTGGGAACCCCTGTTCTAAGGGTTTGTCTCGTAATGTTATTTTAGTTCCTTTTTCCTTCACCATAACTTTCGTTTTTTGTATTGTTTCATTTCATCATATTTTGTTATTATTTTATCTAATATTATACAACTGTTTTTGTAAGTCGTCTTCTGTAGGAGAAATTAATACTAAGTCGTCTGCGAAGAGTAATATATTGCGATTGAGGGAGCAGTTTGTTTTGATTTTTATTCCTTCTGGTGCTACTACCTTCTATTTTGTTATTATTTCGTCGATGCACATATTGAAGAGTGCGGGTGAAAGTTTGAAATTTTGTATTTGTTTCCTCCGGCTATTTTAAAGCCTGTGTTGTAATAGCAGCTCTTTATTGTTTTTATTAAGTGTATAGGCAATCCTTAGTGTTCGAGTATATCCCATAATTTCTTCCTATTTACATAGTCAAAGGCTTTGACAAGAACGACAAAAGCAAAATAAGTTTCTTTGTTCCTTCCTCTTCTTTTTCCTATTAATTGTTGTAGTGTAAATACATTGTCTATCGTGGACCTGCCCTTTCTGAATCTGCTTTGTCCGTCGCTTAGTATCGTTTCCGTTATTTGCTGTACTCGTTTAGTTATCATTTTAGCGTTATGTTATATTCCACATTAAGTAAGCTTATGCCTCTTCTATAGTTGTTTGTGTCGTTTCTGTTTCCTTTTTTTAAATATAGATTGTACTATATTGGTATTCCAATCTGTTGGTGTTCTTGCTTGTTGCCAACACATATTTAATAAATGTAGTAGTCGGTACTTTAGGAGTAGACCTTCACACTTGTATAATTCTACGTTCATTCCATCTGTACCGGTGGCCTTTCTGTTTTTGCAATTCTTTAGTGCTTCATCTAGTTCTTCTTTGGTTAAGAGATCTACGCATGCTGTGTATGTATCTTCTGTTTCTGTTTTTTCAACTTCTTTCTCATTATTATCTGTCCATAGCTTTTTATAATTTTCTAGCCATTCATTTTCTATGATGTTATTTATGCTTATTGTATCTTTTTTTTCTTTATTTAGGTGTTTTATTACCTTATACACTGATTTTTTGTGTTTGTATAAGTGGTGCTCCAGATCGTTTACATATTTATTCCAACTTTCTCTGTGTGCTTCTTGCTTGACATTTTTAGCTATGTTTTGTTTTATTTATATACTCTTGGTGTTTCTCTTTGTTTCCTTTGTCTAGGATCCACTTAGATAAGCGTCCTTTTTTTGTTTTGTTGCTGGTTCCAACTCGTCATTCCATATCCTTAGTATTATAATAATAATAATAATAGCCTATTATTTATGCCATTGTCAGGCAAAGGCCTCCCCCAGTGTCTTCCAATGTGGTCGATCTTTCGCTTTCGTGTTCCAGTGTGGTCCAGCTTCTTCAGTTATTTCGTCAGCCCATCTTCTTCTTGGATGCCCCCTTTTTCGATTGGTTAGCATTGGCGTCCATCTCGTTGCTTCTTCCATCCATGTGCCTTTGGCTCTGCTGCATGTCCGGCCCATTTCCATTTTAGTTTTTTGTAGCACTGTATCACATCACTGGCACCGACACGCTTTTTAGGTTATAATGTTTTTATATAATCTTTTCATTTTACTTTTAATATTGTTCTTAATAATCTTAACATCCTGTTTTGAGTAGATGCTATTTTATTTACTAGAGTTTTTGTAGGGGACCAAGTTTGTGCGCCATATATTAGTGTTGGGATAACGCATTTGTTGAAGATTCTTCCTTTTAGTTTTTGGGAGATTTCACCTAGAAATATCGTTTTTAGTGACCAGAATTTTTTCCATACCATGTTTGTTCTCCTCTGGATTTCTTTTTCTTGATTGTTGTGGAACGATATTATCTGGCCTAGGTGGACTGCCTCTGTTTCTGTATTTAGGTTTTCCTTATCTGTTGTGTTGGTTAATATGTGTGTTTTTGGAGTTTTGGTTTTAATCCTGCTCTACTACTGGTTGTTTTTAACTGGCTTATCGTTTTTTGTATGTCTTTCCTGTTGGTTGCTATTAATATGACATCATCGGCGAATCTAAGGTTTGATAAGTATTTCCCATTTATATTCACTCCCTGATTTTTCCACTTTAGTTCTCTAAATACTTGTTCTAGAACAAAACTGGAGATAGCGGATCCCCTTGTTTGACGCCTCTCTTAATTTTGAATCTTGGCGCTTTTCTTTCCATTTTTATATGCCCTGTAGTGTTTTTATATATGTTTTTTATAAGATTAATGTATTTGTTTCCTACTTCTTGTTTTAACGTTGTCCATAGGTAGCAGAGCCTTGCACGAGTAAGTAAAAACGTAAGCGATTACTACTCGCCGAGTACATTACACAGCGACGTGAGTACGTAATCATAAAGACGGCATCACAGGCATCTTAATGATTTGCTTTGTTAATAATCATTTCGTATCATGTCAACTCTCAGCTAATGCTTTGCGTATGCAATTGAGAAATTTGAAATTTTTTATATGACTTAACAATGAACATTTTAGAAAAAATTAGGAGTGGTGAGTACAAGAAAGCGAAAACAACTGATTTGAGTGATGTATGGATGTACTTTGAAAATTTTGTAAAGACTGATACTCAAGAAGTTCAACCATTCGTAATATGTCAAACATGCAAAAAGTCGATGCCGTTTTGACAGGTTTATAGGTCGAGGGAACGATGCCCCTTCATAAAAGTTTGATATTATTTTCCAATTGGGCGCTTAATTTTCTGCTTCATTCTTCGACATTTTGTTTCCTTCTTCTGCTCTACGTCCTGCTTCTGCAGCTCGGTTCTACGTTCACGTTCTTCTGCTTTTTGTCTTTTCTCTTTGGCTTTCTGACGCCCCTCTTCAGCTCATTGGCGTTCTTCATCGGCATTCTATGTGACCGTTAATACCAACGATTTCAATTCCTTTCAGAATCCAATAATGGATTGTTTTGCTGTCGTAGTAATTCTACATTATAATGCCTCCAAAATTCACAGCATCCGAAACGTAGTACTTTTACGAGGAGGGTTTTCATCATTTCGTTATATGAAATATGCTAATTTTTCTTTAATAAATTTGAAAATATATATTTCTTAGCGTAGTATTTTTCAGATGAATATCCTGACCAGTCTAATAGTTCTTTGGTTGTTATAATGTTTTTACGTGTCTAGTTTGATGTTTCAGAAAAGCTTATTTCTTCTATCGTTTTCAATACCTATTCCGAATTTCGAACGTACTCTGTGTATCGTAATTTTCACCACGTGGTTACGTATTTATAATTGTAAAATTAGCAGTCGTGTACAAATACAGTTTACTCAACTCTGTTCCTGACGATGCCGATTATTAATCTTAATGATTCTACGATGCCGATTACTACTCATCACATACAGTGTGTTTCACTTTACATGAAGCCACCTAAATAACTATTTTATTAATAACGCAATTAGTATAAAATTTTTACCAGTGATAGAGGCCACTAAGACGAATCTTTTTTATAGGAATGAAATTTTTTTAGAGTCCATATCTAGCCAACTATGATTAAAATAAAAACTGGCGTTTCAAGTAAAGTCATATCAGCGATTAAGATAGAGCAAAAAAGTATTTAAAAAAGTTGTTTCTAATCACAAAAATACTCCAAATACGAAGTTTCGCTGAAAAATTTCATTTTTTAATTTTCTACATTTTTGTGTGAACTGATTAAAAAATTCCTTATCTCAAATATCAAGTGTGTGATGAACAATCAAAACAATTAAAAATCGTTTGAAACGTCAGCTCACAAAACAATTTACATGGAATTTTTGTTGTTTGATTAGTGATGGCTGAACAACGGTTAAGTATTCCTGAAAAAGTAGAAAAATTAAAATTAAAATTTTTCAGCGAAACTTCATATTTGGAGTATTTTTGTGTTTAGCAACAACTTTTTTAAATACTTCTTTGCTCTATCTTAATCGCTGCTATGACTTTACTTGAAACGCTAGTTTTTATTTTAATCATAGTTGGCTAGACTTGGACTCTAAAAAAATTTCATTCCTACAAAAAAGATTTGTCTTAATGGCCTCTATCACTGGTAAAAAATTTATACTAATTGCGTTATTAATAAAATAGTTATTTAGGTGGCTTCATGTAAAGTGAAACACACTGTATGTACCGGGTGGTCCAAATTGGACACTTTTGATAGGAAACACCAATTACTAGAGGAGCTAGAAAAAAACTAACCTACATGTTACGAGCTCGATTTTTGTGAGAAACTGAATGCCGAAAACCGCACATCGATATCTTGAACTGTTTAGAAGATATAGGGCGGTTTTCAATTTTGTGCATTTTTGACCCACCTCCGTAACTTATTTATTTATGAATATTTTTTGTTTCTGTAAAAACATTCTTAAGGCACTTTTTTTAAGGGAATCCAATAGTGTCCCATGTTTTTCTGTAAAAAGAATGGTTTTGAAGCTATGACATAAACTTGTACTTTTTCTTATGGACCACCCTGTATATTTTTGCATATTCTTTTTCTAAATATATAAAATACATTTATTTCATTGCCGTTTCTAAAGTAGGGGAGAGCGGGGTCTAAAGTAACACGGGTCGAAAGTAACAACGCGGTCCCCTCCTCACCTATGTACTTTATCGAAAACGCTTATATGTAGATCGAGCCACGTCAACAACCCCCCCTCCGTGCCAGTAACTCGCCGGCAGTGATACGATACGTACGTATGTGAGTTGGCATTTACAAGTTTTCAACTAATAACGTAAGTTTTTCAATTTACATTGTTTTTGTGATGAATTTGAGATCGAATTCAAAGCATGTGGTTGGGGTCCAATGTAACAAATATCTCGGGGTCCAAAGTAACAGTTACTTTGGACCCCGCGGGGTTTCTGATGCCTAACGCTAAGGATGGTTTAAATGGTTTCTTTTCAGAATGCCTAGAAACAAACCGAGGAAAACCACCAGAGGACTTGCGGAACAGTTAACCTATGAACATGCTGCCCAAGATCATTTCAGCAACAAGCTGAATATCAGAGAATCGGCAAAAAGGCATAATTTGTGCCATGTCAGCCGATACAGATATATACAAAAACGTAAAGCTCAGATAGCCCAGCCTACATCTCAATCTACAGTTCAGCCTGCACTTCAACGTATAGTTCAGCCTATACCTCAACCTACACTTCAATTTACACCTCAACCTACAGTTCAGCCTACACCTCAACCAACAGCTCAGCCTACATCACAGCCTGTTTGTCTGCCCTCGGTAGCCTACCGAAGCCCAACGCAAGTATTTACAGTTGATGAAGAGAAATTATTGGGGGAGTATCTAATCACAACATCCCACCTGTGTTATGGTTTAGCGCCAAAGGAGGTTCGTAAATTGGCGTTTCAACTGGCCGCAAAATATAATAAACGGATGCCTGTGTCTTGGCCCGAGAAAAAAATGGCTGGTGCTGACTGGTTTACTGGATTCATAAAGCGACACCCGAATCTGTCCATCAGATCACCACAAGCTACAAGTCTTTCTCGTGCAACAAGCTTTAACGAGACAAACGTCAATTCTTTTTATAACAATTTAGAAACAGATATAACTTTGAGCCTCAAGATATTTGGAATGTAGATGAGACGGGCGTGACTACAGTCCAGGTACCCTATAAAATTGTTGCCCAGAATGGGATTAAACAGATCGGTGCCATAACATCGGCAGAACGAGGAACTCTTGTAACCGTAGCCATAGCAATAAATGCCCAAGGAGGTAGCACACCTCCGTTCTTTATTTTCCCTAGGAAACGGTACAAGGAACATTTCATCCGCGATGGCCCTATAGGCAGTGCAGGTGCCCGAAATGCAAGATAACGAATTCCTTTTATTTTTATACCATTTCAAAAAACAAGCTAGGCCGACTCCAGATCAAAAATGTTTGCTATTGTTAGACAATCACGAATCGCATGTATCTTTAAATTGCCTAGATTTTTGCAAAACCCATGGAATTGTATTGCTGTCTTTCCCACCACACTGTACGCATACGTTGCAGCCCCTGGACAGGGCTGTTTACGGCCCTTTCAAGCGAATGATAAATGTTGCATCAGACACCTGGATGCGAAACAATCCAGGTAGAACCATGACGATCTACAATATTCCGAGTATTGTAAAAGAAGCTGTTCCACTTTCAGTCACTACCACAAACATAATCGCAGGGTTTCAGTGCACCGGAGTCTACCCTTTCAATAGAAACCTCTTCACTGCCCTTGATTTTGCTCCGTCGCCGTTACTGATCGACCAGCTCCTAAATTTAATCAGGAAAATGGATCAAGAGATTCTGTTGTGTCTGCTGTAACAGATTCTCAACCTGAGAGAATCCAAGGAACCAGATCAGCAGATTTTACGAATTCTGCAAATTACCAAGAACCTGGGCCTTCTCGAATTGAATCACTAAGTCAGTCAGATATACCAGGACCAAGTGGATCACAACAATTTTCACCTGTATCGGTTCGACCCTTCCCAAAGGCCGGTCCTAGACTTCAGACAAATAAAGGAAGAAAAAAGAGAAGTCTGCCATCTTGACTGACATTCCTGAAAAGTTGGCAATAGAAGAGGAATAAAGCTAAGAAAAAACTGATGGCGCCCAACTTGCCGGAGAAAAAAGCAACCAATAAGAAAGCTAAGAAAATAACAACCAACAAAAGGGGGGAAACTACCAAGAAGAAGGTAGATGATTCCACCGATGAAGAAGATTACTTTTGTTTAGTGTGTGTCGAACCATATGCAACAAGTCGATCTGGAGAACAATGGTTGCAATGCAATAGTTGTCGGGGATAGGCGCACGAGGAATGCACCCAGGGAGAAAATTATTATGTGTGTCACAATTGTGAATCCGAATAATTTTCATTTGTTCGTAATTTTTACTAAGTAATTGTCATTTATAAATGTTCTTTGTATTTTCTT
This sequence comes from Melanotus villosus, assembly GCA_963082815.1. NCBI lineage: Eukaryota > Metazoa > Arthropoda > Insecta > Coleoptera > Elateridae > Melanotus > Melanotus villosus. The sequence continues at coordinate 19,575,503 of OY720425.1, read as the reverse complement.
AATAATAAACGTGTGCTAAATACCTTCATTCTTTTTATTTTCAAACAAATTTACTAGGTATTTGGCACAGTTACTTTCGACCCCACTATGTGTTACAACTGACTCCGCTAGCAGGGTCGAAAGTAACACTATACATGTCTCCAAAAATCTTCAATAGTTTCCAAGTGCCTGTGAGTAAATAGAAATATTATAGCTAGAATTATAGACAATATGTAAGCTCACGGCCTGTATAACAAGTTTTACTTTAGACTTATTAGAATTGGCACACTGACCACAAATGTCAAAAATGTTACTTTGGACCCCGCTCTCCCCTACTATGGATGAATTTTGTAAATCTGGAGTGCCATGCTTGAAAAATAGAACGAAATAAATTTTCAGCTGTTATAAAATATTTATTGCCTATTTTTTAGTAATTTATTGATTTAATTAAACAACACAAAATAACAAAAGCAAACAATATAACATTAAAACTACATTATAAATAGTTTTTTCTATCTCCTCTAGAAATTGGTGTTTCCTATCAAAAGTGTCCAATTTGGACCACCCTGTACACGATTATAGGTACTCCCACTACACATCATTGTACTCGTCGAACGAGTATTCGTACCTGTACTCGGACGATTCCATACTTAGTCGTGCAGGGCTCTGATAGGTAGGTATGTTAAATCGAATCGAAGGCTTTTGAGAAGTCAATTCATCATCATCTTCTGCGCTACAGCCCGGTGTGGGCCTTGGCTTGCTCGATAATTCTTTTCCACTCTTTTTTATCTTCCGCTTTTGTTTTCCAGTTTCGCACCTTCAGCGTTTTTAAGTCTTCTGTTATTTCATCGATGTATCTATTTCGTGGTCGGCTTACTGTTCTTTTGCCTTGTGGGTTATTGTTAAATATTTTCTGGAGTGGCATTTCCTCGTTTAGTCGTATTATATGACCTATCCATTGTAACCTAGTTGCCTTAATGTTGTTAACTATATTCGGCTCTTTAAAAGTGTTGTATATTTCATAGTTGTAGCGACGTCTCCATTCTCCATTTTCACAGGTGGGCCCTAGTATTCTTCTGAGTACTTTTCTCTCGAATATTTCATTACTGTATTCTAATATAAATACGTTGGTTTAGTATCGATGAGCATATTTTATAAGTTGTATTTAATAGAGCTATTCCTCTGTAGCTGTTGCAGTTGAGTTGGTTGGCCACCTTTTTAATATACACTATACAGGGTGTTTCATTAATAATTGTACATACGCTAACTGGAGAATCCCTGACCCAAAATATGAAGATTTAACTTGTAACACTTAGATAAAATGTGCCTCCTTACTGAGTGACAGGGTGTTTTATTTCAACTTTTTAAAGTAATTTTTGGCCATTATTTTGATACTGTTTAATATTTCTTTATCGTATTTGGCAGAAAGTTTAGGTACTTTAGGAAACATTAAAGGTATCAAGGTAAAAGACAGTTTCTCGCTATTACCAGAGGCGTACGGCTGGGTTAGAGGAATAATCCCCCCCCCCCCCTAAATTCTACGCCACTGGTGTAATCGTCATTTTAGTATGATTCTTGAATTTCTTATCATTTTTTACGAAAATAATGTACTCTTACCCCATAACGATAAAGTAATTATTTTTCGAGATAATTAAAGACAAAGATACGGCTGCACAATATTCTGATTTAAATTTTTAATTTATTGTTCATAATCGTATTGATCATTTTGGCGTTTTTACTCATAAAATTGCATGGGTCACGTGAAATAAGTTTTACAGTTAACTTTTTGTAGAATATCTGATAATTAAATAAAAAATTAGGTACTTTAAAAATTTGAAATAAAACACCCTGTATCTCAGTAAGGAGGCACATTTTATTTAAGTGTTACCGGTTAAATCTTCATATTTTGGGCCAGGGATTCTCCAGTGAGCGTATGTACAATTATTAATGATATCCTGTATACAGCGTATTAGGTAAAGCTTCTGCTTAACTTTAGGGGTGGGTTTGTAACGATAAAAGGAAAAAAAATTCTTATACCATTTTTTTCTCAGTTGCATTTTTTCCCCTTTAATTATTTTGTGGTTGTTAATAAAGTGTTATTGTTACTTGATGTATTAGGCTCTTATTTATCCGTAAAAATTTTGTCCCTGTATCTTTAACCCTTTGTTTTTGTTTTTCCCGAGAATAAAAAGTAAAATTAAAGCTTGCTTTTTCTCAGAAACTATGCATATTAGAAGAAAATTGTATAATACTATTTTGCTCCATTTGTCATTATAAAGCAGCTATTCCCAAAGTTTGGGAGAAGCATTACCTAACATATAGGAGTTATAATACCTACATTCCAGTCTTTCAGTATCTTTTCCTTTTCCCATATTCTTGTGATCAATTTATGTATTTTTTTTTATGTAACTCCATGCCTCCTATTTTTATAAGTTTCGTTATTATCCCATCATTTGGTTCTTTATTGCCCTTTCTACTTCTTCTTTACTTGGTAGTTCTATTTGTGGTTCTACTGTGTCATATTCTTCTAAATCTGTTCTTGTTTGTGGTATATTTATATTTAACAACCCACTGAAATGTGCTTTCCATCTTTCCTTTCCTTTCCTTGTTTGTCTTTGCATTTCCTATTTGTGTTAGTGTTTCTCGTATTTGTTATATTTTTCATTTCCTTATAAAATTTTCTATGATTATTTCTGTTTACTTTTTATAATTTTTCTTGACCTTTTACTTATTTTCTTGTATTCATCATTGTTTTCTTATGTTGGTTTTTTTTAGATAAATAATTAATCCATGCTTCTTTCTGCTTTAGTTCTATTTGTGTTCTGGAATCTTTATCGTACCACTGTTTTCTTTCATGGTTTTTATTATATCCAAATACTTTTCTGGCAGTTTCGGTTATTGTTGTCTTAATTAATATTTGTTGTTGTGTTTACATTTACTGCTTTTTTTATTTCATGCGTGTTCCATCATGAGGTTTTTATATTTTTCCTTGATTTACAAATTTAATTTTTTAGTTTACCAGCTACTAAAAGGTGATCTGACCCACAGTTACGCTCTCTGAATGTTCTTATATCAGTCATATTTCTTCTTCTTAATATGTTTATTAGAACATGATCCATTGGGTGGAAGTATTTTGTTCTCGGGTGGATTCATGTTATCTCATGTATTTTTTTTATGTTTAAACATTGTACTGCTAATTATCAGGTTATTATTACATGCTAATTGGTATACAAATTTTCCATTTTCGTTGGTTCTTTCATGTAAGGTTTCTTTTCCGGTGATATCTTCGATGTGTACTTCTTTTCCTGTTTGTGCATTTAGGTGTCCTAGTATTAGGTTTCATGTTTAGGTATCTCATCACATAACTCTTTCTGTTCCTATTTTTTCTCTTGTCAGCCCTCTTTTCTTCTTAGTCTCCACTTTTCCACTCAGTATTAAATAATTTTTGAATAAAATCATTTTGACCATTATGCTGTAAGAGAGCACTCCTTTCCTTTCCCGGTCTGCTGACAGAAGGCAAAAAATGTTTAATATTGATTTTTTTATTTGACTCGAATTAATGTATTTAGACATTACGAGGATTCCTAATTAAATGGTGGTCTCATTTCCAACATGTATTATTGTTGTGTTGACTTACATTTCTCAGCTGTAATTAATTATAGAATTTTTTACTTAAAAATAAGGACAAATATTTTTTGCTAAGGATTAATTATTCTATGTGAATATTTCTGTATACTACGTAAGAAATTTGATATTGCCCATTTTAGTACATGCGATATGCGTTTCTATGCAGAAACTAGTATTAGAATTAGGAACTATGGTATGTGGTAATGTAACCTGTAGTTATTGAGCCACAAAAATTCCCACTAATCATTAAGATAGTTGTGATTTAATTTAAAACAATTAACTAGATTAGGATATTTACCTACAAATTATAACTTACATAAGTCTGTATTAGCAAATAATTTTGAAATTATGTGTGTTAACGTTGAATTTACTTAAATGAAATACGGTTTTTTAAAAACTTTATGGTATTTATAATCAAACATTTCAAAATTAATATAGGTACCTGCATTTGACTACATATCAGAACAGGCTGCAATATTAAAGTACATTCTATATTGAAAAATTGTAGAATTTTAAATAGGTAATTAATAATAGTTTTCTATTGATTTCAGAAAAACCAGCAGTGGAACACCAGGCTAAAATTATCAACTCGAATGATGTGGGAAATCCCATAATTGTTCTTTCATCTGAAGATTCACATCTGGTCAACGTCGCCATCAAATTCATTGAATCTGAAAACGGTGTACATTCATTAAAGAAAAATGGTCTACTTATTAAGACTATGTCAACACCACCTGGCCTCTTACAAGCATCTAAGCACCAGGAATGTTATTGAAACGAATTCGAAGACTTCCATCATCACTGTCAGTGTTAACAAACATCTTCCGGGATGGCATCTGCTTGAAATCAAGTTGTTCCTCACAATCAGCTATTGCTGAATATCATCATGACACTGGCCATAAGATCATTTGAAAAACCATCGAACATTACCAATTTTGCCAACTTGAATCATGACACTGGTTATCTTCTGTCAAACATGTGGAAGTCTGTCATCGCTACTCGCTCCCCCTCCTCCACTCCTGATCGATCGTCATCTGATACGCTTGCCCGGTTACAACCGGTGTAAAGTCGTTGCTTTCTTCTGCTTTTTCTTCAGTTTTTTCTTCAGAGGGGTTTCGCCTCTGGCTTGGCTTACAAGTTCAGTTACCGTGTTCTTCATCCTCTTGCTAAAAAAGTTTCGCCTCTGGCGTGGTTTATGTGTTATGTTACTGTGCTCTTCTAGTACCCCCTTTTTCCTCCTGATGAAGCAACTTAATAAAGTGGTCGAAATGTTGAGTCCCTGTTTCTCAACAATCACAACGGATGTTATTGTTTTGGATTTTATAAATCTTGTGTTTTTGAGGAAACTTTCAATTGTTGCTGCAATAGCCGTTGTAAAAGTCCTCTCCACCAAAAGGTGGCATGTTCATATAAGCTGATTTTAAGCTTTATGATTTTGCAGTGGCATAATAAGAGTTTAAGCATGAATTAAAAAGTGCAAAGGTTATAAATAATAAGATCACAGAAATAATCTGAGATGTCAAAATGGCATTTTACTCAGAAATAAAGAAGTTGTCTTGTCGTAGTCGATTACTAAATAATAACATTTATAAACGGTTTTATTTTCATTTCTTCTTAGAGTGGCATACTCTTTACGCCGGCGTTGCCGATCATATCTCCATATGCCTGTTGTGTGCATATCAAGTAGCCTACAGACATAGGGGACCTACAGCTTAACGTGGACTCCGAACCACGGAAGTGCTTGCACTTCCTACTAGGCAGAATACACCTCGGTGGTTTGCCATTGCCTTCCGAGGGAAGCGGTCGGGTGTTTTCGGTATATATGTGACCATGGGAATCGAACCCGGGCCATCGTAGTGGTCAGACGCACGCTGAACCAACTGAACCACGACCCGCTATTTTTATTTAACACAACTAATGTAAATATAGTTACAGAATTTTTACGCGCGTACTTACTTTTTGCGGACACCAAGCGAAGAAAGATCCCGCATCTTTTAAAGACGGAAGCCGTACCAAGTTTTTTGGTAACAGGTAGCGCCCTAAGGTGAAAGGTAGTGCGTTTGGGGTGCGGGTAGGCTGCTGGCGCGAAGTTTAAATGAGCTGCCATGAAGTCCATCTACAGTCGCAAGTAACGAGTAATGTTAAAAATAATGCTAAATCGTGTAATAGCAGTGAAAATAAGATGTGATTCGATACAGTGTTGTGATATTGGTGTAGTATTGGTGTTTTTATCTGTGTGGTGTTGAATTTATTGTCATCGTTCATTCGTCATCTCGAGGAATCTACGCGAAGGCTTCTTCAAGCACAGCCAAAGAGAATTTCGCTACGGACGAAAAGTCTTCGCATACTACATCGTCCACAAGAGGAGACGGTGGAGCAGGAAGAAGAGGAGTGCAGCTTTGATGTGGAAGAATAAGCATTTTGTACATTTTTATATTTGTACATGTACGAGGTTTGACAAATATAATGAGACTGATTTTCTTTTAATCATCAATTTTATTCTTTTTATAAATCAAGGTTGTCGCCTTCAAAGTAGTTCACTTAGGAAGCTACACACTGATGGAGGCGTTTTTTACATTGTTACTGCAATCTTGGAAGGCTTCTGTTGGAATGCCTTTCAACTCGTCGTCTACACTCTTCTGGATATTATCCAAAGTAGAAATTGGCGCCATTTATTATGGTTTTTCAGCCAGGGAATTAAAAAGAAGTCAAAGAGGTCTGAGGAATCACAGGAATGCCTCTTCCTGCATAAAATTCGTTGATGGTGACCGCCGTTGACAGGATTCTTTAGAACCATCTTGACGCACACTTTTCTCATGTCCAAAGCCTCTGTTAAAAATCTGATGGACGGTAAACCGGTTCAAATTTAACTCGCTATTGATTATTCTCAACGTCAATCGACGGTCCTCACTCTTTCAACATTTTCGTCCGTTTTTGAGATTGACGGTCTTATCGCACGAAGTTTGTCTTCCACTTCTTCTTGGCCCTCTAGAAAGGGTCTGTGCCATATGAAAACTTGTGCCCTGGATAGGGAACGTTCTCCATAAGCCCTTTGTAACCTTTCATAAGTAGCGGATTTGTCAGGCTTTACACAAAATTTAATATCACAACGTTGCTCAAACTTTTGCCGGTCCTCTTTCGTAATGCACCCCACAAACTTCACTTCAGACGTTCTCAACAATCGCACACCAACTATAACAAGTTCAAACTGAGGGTACGGCAGTGGTTATTCTAACTGCTGTGTGAGGGAGGTAGCAGCATTGTCGGTTCACGCACAGTGTTTCCAGTCTCATTATCTTTCTGCAAAACCTCGTATATTCTATAAATATTAATTTATTTTTGAATATTTCTTCTATATATTTATGGTTTAATACACGTTATTTACTTTGGTTCGTGGTGTGAAATATTTACTAACAAATAAATAACGCAATAAGTAAAAAAAACAACATAATCACTAATAAATAAATTAAAAACAGAACTAACAATAACCGAGCGTTCAATGCACTTATTCGCACTTAATCGCCACCAGTAGATTGTGTTTGTGCGCTTACCAAACGTATCTTATATACCAACTGCAGACTTCGATCCCGATCCGGAACGCACCATAGTTTTCTATGAAAATCCATCTTTCCCGAAAATTCCAACGGATTTTGTGTTTCGAATGATCGAGATCACTCGCGAGCTTCTGCCGGACGCGTTTCGTTACAATATTAAGCTTTTATTAGTGGTGAAAAAGTGCACAAAGTGAAGAGGAGTACTACAAGGAGTTGAGGGAGTGTTGGAAGGTGGTAACTTTAAACTGAAGTGCGAGTGGTATGAGGCGGTGACCTTGAACTCAAGGAAAAGTGATTCGGGGGTGGTTCCAGAACTATATGTTTAAAAATAGTAGGAACTTGTAGTTACATTTGCTTTTATTAAAACAGATTTATTACAACGTCTCCTTGGATACAAGTTTCGTTTACCAAAGTGTCAGTGTAAGTTAGGTTGCACAATCTAGTGTTTTTTTTTTTGTTTGCGTTTCGAAAACTCCCCAACATTAAGGCGCGTTCTTAGACCGCGAAAATCTTTTTTTGGCATAGGTATTTTCGATCGATATTTTATTTACAGAAAGACCACTTTCTGAAAATGCACTTGCATGCGGCAAAATGAATACTAAGGTTGCGCCAACTCAAAATAAAAAAAAATAATAATATGTCTTGCGAGAATATAATAACATGTTATTATAATTGAGAGCTAGTGGTCAATATCAAAATCAGGGCCGTAATCAGCAGCCTGTCACATTGTAGTATCTATACAGTCTTCATTCCGGATTTTCATTTTTAAATTGGCGGATCTTCTGTATAATCCTTTTCTGCAAATCAGCCATATCCTTCGCGTGTTATGTGTCTTGATGTACTTTCTGTTTCAATTGGTACCAAACTCTCTCTATTGGTCTAGGTTATGGAATGTTTGGAACGTTGTCGGATCTTGTAGTGTAAGGGATATTAATGTTTTCATAAGCGGCTGTACCAGCTGCACCGTGATGTGAGGTGGCTATCTCAGACCAGAATATAAAATTGCCATTGTGATAATATTTTTTATGAAGGGTATAAGCCTTTTTTTAATACACTCCCTTGCATATGTATGCGTATTGATTTATTGCAAGCCCCGAAGGTGCAACATAGGCAGATGATTTTTCCTTACACTAATGGCCAATCAAACCAGAATTTTCTTTGGTGTGTCTTTTAAACTCAACTTTACTATTAACGTTAATGCCTTCTTTATAAAATTAGGTATTATTCCCCGCACAATCCGAGCCCTCCAATGTAAAATAAGATTCGTCGTCCGTAATAACACATCGCTTGTTGCTAGGCTTTAGTTGTTTCTCTTAATTTTCTCAGCAGTGTTTTTTGGGCGCTAATTTGCGCTTCTAGGCATACTTTGGAGCTTATTTTTTTTCTTATGGAAACGCCTTGTTCTTTTAAAAATGTTTGGAATGTATTCCCGACATACGAGTATCTTGACCTGACATCCAAGTTTCATAAGATTGCCCAATTTTTCCCAATGAAGCCTTCACAATTTGTTTTTTTTTCTGTTGTTCGTTATCTTGATATCTTTGCGGCCACTGTCCGGGATTCCATTAAGCGTTTTATTGTTGAATTATATCATATATCGTAGATCGTGCAATTCCCGCACTCTTAAAGTGTTTTACCCGAAATGCTTTTCTTCTATTTTTGTTGGCTTTATAAAATTTGCCAATAACTTTTTGGCGCTTGTCTTCTTTCAACACGTTCATTTTTGACCCAACTATTGAAAACTTAGCATAAACTTAACTGAATGTCAACATAAGTCAGGGCTATGCCATACTCAGTTATTTGCTTTCAAAGCCAAATCCCTGTAAATGTTTTTCTTATCTTTATCTTTTTATTTTTATACAACTTTAGTAACAGAATTCCCTTTGTCCCCTACAGGTTAGATGAAGTTTTGTCATTTCCAAATAATACCTGTAATAAACTTCACTCGTTGTATTGCAACAACGTTGAATATCACTGTACGGTACTAGGGTTTTCCATTTCCATAAAAAATGTTTTCTTTGCCAGATGCTACACTTCACATTAGTGCAACCACTACACACAGGCACCCTCCCTATATTGCGTGAGCACTATTAAATTGTCGTTTAAGAAAACGCATGTAAAAATTATAATTATGTATATTTCAAACAATTCTTTTATTTTTCAAACTAACATCAGCAACATATTTAAACATAAAAATTACTTCTGTGGATTACGGCTAAACGATCTTATTTTAGATTGAATGCTGGTCATCAAGTTTTACACAGATAGGTTGGTGATTAGTTTTGAGCACTTTGTCCACTTTCTTCGAAAATCTTCTATGGAAATTGCCGGTTTACACGTTTTGTAAAGTTTCGACTTTATATGGGCCCAATATTTTTCTATTGGCCGCAATTCGGGATAATGAGGTGGATTGATGTCCTTTGGCACAAAATTAACAGTACGTTTCATACTATTGTATGGCTTCTCTGGAATAGTGACAACTAGCCAAATCCGGCCAAAGAAGTGTTGCGGTTGTGTATCCTCTAATAAAAGGCAAACATTTTTGTAAGCATTCGTTGATATAAGTTTGCCTGTTAATGGTTCCGCAACAACAATGAAAGGAGCACTGCGATTACCTCATTGGCAAATCGCTTGCCATATTAAATATTTTTTTGGGAATTTTTCAACTTCAATGTGTTTGTGAGTCACCCAACATTCGATCTATCTGTACAAGTATAATATTGATATCCTGGAAAACTGTTGAAATTTGCTTTTACATAAGTTTTGTCGTCTATAACGATACATAACGAATACTTGGTCAGTTTTCTGGACCGAGTAACAGCTCTATTGTATTGTTCGCTTGAACTTTTTGGGACTTTTTTGCTTCTAAGATCTTAGATCGCATCTCGTTTTTAATTTTCCGAACATTAGCCTTACTAATTCGAATCTTCCTAACATCGATGTGTTCTTTTTATAAACCAGACACACTTCTTGTCCCACAGATTTAAAACTAATTGACGAACTTGTTCTTCTTTTGGCACCATATTGACAACGTCAGCAAAGCCGCCGCTTTTGTTTTCGCTAGTTTACGCCAAAGACCACTAGAGTCTAAATATAAGCTTTCGTTCGATTAGAACCTATACCTTTGGATAAATGTTATGTAAAGCTTTTACAACTACAACATTTCTTCTCGACGGTACTACCGACTGCTTGTGATGCAACTTACTGTTTTATATAAGTTGATATTGGATCCTATGCCAAAAACAGTCCTCTGTTTTTCAGCATTTAGTTCTATATGAAAAAACCTTTGGGGAATACAAATTCTCAATCCTAAGCCTATATTTAATGTCGATAAAACACCATTACGTTGTATGTATTGGCGATGAAGCGTTTGTAATATATACGGCGGGGTAAACAATTGACACGCGTTAAAAAAGTTTTATAATCACTTGTCAAAAGCACGCAGATATATTGAAAGCATGTTCGGAATAATGTGTAATAAATGGAGAATATTCCATAAATCCACTGATATTAACGGGCTTGTGCCGTGTTGCATGATTATGTCGGAGTCAACAACAGTTTGTTATGGGTTTGAAGATAACTGTGCACATCACCATTGACGTGTATGAATACTCAACATTTGACTAGAGGGAACTCATCTGCTACATCAACAAGAGAATATCTTGAAAGTACTTCATAAATATGTGAAAATTGCAATAGCAAGATAACATGATTTGAAATATGTAATTATAATTATAAATAAATAAATGATACTTACCAAAAATCTTTTTATTCGAAGTATCTCGAGGATCAGTAAAAATTTCATTACCTTGTTTTTGTATTCTGAACTCTCCATGTCGGGAATAACAGGTTGGTGTTGAATTCCTTCAATAAACAATTCAGTGCCAAAATGTGTCATGACATAAGCAGGTATACTCTACATCAAAGCGCGCGTTCGACTGAACAATTCAGTAACAACGTGTGTATGTAGAAGCGCGAGTCTAGCGGCCTTCAAGTAAAAAACTTAAATCGCGTACTTCCCGCACGCTGAATTGAAAGAAACAGTTTGTATGTGTACTTCGTCGTGGCATTCAGTTCTGTCCATTGTTCAAACATGGATAAACAAATGCGTAGTGCAAATGAAATGCTTTATTCTTGCATATTCCTTAATACCTACCAAAAAGATGTTACTCAAAACGCCCGCCTGTTGCCTCCACACATTCCTTCAATCGGTCTACCAATCGTCGGCAGTGATAAATTTAGGCACGTTGTCCCCGAGTCAGCGTTGGGTTGTCTTCGCTTTGTTTGCCGCCTCTGAGCCCTGTTGGAATAGTCAACGCTGTCCCGAGAACTAGGTGTTGCTTAGTGGTTTTACCACCTTTTCCAAAATGTAGCATGCTGCCTTCGTTTCTACCTCCTGTTGACAGAAATGCAATTGGGCCACTCCGTCGTATGCTACTCCCTTTTTCAGCAGCTTCCCGGGAGTTGTGAACGTAAACCCTATCGTTCTGGCGATGAAATTTTTTCTTTATAGTGAAAACTTTCTCATTTGTAAAGAGAATCCGTCATTTGCGTGCCGTTGCAATAATCTTTTCCATCCTGCGGTTCGCATGTTTCGTAAAGCGGAAGTTAAGCACTATCCTGTGGTTCTTTGTTAACCACCTCTCTTCTTTTGGCTGGTCTTCTTTCGTAAGTGGAATTAACTTCGTAACTGGATGTTTCAAAACTGTTTCACGCTTCATTTTTATTGTTGCCGTCTTTGCCTGGGCGTATTTTTAAAATCTTGCCAATGGCCATTGAATCGGTGGGCTGCTTTTGTGTTTACAAATAACTATTTTACATAAATCTCCCTTACGACGGTTGACACTTAGTTGTAATCCCCATAGATATTCTTTTGATCAGAGCCTCCAAAAATCGTTTTTTAATTTTTGGACTAATCTCCATCACGGTTCACTGTGTTGTTTCCCATATTATACTTATTTATAAGTTTGCACTGATTCCAAGTACTTGACAACAGACCGTATGTTGTATATGCATTTCCCCGGCTTTGTTATGTAACTATTGTACGCATCCTTTACACTCTGTTCATTTTCTGTCTAGCCAAAATTCAAGAGTTTTTGTTGTCTGGATACCTTTCTGGAGGTGGTTCATTTGGAGTCATAAGTTCCTTTCCAACGAGACAGTGTCTACGTCATTTGACTCGGTTGTTAATGGACAAAGTAGTATTGAATTTAGACAAGCTTCTACTTGATACAATAAAATTGTCAGCTCTTCATACGTTAACATACTGTTTTTAAGTATCCTCTTCAAACGGTACTTAGTAGACGTGAAAACTCATCCGAAGTGAGGCACTAGCGGGAGAATAAAATGCCATTGCGTGTTCTGTGATGTTATTTGCCGTGGAAATTGTTGCGTGAGACTATCAGCTTCTACAAATGTTGTCTCATTGTCACTGTGTACATGGATATCCACCTCTTCTGGATACAAATCTTCTAAATGCTGCTAGGAATGTATATGTACCTTAGTCATGTTACAGCTTCTATATGAATCGCCCTGTTTGCCAAACATGCAAATAAACAATATATCCCTTGTATTTATGACCTCTTGTGAATTTGAATGGGCCCTATAGAATCTATGTCTGTATGGGAAAATGGCGGTGAAGGGTTGACTCGAGGTGACGGTAAATTTCGACTAGCTGTTGTAGTGGCAGTCTTCCGAATGTTAAACATTTTCTATTTGGCAGTGATAATCTGGAATTTTCTTCTGACGAATGCTGTTGTGGTTTGGTTTCCACCATGCAATAACTTGCAAGAAGACCATGAACTACTAATTGTGCGAGTTAGCGGCTATGTTGAATCAAAATAGGATGTTTTTCGTTATGAGATAATATGGACTTTTCAAGGTTACCTCGTATTCTGGAGATTGCTTCAGCGTCCAAGAAATGTCATGTTCAGTTCTGTAGCCCATTCATTTCTTCGAACAAAGCGTATAATCTGCATAAGGCTGTTGTTAAATATTCGAGAAAGGCTTGCTGTCTTTTGCATTATTGCACAAATCTGTTGTAATATGCTATAATATGAGCAAGTTTATGTAGCAACGAGAACTTATTTTCTATGGTGAATTCTTTAGTTATACAAGAAAAAACTTTAACTTTTGGGATCCGTTTTTCTTTCATTGTTGTTGTGATGTTCCTTTCTAATGTAGATATGGAGTCGTTGTCTTGCCATGGTGTGCTTATCTACCACAAGGATTGACGTTTCGATGAAGTGAGTCATGCTTGCCTGTCATTTGGTTTGAGGTGATGATAGTTCTTGTTGGGTACTTATTAGTTCCTATACAGTTTTAACCTGGGTAGCGCCACTGAATTTGCCATTAAAAACCTAAACTTTTCTTTGTCGCTTTCCGCTTTTTGAGTGTTTTTGTTGTATCCTATCCATCTAAAAAAAGGTATAGATATACATTTGAAATTTGCGATTTTTGCTTAAATTTCTTCCATTCTTTCAGCACATCTGGTGGTATTGGTTTATCCCAAGATTGTTTTCAACCATAGTTCTCGGATTGGTAACTTAGCTTTTATTATTATTGGAGCTACCCAAACCGAAGGGGTCAAGTAATCTTGCTATGTCAAAGAGAATACACTTTATTATGAGCTGAGTATTCGGCAATACATTTACTTCAAACTAAAATGGCCAATCTTTGCAGCCCTATGTACTTGGAATGTCTCCCTAGTTTCTTCTTTGTCTGTTTCTACAGGCTTAAGTTCTTGTGGTAAACCTTGAATAAGGTAATATTGTTGCTTGTCCATGTTTCAATGTAAAACCTCCTTGTAGTGGATTGACATTTCTTGCTGAAGTTGGTTTCTATTTTGTGTCTGCTCCTGACATAAAAATGTTGTTGGGTTTCGTCTTCAGTCAGTTGTAGAAGAGTATGAATGGCGATATATGATGCTGCTGTTGTTCCATGGGTTACTGTTGTCAATTTGTATTCTTTAATTGGTTCAGAAGGTGAAAATTGGATCCTTTGTAAATCTTAGTTCTTCGGATATTTTAATCTGACGGTACATTTTTTCGATGTTTGCTGAGAATGCAGTTTTATGCTTTCTCCATTAAAACAGGATATTCTTTAAACGTTGTTGAAGTCTTGGCCCAGCATATATTAAGTTTAAATTGGTTCCCGATGTTGTTTGGGAGGAAGCATCAAAAACCACGCGAAGTTTCTTAGCTGTGCTTTCCTCTTGTTGCGGTTTGGCGTGGTACGTCTTGTTGAATTTTTTGTCAGTGAAACAGGGCTCATATGTTGTAAGAGTAAATATTCTTGAATGAAGTTCTTGTACTGCTCGTCCAATGATTTGTTAGATTGTAAACGCTTCTCTAATTGAAGAAATTTGGCTATTTCTTTCTTTTTTGAATCACCAAGTAGCTCTGCAGATTCCTGAAATGGGATTTTCACTGCATAAATTCCAACAGGATCCCTGTTGTAGAGTTTTTTCTAGAAATGCTGTCCGCTTCAGACGTGATTGTTTTTGTTTCTGTTTCTTCTAGTTCCCAAAACTTCATGAGTTGTTGATTTTCTTCGGCATAAGCTACCATACTAAGAGTTCTAGTTTCGGATGTTCAACGTTCTGATCTAACAATCCTCTTCTGTACTTCTGTACCCCCAGTGGCGTACGCAGAGATCGTTCATGGGGGGGGATACAGAAGTGTTCATTTGAACAAAATTTATGTCCAATTTTCTTTCGTTTAACACAAACTAGTTTTTGTATCAGCAGGTATATTAACAAATTAAAATAAAATTATTAATAAATTATTATCTAACAAAAAAAGGTGCCTGAAATGAAAAAAATAACAGGGATTTATACCATTCTATTGCGTTAAAAATATAGAACTTACAAGTTACAAAAATGCTTCAAGTATGAGGTCAATACGTCTAGGTTTTTTTGACAAATCATCTATAACGTCATCTAAATATACTGCCTGTTCACGATGTATTGACATCATTGCTAACCCATTTAGCCGATTCTGAAACGATATCAATGTTGTAAGCGAAACTTATTATTTTAAAGTGTTGAAAAAGGGTTTACTTGGGATGTTGAATTTCTTAAGTAGGTTTTTATTCGTTTCAAAGTAGAAAACGACCTCTCAGGAGTAGCGGTACTAACAGGCAGTGAACAAAAAAATTTTTAGCAGCCTGTGCACATGTGGAAAGGCTATGGGACTGCATACTTCCAACAATGTTACTGCTTGGTGGTCATTTTTTAAATCTTTAAAAGTTTCCAAGTGTCTGTGCCATAATGCAATTTCGCTTTTTACTTAATTTTTCGGAATTTATGCAAGATACAAGTCAAGAAGCTCGTCAACATCATTGTCTTCATTTTTATTAAGCAAATTCATGAACCCACTAAATACTGTTTTATGATTAATAAATCGCTCCTTGAGTTGATTTATAAAATGATCAAGAAATGGCAAAAAAACTGTTGTTCTGAAATAGTCAGTAACAGGATTTTCTGAGCTAGAGAGATCAGGATTCGCTCTATTCTTTTGACGTTGAGTAAAACGTTTCAGTTTAATTTCTGTACCAACAACATCTGCTATTTCCTGAAAAAAGGATAATGATTATTGGAACCAAAAACCGAGCAGACAAGACAAAAAACCTGTAATTTCTTAAAAATTATCCCAAAATGCTTGTCAGCATTCATTCGCATCTCCATTAAAAGCGTTACTGTATTTTCAGTTTTGTTCACCGCCTCCTTTAAATCCAGAGTAACTTTTTGTAAGATACGATTGAGCGGCAAACAATAGGAAAATATTTCACTAACAACTACAAGTGAGATCAGAAATTCGGAATCAGTTAAACCATTTCTTAGAAGTAAAGCATCTCCAGAATCTCTCCATGTTGAAATTTCATCCAAAGTTTCAATAACAGATGGAAACAATTCTAAAAAATCATGTACAGCCTCGTATTTTGATGTCCACCTTGTCACACATAAACGTTTCAATGACTTTGTCGTTGTGGTTTCATCTGAATTTTCAATGTTTTTCTTTAGCAAATTCTTCCTTTTGGGGGTATTTAGGAAGTCGTAAACTCTCTCAATAATTCCAAGACAATTTCTAATTGCTTGAATTTCACTACTTTTTGATGTAGCCAAGTTGAGGGAATGAGCCGCACAATGAACATATATCGCTCTTGGATATTTGCGACGAATAACTGCTTGTACTCCATTAAATTTGCCGGGCATGTTACTTGCTCCGTCATATCCTTGGCCTATCAAATTATTTAAATCCAAACCGAATTTTTGTAATCCGCTTATGATAGTTGTCGACAAGCCCTCTCCAGTCAACGATTCTGTCGGAATAAATTGAAGAAAATCTTCATGTATTTTGTAGTCCGACACGTATCTAACGCACAACGTAACTTGTTCAGTAGTCGATACATCTGTCGTTTCATCAGCAAGAACTGAGAATGAACCCGCTTCATGCACTTTTGAAACTAATTTTCTAAGTATAATGGTATTTATGCTATCTATAATCTCATTTTGAATTCTAGGACTTATATATTTTTCCCTTTTACTACAATTTTCAAGAAATATTTGAAGTTTCTCATCTCCTTTGGCCCTGTATTTTAAAATTTCTCTAAAATTGCCCTCATTTAAGGTACTTTCATCTACAACTATAGTTCCTGAATCTCTATGTCCTCTCAGTGCCATTTCCTGCCTACCACATAATATAATTGCATCTATTATTGGTTTTAGCTTTTCTCTGTTTTCTAAAATTTTCATCTATCATGTTTATTACTGTTTCATGGGTTCCGTTTTCTATACGTAAGAGATTTTCATATGCACAAATTGCCTGTTTATGGTATTGATTATTTTGATGAGTGGCAAACGCCTAAAAAAAGTAATCCCTGTTGCGTGTTTGACAATAATGTGTATGATTACAAAGATGACGACTTACCCCTCGAGCTTTTTTCCAGTTGTCATATTTAGTATTCACTAGAGCCCCTAATGTATGTGAGCCAATGCCACCAGTTGTTGCAAAAAAATACGCAAAATTTGCAAAAAGCTCCTTTTTCTTTTTCAGAATAGCAAAGCCATGTAAATTCGGACAACCATTTATGCTGAAATCGAAGTTTCACTTTTTTATCAATATACTTATCCAACAAAGGAAACTTGTAGCTCGGCGCGGGAATCCAAAACGTTTGGATTAATTCAGCTTTGTTATGGACTGATTTATTTAGATAATTCCCCACATCACTTGGGTGACAATCAAACTTCTTCGTTATTTTGTATTGTTCTACACTACTAGTGGCCACACTCCCGTATGCACTCTCACTCTCACTACTCGTAGATGCAACAGGTTCATCTTCACCTAATTTACGTTTTTTTAAAAAACTCGAAAGTGTGGTTTGCTTGCTCATTTTAAAAAAATACGCAATGCGCCTATTATCCGTATATTCAAAATAACTACAGTCACCGTCCACTGTCTGCTATAATTCAAAGAAAGACTGGCAAATTAACTAAAAATGTTAACGAGGTGTAATATTTATCTCAGAAGTTGATTGCCGTATTTGCAACTGTGTTTTGTCTGGATAATGTATCAAAAACGATTTGAGGAAATGCCGCCAGCCTGAACTGGCCAACGGCAAGGTCATATATTTATTACATATTAGCTGCAGAGCTAAAGTGTCGGGTGACAGAATGAAATATTGCTGACTTTGAGACGACAGCAAATATTAAGAGGCCAGCAAGTGTCAATATATTGTATATGTATTTTATTTTTTTGTTAGGGAATATAATTTACACTTTTGTGACAGAGATCATGGGGGGGGGGATATATCCCCTTTATCCCCCCCACCCCTGTGTGTACGCCACTGTGTACCCCTTTAATTATTATATCCTTATAGATGTTTTCTCTAATGATAACGTCTACTGATTCTAGATTCTGGAACCTTGGCTCAGCTAGTATCATATTTTGGTAATATTGATTTTGGTACTTTTGAACCTTTTCCACTGGGAGTGTTTTTGTTAGTTCTGGTGGTTGCATGATATTTGCTTGGAAACCTGGGCGTCGCTTTTCTTCTTGCGGTGGCCAGTTATTTCTTTCCCAGTTGGGAGATTTCTGCACATGATATCGTTATGACTCGCATTAAGGCAATTGTTTGCTTGTTGTGAAGAGTTATTGCGTAAAAGCGTATTTGTTCCATAAAACTCACATTAAAATTTATTTCGACTGCAGCATGTTTCCTTTTTGTCATGCATCTGAAATTCGTACAGTTTCTTGTCTTTAACTGTATTGTAACGTTCTGTTGCCATTAAACTGGAGGATTTTTGGCAAACATGTGTTGTGTTGCCTGGTCAACACTGAATGTTTTCCCTGAAATCTAATTATTGTTCCTGGGTATATCGAAGGTTACGAAAATAATACTAGTTTTATTCTAACGGGTGTTCACAAACAGTCGTCATCCCAGTAGGTTGTGATTTCATAAACATATTTCGTAATTTGATTCAGAACACAAAACTAAATGTCAAGATTTGTAAAATGTCATTGTCTATGATTTAATCTAAGACTTGTAATTTGTTTTTCAAAGCAACCGAGATGACGACTGTTTGTGAACACACGTTATATGCCCTGCTTTTTTATTTTTATGAAATGAAAAATTTTACAGAAACAATTTTTAGGCATAGTTTTTTTAAAAAATCGTTCAAAAACTACAAAAATCCTTCTATAAGATGTTCTTGCATGTGTGGCTTGAGGTCGATCTGTTTGCAGACTCCAGCAGTAATCTGCCATCATATGGATGTCTCACCTCCCTTGATAACGCGCTTCGATTGTGCTCTTCACTGAAATCGCCGAGGTTTTCTGGGAATCGATCGAAATGAGAGTGCAATTAATCGTCCTAATCGCGCAGCAGCAGTCATATTAGTCGAGTCAATGAAGGTTTTTACTTCTAAACCCACTAAAACAGAACCGATTTTGATGATTTTTTTTTTAAATTGTTTGTTATATTAAATTATTCAAAATCAGAAACATTTCAGCTGGCGCTATCAAGTATTTATATTGTTTAAACAAATAAAAAAAAAAAAAATTATTAAAAAATTTTTTTCTTCGATGGAATTTTAACTAGAAGTGACTAATTTTGAAAATTTAGTATAATAAATAATTTTTGAATAAAAAACTTTCAAAATTTCCATTTAAAAATGTTAATATTCAATCAGTCGGATGCAAGAAGATAATATACAAATATATAGACATATGTATATTGTCAACTAAAAAAATCAATACTTTTATAAGAATATGTAAACACGCACAAGAAATCGACCTTTTGCATCACAGGTAGAGGAATTCAAAGTCAAACTCCTGATGTTTCACCATGATTTTCGGAGTGAACGCGTGAGTTTTGAGGTTATTAATCTGTTAAAATAACTTTTGAACACTAAATATTGAAAATATTAGTGAAAATTGTTGAAGAGAACTTAATTATTGATTAAAATTTAGAAAAAAGTGCAAAGAGACAAGTAAAAATACGATGGAAAAAGTAATTATATGTCATTTATTCTTGGTTTGTATTGAAAATAATTGGATTATATTTGCGTTTAAGTTTGTTTATGCATTTTGAAGAATCGGGTTATTATTCTTATTATTATGTTACATTTATATTACATTATTACAGTTATTATGATACATTTATATGCTGTAAAATCACATTTTTTTGTAATTTTGATCATTACAGCAAAATCGCTTGCGTTGCATATAAGTTAAAAAATGTTTCCCGTTTAATAAATAATTACTCAATCTTAACTAAATTTTGACTGCTTATTTGGGACGTATTGATCTAACGATCCTAAAAATTTTAGCCCTTTAAGTGTAATATTTTTAATTCTACAGTACTTTTTTCACTGAATTTTGCGCGCGTCATGCTCGTCGTTAAGATTATTTGCAAAAACAATTTGTGTTAAATTATTCTTTGGATGTAATAAAATCTTTTTAAATTATTAGAAATATATTTCCTGTCTTACAGCTATTTCCCTTTGAATTTGATCCTCATATTTAAAATCATACGTGTTAAAAACATCTTCCAAAATTCTTTTATATGTTACAGGAACAACAACATGATACTGTAGACTCTACAGTTAATTGTTATTGCATTTGCAAAGAACAAGAGAGTGCAGATACACAAATTACACAAAGTTTTTTCAACAATTTTAAATTTGGAATTCAATTCTTGCATCCGAATGATTGAATAATTAACATTTTTCAATGGAAATTTTGAAACTTTTTAATTCAAAAATTATTTTTTAAACTAAATTTTCAGAAGTAATACCATAAGTGACTAGAATTTTACCGGAAATTTTTTTGCCGTCACCAACACGACTGCTTGTTGCGACGAAAATCGTAACGAGTGCGACAGCACGAGTTACGATTTTCCAAAGCAACAAGCAAGAGTGTTTGTGACGGCAAAAATTTCCTGTAAAATTCTAGTCACGAATGGTATTCGGATTGATAATTCCTCGAATTATAATGAAATTACTGAAATACTTGTCACTCAAAAAATTTTGACAGACGTTGTCTCTAAGCAACGCTGCTAGTCGCAAAATTTTCTAGAAAATTTCACTAGTGGTATTTTCGATTTAATTCGATTGTGATTGGTTCAATTCACCAAAATACTGTGATTTGATTGGATGAGTGGAATAATCAAAATTAATCACTTATACTTTGTTAAAATTTCATCGAAAAAAAAATTGTAAAAATTTTTTTAAAAATTATTTAAACAATATAAATAATTGATAGCGCCAGCTGAAATGTTTCTGATTTTGAATAATTTAGTATAACAAACGTTTTAAAAAAAAATTCATCAAAATCGGTTCTGTTTTTGCGGGTTTAGAAGTTTTGACGATTTTTCCGCTTTATTGACTGGACTATATTGGTTCGAGCAGAAACTTTGTCATCAATTGACCACTCTGCTAAAATTTTCGTGGTTTCTTCTGCCAAAGTTTCCGAGGTGTGTTTGTCGTATATTTAAAACAGTACAGCAGAAATTATTTCAGTTTACAACCTTCATTTATAAAATGCACAGTTAGCGCCAAATAACAATCATTACTTACTGAAGTCCATCCATCTGTGGTCAAATTAATTCTATGGTGGGTGGGCAAAAGAATTTAAGTCAAAAACATGCAAACTAAGAAAACATCACTTTTAATTTTGCGCAACACATTTTTAGCGTATTTAGGCTCAGCTTGTCAATGTAAAAGATGAAAGGTATTCAAGGGCTGTTTTAATTTACTGAAAATAATAAGTACTATAGGAAATTTTGTTCTAAAATATCTATTTGTGAAAATAATGTGACTTGTACTATTTTGCGCAACCCAAATTGTGTGAGTTATATCACTACACACACAACAATATTACTTATACGGTAATGCAGTGGTCTCAAACTCGAATTGCATGCGGGCCGAATGCACGACCTAAAAGCAGCTCACGGGCCGGATTTTTTTTTTACAAAATGAGAGTGAATATGTATAAGTACTGCACTGTACTTACCCCTAATGTATTAATACCACCCCTTTATAACCTGGTGTTACGCGTATGTGTGGTGTGTTGCGTGTAAGTTTATAATAAGTTTGATTGTACCGATGTGGGAAGTTGGCCCACCTTACCCCAGTCACATGGCCAGGCATACAAGCATACAGTGACAAAGACAAAACCCAATCTATTCATTCTATCTCTTTTTCCTTCGATATCACTAGCGCACATAAGCTCAGTCCATATCTCTATGTCTCTAAAACTATAAGCACCGTATTTACAACAAATACATAATTGAAATGTATTCGCGGGCCGTGTAAAATTGCTTCGGGGGCCGGTTGCGGCCCGCGGGTCGCCAGTTTGAGACCACTGCTGTAATGTACCGCTTACACTAAGTGACTTATAGTATTATACACAATCAAAACTCGTTTTTTTTTTTTAAGTTTTATTGATTGTAGCAAAACAAAAATGCGAACACAAAACCTTAGCCAAAACTAAATTTTTTTATTAAGCATACAAACGAAAATTGTGAATACACTTATTCTTGGTCTTGGTCAAATTCTACAATGTCCGGGTAAATATCTTCTGCAGTTGCAGATGTTGGCAAGTCAAGGTAAAACTGTCTAAAATGAACAGATATAAGTGGTAACAGATCAATCAAATTGGACTTCTTCTCTTCAGATATAGGAGGCTTACGTGAATAGCACTTTCCAGGCGAAAGAATTTCAGTTTTACCACGTCTTGCAAATAAAATTTCTTGAAACTGCTCTTCATTGTCGAGTGACTTTTTAAAATACATTTTTCCTGGCTCCTTTGTGTATCTAAACCATTGTGCGTCATGCCACTTAAACGGATTTCCCATAGAATCTTTTTTTCTAAGAACCAAGGAATTTTTGTACAAATCCGCAAAGTTTAAAAACATGTCATGAGTTAACTCTTTTACCAAAAACTTACGTCGTTTTCCTACTGTTCTCACTAACTGATACCAATCATGTAGATGAGAAATTTCCATTTCCAACTTTTTTTTCTGCTTCTCTATTAGCGCGTGATCGACGTCACATTCCATATGACTGCGACCGCTGACCATAAACTTGTGATCAATAGTTTCTAAAAACTTGTTACGTTGCATAACAGTCAGAAGCATTGCAGCTACATGTGAGTTTTTGTTTTGGCCACCACATGTATCTGAATAAAGAATAACCCTCTTTATATCAGGTGGCAAATTTATTAATTCTAAAAAGAGACATGTCGCAATTTGGTTTCCCCCACGACCACCTTCGCCTTCATGCCACATGAAGCAAGTTACTGATCCATTCCCTAGCCTAGATCCTTCTAGTGTAGTGGGATGCATACGACGGAAATGAATTTATATGTTGCACTACTTCAAGTATTATTTCCGGACTGAATTTGTTCGCAGGTTCATGACAACCTCGTTTGTCAGTATAAACCACCCCAGAAACTGATTTACCGGAGTTTCGTAATGCCAACGTAACAAACATTTGTGTCTCACCTAAAGTTTTCATAAAACAACCCCTACAAATCGTGACTTTTTGCCCATTAATTTTAAAATAGGTGTGGCTTATTTCTCTGTTTTTGGATTTAGCCGGATCATTTGTACGCGTCCTTTTTACTGCGGTTTTTGTTGTCTCAGAGTGGTTGGCAATATAAGTAACTCTCCTATCTCTGCTTCCAAGAGCCCAGTATTCTTCAAAAATAGATTTTCTCGTATTTTCTGGTAGTTTGTCTCGACATTTCAACCTGCAGCTCGGTAAAATGATCATTTTACGCTGCTTTATTTCTTTGCCTTTTGCCGTAACGTACATTTGACCCGTATTCCTTTTTATCTTCCTTTCATTTCTGTTTTTTCTTGTATTGGGCCCTTCTTTTAATCTCTTCTTTGTAATTACCGTCACCACTTCTACTTTCTCTGCAACATCTGCTTCCTTTGTTGTTAACTTTTGCCGTACAACTGCTAATGGAACTTCATCACTGCTAGAAGCATTTGACTCGTCCTCTAAAACATCATCTTCTGGATCATAGCTTTTATCTTTCACACTATCATCATCGTCAAAATTATATAAATCTGTACTTTCATATAGCGTTTCAGCGTTTTCGGAGATTTTTAACAGACCTAGAAAAAAATCATTTTTTGTTTACTTAATGGAAAACGCACATTTTACCATGTAGAAAATAGTAGATTAAAGATTATGAGACATAAAAAATAGTTGTTTCCAAAATGATTTTTTTACGAACCACATGCTTATCAACTAAATATTTACGAATGTTTGCTGTGACGTATATTACAAACTAACCTGGTAATTTTCACGCAGATTGATGGTGTTCTTCATTAAAACACCCACATTTTCAAAACATGGAAATACAGCGTCACTAAATTCAACATTATTTATTGGTGAATCAGCGGTCGCAACAGGTTCCGGACGAGCAAGTGGTGGGCAACCCTATAAGTTTTTAATCCATTTAAACATATTACTTTTAATTAAAACTTAGGTACTACCTTACCTAGGTCTTGGCGAGCAAGATCCACCATTCGTTTTGATCTTTCTGATGCCATTAAACTCTTAAAAACACTTGTCAAAACACAGAAAAACATTTAAAGCAAACTTAACACGTTGTTTATGTTTTTCGCGACAAGCATAACCTCAAAATACACTAAATAAATAGGAATCTTTATTTGTAACTAGTCCTATTTCTTTGGTATTGGTAGTATAAGTCGACTTATTTTATAAAAAATATATATTTTAAATAGGGTAAAAGAGTATAAGTCAACTTATACTGGTTTTCCTATCCAGAAATGTTTCTTTTCCAAGTTGTACTGTATAGACCAACTTCAATAACACACCTATTTATTTTAATTGACTTATACTATTTAGACCATCGGGTAGAACGTCTTTTTTTATATGTATAAGTAACTTAAACTCATTTTTCCAAAATTGTACTCATTTGCCCACCCACTATAGAATTGCTATAGCTGATTTTAATTGGTTTTTAGTTTTTTCCCTTAGATCGTTATAAACATGGGTTAGCAACGTTTGAGAGACGGTTTTGAAGAAAGTGAATGAAGTGTGTATGATGGATTCAACATTGAATACCAATTGTTTGAATTTTTTATTTTCCACTAACTGAAATGGTAAATAGTTACTTGCAATGAACTTTATTAACTGGCGGCCAATTTCTTTGTTTTTGATTAAATAGCATGGGGCGATTTGTAAAACGGAAGTTTTAATTGTTTTTTCTTGGCTCGAATTTTGATTTATTTGTTGTGTTGTGTTAATACCACTTGTAGCTGCTCCATGTGGTGATAATAAATACACATGCAAACCAACAATCAATATAAAAATTGTTTTTATGTATATGACGTATTTCTTCACAGTTAATTTCTTCATCTTCTTTCGATGTCCTTCCGTTACAGTCTTTGATAAATTTAAATATTACAGAATTTTTGCGTTTATCTAATATCAAATTGTCGCGGTCATGGTTGGAGTGCTTCTTCAAAACCTATGGTTGATTTGGAGAAGTTCTTAAAGTTGCCCTCCAGTGATATTCGAAAACTATTAACAAAAAAAAAAAATCGTAGAAATGATCAATGTTTTGAACAAGCGTCATAACGTATTCACTAATAGGTATTATCTGAACCACCAGAGATGAACCCTGCCTCATCAATGCTATCCGTGTGAAGTAAGATTTTACTTGCTAGTCAAATTAGCATCAGTTGTATTCTCAAGCAATTATGATTGGCGCTTTAACCGGAAAACAAACAGCTGTCAAGTACTTTCAATACGAATTTAACCTTAAATTATTTTCCTTTTGATTAAGAAATTTAAAAATCCGTTTTCTATTGTACTGTTTTAGTTAATTACGTTTATTTACTTCTATGATGACTAAGGTTAGATGCAACTTAAATTATTTACCAATTCAAAATTTCAAATGATATAATAATCTAACCAATAAATGTACAACTGTATTTCTTCTGAAACGCAACAAACCAAATTAAATGTTCATTTATCTAAACTTCACAACACAAATAGGTATCACAAAAACGAATTCCAATGAACATAGGAATTTAGATAACTAATGGAATATAATAATGTAAAATGTATTAATAATTTGACAGTTTGACGTTTTAGTGACAACACGCGCATGTGACTTAAACTACTCTAATCAAACGAGCACTTTAATCATAACACAGGCTTATTGTAATGCTATCCTTGTCGTGTGCATGAGGTTTGTGAACAAACGTACACGCGTGTTTGTCGTTACTAAATTCAGCGTGTGATGAGGCAGGGGTCATCTTTCCTGGTTCGGATAGTATAAGTTAGTCTTTGATTCTGATCAAATTCTTTAAAAGTAGCAAAAATATTTAAAGTTTCGGCAGTAATCAGGTACTTAAATGTTTTTTGCTACAAATGTTTAGGAATTTAAGATTCTCACGCGCAAATTGAGTGCGGGAAGTGACCAATCCCCGCACTAGTGCGGGAATGTGAATAATCAGAAAGTAGAGGTAGTATTCATACTTTTTATTTTCCTCGTATCTAGATCTTGACTTTTCTGGTAGTAAGGTCAATGCGGCCCGGTCAGCGGCTGCTTGAATTTCATCGGGAATCCAGTTTTGCTTCACCATTTTAGCTGATATTTAACATTTCTCTCAGAATAATTCACAGATGTCAAATTTTTTTACAAAACTGATATTTGTTCGAAGTTTGTTTAACGTGTTACTCATAGCAACCATTCTAACTAGATTATTACTTTAAAAGGAAACTTTCAAATTAAAAAAAAAAAACTTACAAAATGATATGAATCAAAATTTAGGACGATTCCTAAACATTTGTAGCAAAAACGCTTCGCTCGTTTCTGTAACCTCCTGCATTCGTTTCGGAATCGATATCTTCGCCCACTTGTTATGAAAATAACTATTTTAGCATTCACATATGATAAATGACTCTTTTCGCACTGATTTCCGTAGGAAAAGTAAAATTTTAGTTCCGCAAACTTTCACATGCGTGCCATAAAGACCCACTTTTCGAACTTTTATCATAAATAGCCATTTATCTATCACCGTGGGATAAGTTATACCATATTGCACTCATGTAATAGTCTTGTTACCCCAACGAGTGCTGTACTGAAATTTTTATCGCACTAAAAAATTGACAGTTCATATTGGGGACAATTCACCACATGGTTTCCACCATGACAGTCCTGGTGGGATAATTTTTTCTTCTATTCACAACAATAACAATAGATGGCTATTAATTTTTGGAAGCATGTTTTTAGTTTACCTTGAGATAAAGATCTTTTGTTTTTTAATTCGAATTTTACAAACCACCGGCAATATCCCTTTTCCTTCCAATTAGAAAATCCTTATGGCAGCATCTTCTAAAGGTTAACGTTGCATGCGCCATGTTTTCATTAAAAGAACATCTTACATTTCATGGTAAATACTCTAAATGTAAGTAAACAGTACTTATATGGAGAGATCAAATTTAAAGTTATCCTCAGATCCTATGCAATGAAAAGCCATGTGTTAGCGAGATTCAGTAAATGTTGACGATATACGAGTATAAAACAAATAACACATAAATTTCAATGTCTTAAGGCTGTCTGGTAGATAATGGTTTTTGTAATTGTTTGGAAAATATTTTTAATAAAACGTTAGATAATAGTATTACATTAAGAATTGAATGCGTTGCCGGAATATGAGGTTTTCAAATCTCTGCTGGTCTTGTTATTCATTGCAGTTGTGGAAGAGATGTCTCTTTCATCATCTTTTTTATTTTGCTTTCCAGGGCAGAGGCTCCCCACACTACTTCGTTTACAACAAGATCCATATTTGTCTTGATTTTTGCAATTCTGTTGTGTAATATAATGGGTATTTTATCGGGAAAGGAGAATAAACTTAGGCCGCCATATTTACATTTTGCGTGTATAAAGGCGTTAGAGGTGGTTCTAGGGAGATGTAAAGAGGTTTTTAACGCCTTTCTGATCAACTTATCTGCGGTTTTTAGTATTTTGAAATTGGCGGAGGGTGACTGCAGATTGTCCAAATATCTCGGAATTACAAATTGTTTGATGATAGTTAATTTCTGAAAGGGTTTCAACGGAGCTTTCTGAATTTTTGCCAGTTGGGTGATAAGTAAATTCATGGATGGTATGGTAATTCCCATGTGGTTATAAACGAACCCCAAATATTTGAAAGTGTCTCTTATATTTATTTGCCTCAGAGGTTGACCCTGAATCATATTATTGAGTATCGGAACAGACGAACTTAACATGACTTTCCTATAAGGAACGGCATTTGAGGAAAGCGTCGTGCATTTGTTGACGTTCAGGGATAGAGCCCTATCCCCTAAGAAGTTAGTGGTTAAGTTAAGGAATTTAGTCATCGAATACTAATTGGTGGGCGCCAGTAGCACTATGTCGTCTGCATAGGCTAGGGCTGCTACTTTGGCATGATTTTTAGTGGCTAGTCGGACAAGGAGTTCGTCCATTACGATGTTGAATTGTATGGGGGACAGAGGGCCCCCCTGTTTAACGCTTCTTAAAATGGGTATGTCTCAATGACAACCCTACCGCAATGTATATTCGCATGGCAGCCCTTGTTCGATTTAATGACGTACTTGACTGAGGGCTCATCTAATCCCATCCGTATCAGTGTTGGTTTGATGGAATGGACAGAGATGGAGTCGAACGCTTTCCTCAAATCCAGCGTTACGATATGATGATCTTTTTTGTTCTGCCTGTGATATTTTAGTAGGCTACAGAGAATGATATTGTTCGAGAAAGTTCCGTTTATTTCCAGTCGAAAACCCCTTTGTTGCTGTTTTAGGGACACCGCAGGCGATAGACTTTCCGCTAAAATTTTGTGGAGGACCGTAATTACCGTGGATGAAATGGTTAAGGGCCTGCAGTTTTCAATGTTACCCGTATTGTTGTTCTTAGGTATCAAAACAGTTTTGTGACATTTTAAGTGTTTGGGGAGGATGGCGGAAAATAACATTACGTTATATAGGGTCATTAAATCTTCTGTTGGAATATTGCAAAATTTTATCTTATTTATACCGGGTGTCAACGAAACCTGGGGCACCCCCATATTTTTTTTATTTTTTAAGATATCTAAATAAAATTTGGTATATGTAATATACTCTTTAAATGGCATTTGTTGACATAGGAAACAAGCTTCTGTCACTTCCGGTTTCGCCGAAATTGACATCAACTTTGTTATTTTAAATGTACATTTATACACTTTTGGAATCTTCATTCAATTTTACGTATGGTAGTGTCAAGTTTGAAACATTTTGATGACGAAGTAAATACTTGCAGAAGAGTTTATTTATTAATCTAGGATGCCATGACCGGCGTAAAATGGAAGTCAGAGTGCTACGACACTCTAAACAAATTATTTTAGCACTTCAACTCTAGTAAGTCTGTCTTTTTTTTGTGTATTTCATTTGTTTCACTTGTTTTGAAACCCAGTATCTAGATTTAAATGTCCAAAATACCGTTTTTTTGAACGGAAAGTGTTATTCCGGATTAAATTTTCATATTAATCCCGCGTTATTGGTATCAATAAAATCCTTGAAAAATGCTCCTTTTTAATATCCTAGTGTCCCACCCTAGTGCCATTTGAAAAAATAAAGTTATTCTCGAAAAAGCATTTTTGACAACTTTACGCCATTCTAATACAGCAACTAAAATAGTTAAAGTTCTAAAACAATTTGTCTCGAGTGTTGGGGCACCTTGACTTTCGTTCTGCGTAAGTCATGGCACTCTAGATTAACTTCTGCAAAAATGTACCTTGTCATTAAAATGTTTCGAACTTGATACTACCATACGTAAAATTGAATGGAGATTCCAAAAATGTATAAATACACAGGGTGTTCCATTTAAAATAACAAAGTTGATATCAATTCCGGCGAAACCCGAAGTGACCGAAACTTGTTTCCTATGTCAACAAATGCCATTTAAAGAGTATATTATACATACCAAATTTCATTCGGATATCTTAAAAAATAAAAAAATTATGGGGGTGCCCCAGGTTTCGTTGACACCCTGTATAATCGGGACCAAGTGCGGATTTTTTAATAACTAATTTGGTCTTACCGATTTCCAGTTCTGTGATACGAGTGGCAATGGAACAGGAGCTTTTCGGCTTGGGATCCAATATGGGGAGTGGTCGTCAGGGGGAGACGGGCTGTTGAAAATTTCATGGTACGCATCGTGAATGTCCTCTTTTCTGCGGAAGGCCTCGCTAGTTTCTAGTCCCTCCAGGATCGAGTCTGCCAGCTTGGCGTTGTTGCGTTTGAACATAGCTTGGGCATTTCTGTATTCCAGTGCCCTTTGACTTGATTTGGAGCTTGATGAAGGTTTTCTATTACGAGGTCTTCTGTTGGAATTCCCCCTTGTGATTGCTCTTTTTCTTCTTGACACGGGTTCCACCATTGTATCAGTTCGTCACTGTTGACTTCTCCACAAAGAGTTCTTCCTATTAATTGGGCGTTGTCTTCTTTTTCGCACGAAGCCCGAAGATGTTTCAGAAAAACTCATTACGCGTCGGGCATCTTCCATCACCTTTGCGCCTTCATCTCGACCGGCTCAGCCGAAGTTGACCTTTGAGACTCTTCTATCATCTCTTCGTTGGGAAGATCGACTCTAACTGCTGCATTCAACAATTCCTTCTCCTCTTCGACCATTTGCTTCCTTCCTTCTTTGTGATTTGACCGCATCAAAGGGACCGCAAGGAACTGGTTATTATTCTTCCCTTCGTATGTTGCTTTTAAGGCCGCCAGGTCTCTTCGAGCGTCCACAGGTTATATTTCCTGACTTTGTTCTCCTGCTCTTTCTTGTACTCCACGGAATGTCTTTTGCTTAAGTGCAACCGCATTCCGGCTCTAGGCTTGACTACTGTATGGCAGATTATGCAGGTAACGTCGACCTCCTCCGTTAGATCACCCCGAAAATAATACCGCTTATGTTGCTTTAACGTGCTTCTCTTATTGTAATATTTACCGCATACGCATTCTATTCCATGCCGAATAAAAATATACAAATAGTTATAAAAATATACAAATAGTTTGTTAGTTTACGTTATCGAACCTTTTAGAGCTGTTTTAAGGTTTAGTATAAATATACTAGGGTGGAATTGGAAGCAAGACCGGCCGCGTCATCTGCGGGCACAGTCTAAAGTCGCGTCAAGTCTGAACGCCGCTGTTTGTGAGTGAGTCATGTTGCGTAATCTCCGGACACATTTAAAATAATAATCATTAGGTACTGATAGTTATCAGCTTCAGCAATCTTATATAGTTACTTACCTATGTACCACTAATTACCCGAGCTTAGTAAAAATAACAAAGCTGTAGTGTATCTCACATTCAGATTTCAGTACAAAACAGATAGGGCAAGGAAAAATACAATACTTTCTTACAATAAATTTTATTTTGTTTTCTTGGTCCGTATATTTTTATTTCTTAATATACATTGTGGGTGTATACGTCATTTAAATTAAAGGGCGAAAAAATGTTTATGGCATTTCCGACATTAAGTATGCTAATATGAAGTGGAGATTAATAATTAATCCTCACCGGACTGGCAGCATATAGCTGGCGTGATTAAAAGTGTTTTTTCTTGAATTTTTGTTTTTTTTGGTAATATTTGTCAGGGTACAAGAAAAAATGCTAGTATTACTTATTCTAGTTTTTGAATGTATGCCAAAGTACGCAAGCATTTTTTTTAAATTCTTTGTTTCGTTGTATTCAATTAGCGTTTTCATTATCCTTTCATCTAGTTTTATATAAGTTGTCTTTCTTCGCTTTCCTTCAATATTTAAGTATAGTTTATTGTATAAAAACTCACTATACTCGGCGTCACTTTTTAAACAGGTTACTAAAGAATAAAATGTGGGATGATGTCTTTTTACCATACTGTTTAACCGATGATTCCAGCCTTCCACTGCGTTGTTGGTTCTATGCCGCTGTTCAGAACAATTCCACATATCAATAGTAATAATGGAGTTTTGTAGCCATTGATCAACGAAATAATCATAAAATTGTTGAAGTTGGTGGTGGTCTGGTGAATCCTCCATTATATTCAGCCAGCCATCTTCGACATCTGCGATAGGAAGCATATAAAATGTTGGGGTTTATTATTAGACAGACCAAATACTTTCGAAATATTTCCACTATAAAAATATTGTATTTTACGTTAGTTCGACCAAAGCTGGAATACGCCTCCATAATATGGTATCCTCATCAAGCATATTTATGTGATCATATTGAGAAAGTGCAAAAAATATTCCTAAGGTATCTTTATTTCAAAAAGTTTCACGTCTATTCTGACCACAATACCGTTCGCACCTCATATTTACGACAAGAATTTCAAATTCAGAACCTTGTAAATCGTAGAAAACTTAGCCTTTTGCAATTTGGTTATAAAATATGGAATTGTAGAATAAATCAAAGTTTTCTGCTTTCATTAATGATGCTAAAAGTTTTGCCGCGATTTACTCGATCTACTACATTATTTCATGTACCTTTTGTCACTTACACTTACAACGCTCCTTTTATGGTTATGCTGAAATTATTTAACGAGTTATTTGTTATTACTGAGTTAGATTTATCACAATCGTATAAAAACTTTACAAAAATCATACTAAATCATTTCTCTTTCGATTAAAATGTTTCAATGTAAAATTTTATTAAGTTCAGTGGTTTGGGTTTGTCTCTCAGATATTTGAATTCCTTGCTACTTTTGTTATTTTTATTTTCTCGACATTAGTAATCTGTCTGACACTGATGCAATTCACCCGGATTCCCACACATCAAAAATCTTCAAAACTATTCTCGAATTAATAACCCCCTATCTTGACCAAATTAAAAACTTTGTAATGTCCCTTATCCCTATGTTGTTTCAAAATGTCAGCAAATAACAATTTTCCTATCCAACAATTAACACTCCTAAACTGGAATTCAAATGGATTAAAAGCCCAGAAGTCAGCATTTATTTCATTTATTGCCAGACACGGTATTGACATCGCCTGCATTACCGAAACACACTTAATCCAAAATGAAAGGTTTACTGTACCCGGATACCATATTTTTCGAAAGGATCGAGAAAGTGCAATAGGTTGGGGCGGTTCGGCAATAATTATTAAGCGTAACCTAGTGGCAAGCCCTATCATCTTAGAAGATGTCCATCTCATCGAAGCTGTAGCTGTTAAAATAAATATGATAAATAACTCTCCACTCAAAATAATTTCTGCATACAAGCCACCAAGGAATAAGCTACATGCAAGTGAACTAAATAACATTTTTACAGACTCGCTTCCCACAATCCTAGCAGGCGACCTTAACTGCAAGCACACAAACTGGGGATGTAGAACAAACAATCCAAACGGAATTAAGCTAAACAATATCACCTCCCAGTTAGCGGTCCAAATATCTGCACCCAGTGAATATACATATTTCCCCTACAGATATAACCAATTACCAGATGTTTTAGATATCATATTACACAAAAACCTTACTCTTCCTATAACTCAGACTGTCCTAACAGAACTTGACTCAGACCATTTGCCTGTTGTGTTCACTATAAACAGTGCTGTTCACTATTATCCTAAACTTCCTAAACTAATAAACGGCCCAATTGATTGGGAACATTTCCGAACTAAAATGGGTAATCGGATCACATGCCCAACAACTTTAAACAATGAAGAAGACATAGATAAAGCGATTACATCCTTTGAGGAGGAAGTCACTGTAGCAGTCCAAGGAGCCACATTAGCGACCCGACCACACAAGGCATTAAATGGCCACAACCCACCAGCATATATACAAAAGCTTATTAAAGAAAAGCATACTGTACGCCGACAGTGGCAAAATACTAGAGACCCAGAAGTCAAAACTCGCCTTAACGGATTGATTCGGACAGTAAGAATTGAACTGGACAAATATAGAATAGCATCCTACAATTTTTATATAGAATCTTTAAACCCTGGGGACTCGAACATGTGGAGGGCCACCAGAAAGATCCTAAAACAGCCTACAATTATTCCACCACTTCGAATTAATGATACTACTTATACAGATGATGCCGACAAAAGTGAAGTATTTGCTCAGCAGTTGGAAAACACATTTATCACTTCATTAAACAACAGCACAAACTTTATTGATCACGTAAAACACGAAGTAAGTAACATTAGAGCAAACATCGTAGAACCCATAGCTCCAGTATCTCCACTAGAAGTTAAACAGCACATTAAAGCGCTTAAACTAAGAAAAGCACCTCGGAAAGACTTGATACCTAACATCCTCCTCAAAAACTTATCTAAAAAATCAGTATCGTTTCTAACAGCTATATTTAATGCTTGCTTACGAATCGGATATTTCCCAACCACCTGGAAGCAAGCAATAATTCTGATGTTTCATAAACCTGGCAAGCAGCCTAACAACCCAGCAAATTACCGTCCAATTAGCCTGTTGTCAACGGTGTCCAAACTCCTTGAGAGAATCATTCAAACACGACTGAAAAAGTTCTTAGAAGCCAACAACATTCTTCCACAATTCCAATTTGGATTTAGAGGCTCGCACTCGACAAACCATCAAATACTGCGCATTACTGAAAAAATTGAATTAGGATACGAAAACAAACTGCACACATTAATAGCCTTTATAGATGTTGCCCAGGCTTTTGATCGAATTTGGACAGATGGCCTGATATACAAAATGATAACCATAAACGTTCCCTCTTATTTGCTACTGATCATTAAATCATTTCTCACACATAGAACTCAAGTTAGAATCAATTCGCACAACTCAACCGCTCGTAACATTAACGCCGGGGTACCGCAAGGATCCATATTAGGCCCTATTCTTTTCAATCTGTTTATGTATGATGTACCAGAAGCACCTAACACAGATATAGCCATGTATGCTGATGATACAGCTATAATAGCTCAAGATTCAGATATCACCCTAGCCGCTCGTAAACTTCAAATAAGTCTCGATCAACTAAGCCACTGGTTCCACAACTGGTGCATAAACATAAACGCTGATAAATGTGAGTGCAAAATCTTTACTCTTAGAAGACCCCAAGACCCACCAAATATTATTATTATTTATTATTATTATTATTATACATGATGATGAGCAGAGAATACATCTATAAAGCTCTAAATTAATATAACATATTTAACCAATACAGTAAACATAAAATACCTATGTAATCAAAAAACAAAAAAAAGCCAATAAATTTTAACTACACCATAAACAAAAGTTCATCAATAAGCGCTTTAAAACTAATAACAGAACTGGCAGAGACTACTTCAGGAGGTAAGGAGTCCTAAAGGTCTCTCTACTCAGCTTCCAGTTGTGACCACGCAGATGTGTGTTTGTTGAAAGTTGAAATAGTTGACGAATTGGTGAATTGTCGTGGTGGAAGGCGTTGTAGACAGTTATCAGATCGCCTCTTTGTTGCCGAGATAACAGTCTAGGAAGTTATATAATATAATTATCAATAATATTTCTATACCATGGAATTCTAAAGACAATGCTGTCCGGTACCTTGGGATCTACCTTGATCGGAAGCTAAGCTGGAGCTATCATATTAATAAGAAATTGTCTGAGTCTTATGCCAGACTTGGCATGCTTTATCCTATATTGAACAGAAGATCACCACTCAAAATAAAATGCGGATATCTCCTATATACGTCGTTAATCAGACCTATCTTCACCTATGGGTGCAATATCTGGTGCGCAACTTTAAAAACAAGTCCTACAAAATAAGGTGTTACGCATCATAACCAATGCAGAGTGGTTTGTTAGAAACTCCCAAACACATAGGGAGACAGAGATGCCCACAATAGAAGAATTCATAACAAATGCAACAAAGAAATTCTATAATAATATTGACCAGTGCAGTGGTGTAGCATACTATAGAATCGGTACAAAGCAAATACACAACAGACTAAAACGAAAGTTACCAGCAGATCTTATAAATGACGACGGTGGTTAAAAATAATACATTATAATCTCTACTAACCCAATGCCTTATGTATGTAAACAAACATTTCTTAAAAAAATATGTGCGAGATCGGTTGCGCGAACCAATTCTAAACGGTAAATCTTAAATATCAGTGAATAAAGGTGTCTAAACCGTTAGTGACTTCGTGTGACAAATATTAATAAACACTGCCATGCATAGCATATGATGCTGAACTGGCAAAAACGAGAACAAGAGGAATAAATAAATAAATAAACAAGGGCAGAACACATCCTCACGTGCAGTCTCACTTCTTCATTGTTAACATAGTCGTGGACCATTCCGAGATCTTGAACTTTACGCCAGAGACACTGGTCGAAATGGTAGTTGCAGCCAGTTATTTGTACATATGAAAATAAATTCTTCAAAGACCTTGATGGCCACTTCTTCAAAGTCCATTTTGATCATTTGTGGATTCCAACGCGAGAGGTTTTTTTTAATAACCCAAAAAATCTTTCGTATACTTGCCGAGATTTTTTTGGTAACAACGCATAAGCTGCATGGACAATATTCATTTTCCTCAGCCGTGCTTCTAATGTCCACGTGGATGTTATAAAGTTGAGTAAATTGCTTACTGCAACTTTTGATCGTCCTGTCCATAAAAAAGTGGTATGTTCCGCAATAGCTTCCCTCAGGGCCGTAGCCAGGATGACAACCTAGGGGAGGCAAAAGAAAAAGTTGAGGAGGCTAGCATAATTTTCTGTTTTAATTAACCCTTTCGTGGGAGGTGGGAATCATACTTTCCACCTAACATTTCGCGTTTATGAGCAGTATTCGTCCTCCCGCATAAAAAAAGTGAAATAAAATATTTAACACAAATAATTGTAAAATTTTGTTTATTGGTTGACTAGTATAGTTAATAATACAATTTATAATTCATTTGACGAATGCAACCACTTTAATTTTTTTTTATTATCACAAAACAATTTTTAATAAAGAAATAATAATAATTATTAATATTTAATACAGTTTTCTACTTCTCGAACTGTTAAATTGAACTAATAGTTTATCCATATTAATGTCTTTAGTGGGCTCTTTTTCAAAAGCTAACAAAATTAAATTTGCCATCCGCTGATCATGCATGGATGTTCTTTGTTCTCTGTTTATGCGGGTCAACACAGAAAATGTAGATTCACATAAAGGAGTGCTGCAACCTAATGTACGTGCAGTTGCCAGTAACTGATAAGTTTCAGCGAAAGCAATTCTTTGCTGATAAACTCCTGCAAATACGTCAACACTGCTTTTTTTCTGCACATTAAAAAGTTTTTCACGACCGCAATTTCTTCCGCAGATGGTAGAGTTCTTCCTAGAGTTTCTAAAAAATGTATATTTTGAAGATCCAGATTTTCATCTTCTACACAAGAAATAGCAGTTAGCAAATCCTCGTTAGTAGAGAATCTATTATTAAGCTCGTTTAAAATGAGATCTATTATTTGATAAGAAATAGTTTTTGCACAAGCGGGAGTAGAAATCAGTTTCTCTGCTGTCAAAATCGTGACAGAAGTGGATTATTTTCTCCCTAGGGAGAAAATATGTTTATATTTGCCAAAGTTTTATTATTAAAATTTTTAATGAATTTTCAGGTTTTTGTGGTTCTGCTTGTGCAAAAAATAGTATATACACCTTGGGAGAGAATGCTATTTTTCCCTCGGTGATTTTTAGCCCTCGGGCTCCGCCCTCGGGGTTTAAATTGCACCTCATGAAAAATCATGCATTTCTCTCCCTCTACGTATAATATACTATTTCATGTGTAGATCAGGATTTTGATCGACTTCAAATGACCTTTCACCAATACTTTCGGTAATGAGAAACTCCTTTAACAATGTATTTCCTTTCTTACGTCGGCGTAATGGCGATTGATTTTCTTCAACGAGACTAAAATATGTTTTGTCGACTTCTTGGACTATGTCATTAAAAGATTTTTCGTTTCTTAGATCTTTTATAGTTTGTGTTACACTGCTTATTAGTATCAATGAATCTTTTAAACTTGTTTCTCGAGCTTGCAACACCTTAATCAGCTGGTTTTTAGAAAAAAATAAAAATTAAAAGTAAGATTAAATTAGCGACTAATGTGCTAGGGGAGGCCAAAAAAAGGCTACGGCCCTGGCTTCCCTTCCCTTTGTACTAGAAAATATTAGTATTTTATCCTCGGTTCCATCTTCAGCCAGCAGGAAACTGCTACCGTCTTTCATTTTTAGAATTTCTTCTGGATCACTAATATCTTCTATACTCGCCGGTTCCAAAGGAATATTTAATGCGTTTGTTCGGACGTGCTGCATGGTTCGTTTTATATAAGAAAACGCTGGTACTTCTGTTACGAAGTCATAACCTGTATTAAATAATGGATCGAATTCATTGCGATAGAGCTGGGATAACGACTCATCGTCTTCTCGAGCCCTTTTTTGAAGATGGCTTATATGCTTACGCACTTCCGCTGCAGCTTCATCTGGTTTACATACATGTTCCGACACACGTTATATTTTTCCGTCTTTCGTAGACATTCGGCCCTTGCAGTTTTGACTCCATTCCTTTGTACAAGCCCAATTCATGGTTCCATCCTAGTGAACCCAAATCTTGATATCCCTCTAAACAATCAAATACGTTATTGTAATTAAGTGCATTCCTGATGGCAATATCATCAAACAGTAACACGCATTGCTTTTCCATTTGCGACATTGCAGCGTATTTAAGTTTTAATGCATTTAGTAATGCGGTAAAAAATCCTGGCTTCAGTTTTAAAAAATTAGACCACCGTCGAATGGTATTTTTCGCAGGTAAATTAATAGCCCAGTCAAATAAGGTGAAATAAGGGGTAAATCTCGGAATGAAAGTAAAGAAGCTGTATATTTGCATGAACCTTTATTTTGACGTTCTGAAGACTGGCTGAAAAGTCTCATATAATCTCGCGTCTGCGTTACAAGATATTAAAGGTCAAAGGTCACGAAAATCGGTTTTTCGCAATTATCTCGTTTGCTATGCGTCATATGGCATTTAACGTTATTATAAAACTTGTAGATCATCAAATTATTTACAATTTTTATTTCATGCATTTTGTCGTATGATCAACCGTTCTCGAGATATAGCGCGGAGTGTGGCACGTGCGCATCCGTATATAGTTTTTTCGAAATAATAAAAAAAGTTGATGGCATATGTCAAATTTGAAAATGGCATGAGATTTTGCTTGTAATTCTGCCCAGCTTTCCCCATTTAACGGATCCTCTAACTTTTATATTAAGAAAGTTACCCATGTAATGAGATAGATTATGGCACGCTGTATACCTGGCTCCGCAGTTTACATAGCGTTATCCTATACATATAATATAGGGATGCGCGCGTGCCACTCTCCGCGCTATATCTCGAGAACGGTTGATCATACGACAAAATGCATGAAATAAAAATTGTAGATCATTTGACGATCTACAAGTTTTATAATAACGCTAAATGCCATATGACGCATAGCAAGCGAGATAATTGCGAAAAACCGATTATCGTGACCTTTGACCTTTAATATCTTGTGACGCAGACACGAGATTATATGAGACTTTTCAGCCAGTCTTCAGAACGTCAAAATAAAGGTTCATGTAAATATCCAGCTTCTTTACTTTCATTCCGAGGTTGAATCCTTATTTTACTGGCCTATAATGCCTTTTTCATTTTTTAAAAACTTGTAAGCATTTGGGGCCCTGTAATGTAGATCCAAACAAAAACGTTTTTCATCTGCAGATCAAGTTGTACGATTTTTCGGTAATAATTGCATCTTACATAAAGTTTTCCCACTCGAACTAGCAAACTCAGAATTTTCTGTCAACTGTTCTGGGGCGGTTATAGCCAATAATTTTTGCTGAAGACGTTTTATTGTACGATTTTTGGCTTTTAAAGTTTGTTTTAATTTTTTAATTTCTGTAACTGTGTCTTTGGATTTATTTGGTTGAATCATCTTATATTCTTTTAAAGGAGCTGATTTTTCTGAAGAACTAGATGAACCATAAGTTAAATTTACAGAGATATCATATTTTGGGGAAGAATTCAGGTCAGCTTGTGTAGATGCAGGCTGTAGGTCGACAAATGAGATATTAGGTTTATAGGGGTTTTCCGGAGTTTTTACTTCTAATTGTGAAGAATTTGATGAAATGAATCACATCTGTAAGAAAATACATTTATGATGATATTTTTCACAAGTTTTCTTCATTTTTTAGTTTATTACATAATATAAACAAACACATGTTTAAAAAAATAGGTAATTATTTTTAAACAGCAAAACAGCTCTTATATTTATGTTATTTTCATATACAGATATCTAAATGTTTATCACATGAAAAATTTGGATAAAGTACAATAAAGGAATTTTAATTTAAAATGTTACAGTTTTAATTTTTATGACTTACTAAATAAAATTTATACTTCCCCAATTTTCATGTCAATATTTTGAAACCTTTTGAAATTATAACAAAAAATTAAAATCAAAACTTCGACTTTGACACCCTGTATCTCCCCAGGCAGCACCTAACGTTTTATTCACGTCATAATGTCGGCATCATGTTTGTCAAATTTACGTCTTTTTAGAGGTCGATATGACGTCTATATGACTTCTTAATGTTACAGCCCTGCGACGTCATTAAATAACGTGAATGTGACGTCGAACACTGACGTCCTAGACACGTCCCTTGGAACCGCAACAACGTTTTATTCACGTCAATGGGTGACCATAAATGACGAATATTTTACGTCTGCTCACGAATCAATTTTACGTAGAAATGATGTCTACTATTTTCCCCTGAAGCCTTTTGTATACATTTGTGAATTTTACAAAGGGCAATTAAACAAAAAACATTTATTTAGATATTTGAATTTAATATATAAATATAAAAACAAATAATTTATAAATATGTATGTAATAATAAAAGTATATCTAGTAGATACAAACTTGTCTTCCTAAATAATAATATATACATTATAACTTAATATCTACTAATAATAAAAGAAAATGAGAAAGTATACTTTAATACCTCATTTACTACTCAGATATACAATGAATTATTGGAAACACCACAAAATAATTATTATATGAATACGCCATACACTTTGCCAAAATAGAATTTAGTGGCCAGATTTTGTAATCAGGTAGCAAGTTTTGTACTTTATATACAGATTTTTAGAATCAATGGGATATGAATATAGCGAATTTTTTGTATGAAATTCTTTTCCTACTATATAAATTGTGTCATTGTCTTCTAAAATATTTTGAATTTGTATTACTGAAGTGTCACATGTGATACAATAAGAATTTGCATTTGAATAAGAATTTATGCACATTGTAAAATTATTTGATAAAATTTTTTTAAACTGTTTACGATTATTGTAACTTAAATGTGGAAGGGGGCCATTATTGTGTTCATAACATACTTTCATATGAACATCGTGCCTTTTTATTGTGGTGTTTAAACATTCCATTTCAGACAAGCGACGCTGCAGTTGTTGTAAGGGTTTATGAGGAGATTTCACTAAATTTTTGAGTTTGCCTAAATAGTTCTCAAAAGGAAATGCAGAAAAATTATCTAATGGACCATATATGTCAACATCACTAGTGATGTGACACAACATGTGAACATTATAAATCAAAAATTCTTTTCCACATTAAGATTCACAGTGGCGAATAAAAACATGAAGCAAGTGGTTTGCCGACTTTGTACCAAATTTTGAAATATGACTAGCAGAAATTAATATAGTTATGGCAACATGCGATAAAAGAAAGTTTTCGTATACAGCAAGATCAACTACATTTTTTAAAATTGTTGGTCCCAAATATAGTAAAAAGGTCCGAAATTCGGTGGCTTTCCATCTTCGTATCTCTAATAATGTTCGGGGTTTTCTATTGAACTCTGTAGGAATGTCGTTTTTTAATGAATTCAAAACATTAGAAATTAAATGTACCGTTCGTCCAGATAAACGGGTTTTTAAAGGACCATTTGTCCAGTGCATTAATAATTTTTTCATAACCCCTAAACATATATTATGCATATAATCAATAGGGAACAAACTCACTAATCCTACTGACAGTTGTGTTGAAGGAGATACACCTCTATGATGGTCTTCGTCTATTTGTGAACTAAATGATAAATCTGTTCTATTAGGTGCACAGATACTACTAAAAACCATTCTGCCATTGAAATAGCTGCCTGGTTCATTGCATTTATCACATCCAGAATAGCCATTATGATTTTTTATACATTTAATGTAGACTTTAGCTGGAGCATCACACACAATACTATGTACTGCTACATTAACATTTTTTTCTTTCAATTTTAAACCATTTTCCAATAGTTCCTTCAAATCGGATATAAAATTTTCCAAAAAATCAGAGAGAGGCATTGGTTTTCCTGTACCACAAAAAATTCCAACTACAAATGGTTCACTATCACAATTTTTGACTATGCCTAAAATAGGCTACAGTTGCACTACCGAACTAGAGAAGAGTGGTAAACCATCTGTATTAAAACTGACTTGAATGGTATTGTTAATATTAATGTTATAGTTTCCACCACATAGACGTTCTAAACAATTTTTTAAATTAAAATGGTAGTATTCACCATTAGATAATTTTCTAGTTAATGTATTTCTTGGGGTATGGACTAGTGTTCTACAATCTAATGGCAATTCTGGATGGTATTACGATAAAATATGCAGTAATTCACAAACTGCAGTATGACTAACTTTATTAGATACAACTCAGTGCCGTAACTGAGGAAGTAGGTTATTTGTTTGTTCACCCTGTAAATATGCATTATCCTTGCCTCCAATAGTAGCTAGAAATGCGCCCTGCAAAAGCATTATATATAATTTATAAATACAAATCAATACCCGATCTTCATTAAAAAAGGTTGAAAACAACTAATTCAGTGAATTTAATGGCATAATTAACTAACTTACCACATTAGAAGAATTTTCTTTCTGTAATAAATAATTTTCAAACAATTCCAAATCTTCAGGTGTTTGAATTGGTATTTGAACAGGCAAAGCTTCCAAATTAAATGTTGCTGCTGAGGATGAGGGCGAAAAACCTTGTGTTTTCATCCAAGAGAGAATTTGATGATTTTGTTGTTTAATATATTGTAACGTTTTCAAGATTTCTTGCTCTACAAATATTTTATAAAAATTTAATATTAAATATAAATTTAATAACATTGAATGTTTACCATCAGTAAGGGTTGCTCTTGATGAAGTAGATGGAGTTGACAATAATTGTGTTTGGCTGTTATCTGTAAACAAAATATAATAAGTTTGTAACTTAAATTTTCAAATACTACTAAACATTATCTAATAACTTACTCAAAAAAGTTGGAGTACTGGTTGTTACAGGTGAAGACTGCAAACTTTCAACTGCAGTATGATTTATTCTTGGGGGACGTTTATTTAAAAGGTTTTGTACTTCATCATCGCCATCACTGTCTTCTATTATACGCCTTTTTCTAAATGCTCTATTCCTGTCAGATGAAGAATAACTTTCAGAATCCAAATCTGAGGTATCTTCAGCCTTTTTATAATAATAATATGCTTTATAATAATATGCTTTATTTCCTGCTTAGAATTACAATTTAGGTTTTCTATAACACATATATAATATTAACGACATATAAGCAGGAAATGAGACAGCGATCAGCAGGCTTCCGAAGAAACCCCTGCTCTTCCCCGCTGCCTCATATACATAAAGAGAAAACGAAACAACTCCATACGCGGAACAAAACTAGTAAAACAAATCTAGTTGGACCGGTAAAAGTCTAGCAAGTAAGTAAGACGCACATTAACACAAAACGCATGAGCAGTTGAGTAGTACTGCATAAACCTCACTCAGGTGACGAATATCATTAATTTAAATTTTTTATTAACTGTATTACAGCATCATTAGATCATTAGGTGCAAAAACATGTGACGTCTAAAGGAACGCAACATCATGCTTTTAAAATCCGTAGGCAGGGGGTTATACTGCTTACAAATATCATACGAGAATGACCGTTTAAATAATTCAGTATGGTGTATAGGAACAGTTAATAAACCCCTATGTCTCAGATTCAAATGATGAACGTCAGTCCTAAATTTAATTTTATTGTAAAGGTATGGTGGAGATTTGTTGGTGAGTACTCTATGATAAAGTACAACAGCATGTAAAGTACGGCGATTTTCCATGCTAAGCCATTTGGCTACCTTAATTTTGTGTGAAATATGTTGATATTTTCGTATCCCGTATATGAATCTTAAACAATTGTTTTGCACTAATTGAATTTTCTTTTTAGTTGCACTATCAATACAGGGACCATATAGAGTATCACAATAATTAAACTGAGATAACACCAATGAATCACATAACATGATTTTGATATTGTTGCTCAACGAGTGTCTGTTAT
Organism: Melanotus villosus; assembly: GCA_963082815.1. Taxonomy (NCBI): domain Eukaryota; kingdom Metazoa; phylum Arthropoda; class Insecta; order Coleoptera; family Elateridae; genus Melanotus; species Melanotus villosus. Next base: position 19,531,403 of record OY720425.1, on the reverse strand, counting down.
TATAAAGAAGTTTAAGGTTACAATATGCTATTCTGATGCATTTATTTACATGTTCTCTGAATCTGAGTTGATAATCAAATATTACTCCTAAGTTACGTACAGAGGAAGAGCACGCTACTTTTGTACCTTTAACTCTGATGTTAATTTCCGGTAGGTATATATTTCTATTATTTTTACTTCCAAATACAATTACAGTAGATTTTGACGGGTTAAAGGTGCGTATAGACAAATAGACATGCAACAGAATAGAGTAACATAACTCCGTCGCGTATCAATTATATGTTGCGCGCCGAAGTTGCGGAAGGTCCTGATCGTATTGAGTAACACAACATCGCCGCGTATCACATACGCAAACATTTTGACGTTCCATATTATTTTATAAATCGAGTACATGTCTCAGAAAGTTGATCAAGATGGATGTTGCTGCAGCAGCGTACATAGTGATGGATTATTTAGTAAGAAAAAAACGGAGGGAAAGGCGATGCTGGCAGACACAGTTGTATTCAAATAGAAATAAGTATGGAGGGCAGCATTTACTTGCGGATCTCAAGTTCCAAACAGTTAGTGGCTTTTATAGAAACTTTACACGAATGTCACCCACGGACTTTGACTATTTGGTTAATTTAATCGGTCCTGTTCAAGAGAGGTTGGCAGTGACTATTCGTTTTTTAGCGACTGGTGATTCGTATACCAGCCTCCAGTATCTTTTCAAAATATCGAAGCAATCGATAAGCAATATAGTTCCAGAAGTATGCCAAGCTCTCGTAGAAGGGTTGAAAGAAAATATAAAGGTTAGCAAACAATTTTATTTAGTAACACTTACAAAATTTTCAATTTACTTGATTAATTATGTTTCAAAAACTGACTTATTGATATCCTGCATATCTAATAAAGAAAATTGCGATTCGGCGAAAGGAGATTCAGGTGGAAGGTTGCTAGATGATTGATTGGAGTGAGATTGATTGGAGTGAGATGCATTGGAGTTTAACGAAGCCTAAGTTGACTCTTATTGTTGAAAAATTTTATTTTCAAGTTAAGTAAATCATAAGTAAGTCAATTGCCGCCTTGCCCTCCCATAATCGTTTACTAATTTATCTTAACTAAGTAAGTAACTGCATGGCGTACTAATGGATGCTTTTAGTAATAATATTTTGCAATAATTATAAAGGTACGTTTTCGTAAGGACGCAACATGTTGGCCGGCATGTCCGCCGACTTGTCTGTTCTAATGTAAACGAAAGGCATTTCATGTCGGGACAGTCGGACGACATGTTAATGTCGGATGCAAAAATTAGCCGCACATGTCGAGTCGGCGTTCATTTATCACTGCGTAAACACTCAATTTTTAATAATAAGAGACACAACTAGGTGCAAGCGAAGACCATTCATTAACGAGCTACGTATATGCACCTTCCAAACGCCTCTTCGCTAAAAATCTTCTAACGTACCATCTTTTGCGTTTCCGTTTTGACTTTTTTTGACTATCTAGTATCGCATGGTTTCCTGCCAACACTATGAAAGTTGATATAACCTGTACTACTTCATCGTCTGCCATCTTGAAAACTGCAGATTTCGATTCGAAGATCGTTCTCTCGACATGTCCGTTGCAGACAAGTGACAACGTAAACACCTGTCAATTTTACCAACTTGTCGGTCGGCAAACATGTCCGGCCAACAAGTCGCCCCGATTTGTCCTTACGAAAACGTACCTTTAGTTACACACAGTTACACTTTTCCCACTTATAATAAATTTATAACTATAACAAAATCGTCGTCTCCCTTCTTGGTTATTCGTTCTAGGCCGGTGCCTTTTAACTTCCTCGCAAGTAACAGATTGGGCAAGAAACTGCCTCCTTTGGTCCCACTCTTTTCGTCCAGAATGTTTGAAATAATGAGGTTCTTTCTGTTTCTCTGATTCTATTCGAACATTTCATTCTGCAATTACAGCTTGGGCCCATTGATCGTTTATTCTGGTGTTTATTTTTGTAACCAACGTATTCTTGTCCTTCCAATCACTTTTTTTCTTACTTACATTTTTATTCCATGTCTTGGGTATGCGTTTCCATTTTCTTGTTTCTTTACCCTCAAGTGGCGATGGGGCGTTGTTTTTATTCTCGTCGCTATTTTCTTCATTAGAGCTTGAACACCGTGACACGTCAGTTGGATGGTAACTGCTACCAGAACCATTAATTTCGTTTTCTTGGTAATCATCCTCTGAAGGTAAAAAAATATCATGTAGTTCTTCACATGTATCTTCCTGTTCCTCTAATGCAGACTACAATTCGTCTATATTATTAATCACAGTGGTCGTGCTTCTTCCATTTTCTACTTGAATAACAACGTCTTAAACAAAAGAGACCGAGTGGGTGGCATTGGTTCCTTGAACGGTTTCGTCTATATCCAACGAATTTGTTGAATTATTTATACATGCAGTTATCAACTTCTACAATACATTAATTTTAAGAAAAAAAGAGAGTGTATGAAAACATTTAAACGTTCTTACCTTCACGACTGCAGATTTCAGCACCTTGTAATGCCAATTCTAATATTTTTCTGCCCCTGTTCATTTTAAATGTAATTATTATAAAATTAATTTAAAAAACTACACACCATAGTCACCTGTTGAAGCAATAAATTTAGAGGTTAAGAAGCCCGAAGTCCATGTGGTGTTTAAAAAAATAGGCAGATGTCGCGCACTTGTTTTTCTTATTAAAAGTAAATGGACAGATGTCCAACATAGGGCTTTTTGTAAAATAGCTCTTGTAGGACATCTGACACGTAATGTCTAATAATTGAAATTGAAATTGAAATATTCTGATTCCTTTTTAAAAATAATGCAAACCAATCTGCACCAGCTGATTGATTTCGTTCCAACGTTTCCGGTACTGGTTTATTCTTAGCTTTAGCAAATTCAAAGGCAAGCTGCCGACCTCTTTTTGGTGTTAATCCATGATTTAGCTGAGCGCATTTTATAAAATACTTGGACAGTAGAGATTCTTCATGTTCATCAAATATTTTACGGGTTACATAATGCGGAACCATCGCAGGAATATCATTAAGAGTAGCCGTGTCCCAGTTAATGTCGACATTTTTACATTTCTCAATGTATCGCCTAAGTGTAGTCCTGGGAACATTAAATGTTATTGCTGCTCGTTTTAGCGACAAACCCCCGTGCAAGGTACTTTTCACAGCCTCCATCATAATACTGGGATCCGTAGTACCAATTTTGGTTTTTCTTGCTCTGTTGCGAACCATTTTTGAAAATCTAAATTAAATAATTAAATACTTAACAAGCACTTTCCAGTTGGGGTACAGTGGACACTGCTTTGAAAATAATTATGAGCAGTGTCCACTGTACCCCATGAATTTGTGACCACTCTGCCCCATTGTTATTAATCATTATTACATTTGTTAATTACAAAATAACAAAATATATTGCAGGGAAAAATATCCACTGCTACTCTTTAATTAATGTATGTATACATAGCACAAAAAGATCTTTTACTTACATTCGAAATCCTTCTGAAATTGCGGTTGAAAGTGAATGTAAATATTTTTAACACGCTTTGTAAAACAAGGTTATGTCGACTAAATTTTAAAACAGCCTTGAAGCTCAACGGCTGGTTGAAAACCTAACTTGTACTAAGCTTTAGTATTCAACCCATAGATGGCACTTTCAGCAGACCAAAAATAATGAGAATATCAAGAAATGACCACTGTGCCCCTGTGTCCAATGAACCCCTGTCTCCCCTACTGCTCTTTCTGCGATGTCATTAACAACTTTGAGCTTCTGAACTAATTTTAAACCCTTTTGATGCCTGGCGTTTTGGGGCCACAGTAGTGGATCGTTTAAAAAAAAACTGTCGTCAATCTTAAATCTGCGAAAAAATTGATGAGATATAGGCGTTATAAAAAAATCGACTTCCTTGTCGCAGAAAGTACTAGTGGTTTTACCAAGAAGAAAACCGTTGACAATGGCATCAATTTGCAAAAGATCCTGGAAATTGCGTAAGTGACATGTTAAACTATATTTCAGCGGTAATTATGATATTTTTGATTTGCAGAGGAATTTGTTGCCCACAATGCAAATGTCAACTGTTACCTTAAAAATGATTCAAAATTGATTAACTGAAAAGCTTGAAAGTTTTCAGGAATTATTTCAATCAATGTTTTAATGTTTTCAATCATTTTGAAATGCACAAATATTCTTTTTTTCTTTTCAGCACAGACAAACTTCATCCCACCCTTCCTGTGAATTTAACGTGGATATCATGTTATGTTTTACGCACACTGGCAAATTTTCATCAAAAAATGGTAGTGCGGCAGTCTCGGCATTCAGATACCATAAATGGTTTCGGAATTTTTGGACTGTTACGGCAGATATATCGTTGTCAATTAATTTGTAAGAATGAGTTTTATTTCAGAAACTATGGGTCATGCTTTCGAGCTGCTACGGCAATTGGAGCAGTAAATCACGCTGCCACATACAACATCACGATAAAAACGCATATCTCACGAATCGATTTTTTTCCTTCGCTGTCATCTTGAAATTGTTTCGGAACAAATATATTTTCAAGGAATATATTGCTTTTAACATCCAGCGCGCATGATGGAACGCTCCTGGCGAATGCAGCTTGACTCCACGAGATGGAACTATGCCAACTAAGCCAAGAAATATTTGGCTTAATTCCAACAAATGCTGATGCTGGCCTTGATCCCGGTTTGCTAGAACATAGTGTATTGGTAGTGACAGTCGCCTTACTATATTCAGGAACTTCGTTCTCATACTAATCTGTGACCGTATAATGAATATTAAATTCCTGGTCCTAGAAACGTGGTTGGTATTAATATTCATGGTATTTTTAAAACGAAAATGCAAATGTTACATAATATTCCGTAGTATTAGTATATTGACTTATTTGTGAATTTTCACGATTTTCGGTAACGCCAGCATCTGTTTCGTTTTCAATAGTTTCTTCGAGAGTGTTCGTTACTATACGTGTAGCATTATGGTCCAACAAAAAAAGCAGCTGATTGTAGTACCATAAGGAAGGATGGTACACCTACAACAAATTGGTTCGTCAGTGAAGCCGGAAAATTGAAAACTTCTGTGCCTATCTACATCAGCTTCGATTTTTACCATCAAGCCCTAAAGAGTTAGTAAAGGCGACTGTAATTATTAAATCAGCTGAACCTAATAATTAATTTACCGGTTACAAAAACGAAGATGTTATTGCTAACGGTAATGTTCAACAAGTTCCAAAGAGATTGACCTTCATCCTAACTACTAATATACTAATACGAATTTCAGTGTTTCAATACTTTATTTTGCAAGGTGTATCTTATTCTGTTTGGTATACAAACGAACCTTACAGCTGCATTATAGTTAATGAAAGAATGATTGAAAGGATAAAGTATTAAGATAATAAATTGTTGCATTGACGCAAAACACTTAAAACTTCTATTTGTTTGATCTAAGTTTAGTACAAATTCAAATAATTTAAAAAATTTTAACTTATCCACCCCGTAGGTCGCGAAATTTGGGGAAATATTTTTGCTAGCAATAACTACATAAAAAGTGGTAAAGATTTTTCAAATAATTTTTTTTTAAAGAGAAAATTAAAAAGTTACGGCTCTCTAAAGTTCAAATAAAATAAATATTTTTTTTTGAATATGTTAAAAACTATCCGAGATTTATTTTTAGATTTTCCTTTAAGTTTACAGGCCGCAACTTTTAAATTTTCTGTATTAAGCAAAAATTTTGTTTAAACAACGTTCACTATCTTTTATGTAGTTAATGCTGGTAAAATATGTCCCCAGCTTTTACGACCACCCTGCATACTCAACACGAGACTTCCCTTCACACTTTATCCAGGCTTAGGACTGGCAGTCTTTCGGCTGGCGTGTTTAAAAGTTTTTTTTATTGTTTTTTTAAATATCTACAAAATCTTTACAAAATTCACCTTAACTACTAACGAGCATAGTGTTTGTACCACTTGTCAGACGCTAAAAATATTGCTTCTATAAGATTACTAAAACTAATTATGTACAATATTAAATAAAACTACAAATAGCCTTCTTTAAAACTAACCGTCCATTATCGAATCTTGAAAGCTAAAATCTAAAAAGTCAACATCCTCACCTGAATCGTAATCGGATTCGTCAGTATGTTCCACCTTCTCCCTTGGAAATTCTTCGAAATTGCTGGTGTCCAGATCGTCCATTAGCTCTGGCACAAACGGAGGAGAAATCTGAAACCAACAGTACATTATCGGTCAAGGCCCAATTATGAATTTTTAAGAAAATTTTGAATTTTTAATTTCTATTATGCGGAAGTAAAGATAAAGCAGATGACCAAAAACTACACTTTTCTTTCAAACAAGCAAGCGTACCTTTCTAAGCGCCACGTCCGTCCAATCAAATATCGAAAAGAAGGGATGCGCCTTGATCTCCGCCACGTCGTGTTCTCCACCACCAAGTCGCTCTTCGGGGTCCTTTTGAAGTAGTCCCTCCACGAAATCTCTAGCGTTTTGATCTAGATCATCCGGCAAAACGACGTCGTTGTAGATTACCCTTCGGCTTAACGCTTTTAAATCGTGGCCCACAAAGGGCAGTTGTCCCATGAGCTGAAAAAACAAAAAAAGATTGTTAATAAAAATTGAAAAGGAATTTATTTGCTTTCTTACCATTTCGTACGATACTACGCCCAGCGACCACCAATCTACCGCTCTACCGTAACCTGTGTAAGCAAACACCTCCGGAGCGAGACTTTCCGGCGTTCCAGTGAAGCTCTTCGTTCGTTGCCCGTACGGCATGCCCTCTCTGCAGAAACCGAAGTCAACGATCTTCACGTGGCCCTCCTTGTCTAACATGACGTTCTCCGTCTTCAGATCCCGGAAAACGATGTCTTCAGCGTGGAGATAGCCTAAGGCGCAAGCGATTTCGGCGGCGTAGAATCTGACGTGATCTGCGGGTATCCTTTTGCGACGCTCCAGATAGTAGTAGAGATCGCCTCCGTTGATGTATTCGAGTACAAAGCAGATCATCAATTTACTCTGAAAGGAGTACCTCAAGGATGCCAAGAAGGGATGATGGGTCTTCTTTAGAACCTTGTTTTCCGCCAAGGCACAAGCGAAGTTTTTCCTGCTTTTCTTCACTCTTCGCTTTTCCAGCGTCTTCATGGCAAAGAGCTTCTCTGTGGACTTTTCCCTGCAAAGAGTGACCTTACCGAAGCTTCCTCGACCCAAAACTCTTAAATACTCGAAGTGGTCCAGGGAAACCTTGGCGTTCTCCTTTTGGACAGACATCTACAGGAATTCGAAAAGAGCAGCCGAGATTTTTACTCTTTAAATCCTAAAATCAAAAACAAAGAAGTATAGAATGTGCGAAAACTATTGGAAGAAAATGCGATGTAAGTTTATGAAATATAAACCAATTTCATAGAATTGACTCAAAAAATATTTATAATAAACTCTTCGAATTCACACCAAAACAGGAATCGATTAAAAAAACAAAAACTTATAAAATATAGTCAAGTGAGCCTAGTTTTCACTTAAACGTGGTTTTCTTTCTGTATTGCAAAAATCTAAAAGCAGCAGTTGAACAACGTCCGCACAACACAAACAATTACAAAAGAATGACCGCTTATGCAAAGTAAATGCGGAAGGTAGCTCCGTCGGCCAATAGCTTTCGACCACGTTGCTGTGACGTCACGCGGTGGAAAGTTTCTGTAGGACTTTGAAGTTTTAATTTAAAAATACAATTTAAAAAAATTAAAATATATTTTAGACACGTCAAAAAGAAGCATACATTAAATACTCGTGCATTAATTCATATGTAGGTAATAAAGTATATGTCAGGTTTAAAGGCAGAATGGTTCGGTAGTTGTTTAGACTTTTCCAGAAAACTTTTACCCCATACAAATAAGCAATTTCGGTCAGTTATGGCCAAGATACATTTTTTTGCTATTTTACTTAATCCCAGCTACACATGTTAAACAGCAGAAAGATGGCATGTTATGTTGACTTAAGAAAATCAAGACAACCAAATGTCTAAAACAACTGATAATATAAAGTGAAACTAAAGTAAACCAATGAGTATACCGAATCTTCTAGAGTTTGCGGCATATCGCTATTCAATTTTTATTCGTCCAGAACATGCAGAGAGAAAACGATATTTAGTTAAACTTTAAAAGAATATATGACAATTCTGAAGAAAACTTTCCATTGTGCAACACCACAGTTATGGTTTGTTTCTACTGCCCATTCACGTTCATCGTGCTTGCTTAACGTAAATTTTACATTTATTTCTTTATTTTTTTATTTCACAACACGTAGGTATCATGATTTATTTTGGATTTTGTCTATGTATTTACCAACCCATTAGTTACGTTTGCGTTTCATTAAGTAAACATAGCTTCTTCTATTTCGGTTGCTTATAATGCATATCTGAGACCAAATAAAATAGCAAAATTAAAAGAAAACTATTATCATTAGAAAAAACCAAAACTGCTAATTTGCCATGGGTAAAAAGGAAAAAGGGTTCCAAATACATAGGCGAAGGCTCTTTGGAAAAATCTAAACCACTACCAAACCATTCCACCTTTGAGTTGATATAGACCAAGTTAACTATACTTATCCAATAATGTATTTAATGTTTCGCTAAAAAATGTTTTTATTCTTACAAATTGTTTTAAATTAAAACTTCTGTAGTCCTACAAAAAACTTTCCACTGTGTGACGTCACAGCTAACGTGGTCGAGTGCTATTGGTCAAAGGAGCTACGTTCCGCGCTTACCTTGTATAGGCGGTCGTTGTTGAACCGCTGCTTTTACACTTTTGCAATACCAAAAGCCACGTTTAAGCAAAAACTAGGCTTGGCTATATTCTATGTTTTTGTTTTTTTTTAATCGATACCTGTTTTGTTATGTATACGAAGCGTTTATTTCTAAACAATATTTTATCGATTAAATTTTATAAAACTAGTTTACATTTCACAAAGTTAGATTGCATTTCCGAAAACATTTTCGTCAAACAGCTTTCGCACATTCTAAGCTCCTTTTGTTTTGATTTTAGGATTTAACGAGTAAAAGTCTCGACTACTTTTTTCGAATTCCTGGAGATGCTTGTCCAAAAGAAGAACGCCAAGATTGGCCTGGCCCACTTCAAATATTTGAGTTTTTGACCGAGGAAGGTTCCATAAGGTTGCAGAGAAAAGTTCACCGAGAAACTCTTTCCCATGAAGACGATGTCTTAACATGGCGTTCTCCGTATTCAGGTCCCGGAAAACGATGCCTTTATCGTGGAGATAGCGTGGAGCAGCGCAGGCCTACATTTTTACGATCATCAAAATATGTAAACCTTAATTTAAACGATTTAACTGAAAACGAAATAATAACTAATTTTAGCTTTCAAAGGCAATATCTTCAAAGACTAGCCGATGCGTTTAGATTACCAAACTCTATTACAATTCCTAATCGATATTCTGTTAGCAGTAGCTTATCACAATGTACCTACTTCAAACTATGTTTTAATATTTTTTACTATTTATTTCAGACATCGAAGGATGTAAACTTTTGAAACGATTAACTTATCCAAACAGAACTAACTAGTCGATTTAGAAGCCCTGTTTGGACTAGCAGCAGAGTCATTGCCTGTAATTGCAAATGATGTAATGAACAGAATAATAAACAACTATACATATACATTTTTTTAACGGACTTACAAAATTTACACTGGTTAACTCAAAGAAAAATATGAGAGTACGCTGAATCTGTAGCAAATATTGGTGTACCTTTACAGAATTGCTGGGGATTTATTGACGGAACTGCGTGTGCAATATGCCGACCAAGTACCAGGAAGAGTATTTTTCTGGCCATAAATGCCATCATTGCTTAAAATATCAATCGGTTGTATGTCCCGATGGTATTATAGTTGGCCTCATGGGACCATTTCCTGGAAGACGCCATGGTACCTACATATTTCGAGAATCAAATCTCTACAAGCAAGTGGAACGTTGCGCTGTATTTGGCTTATCCCATTCCGGAACTTCTATTGTGTGGGTCCGCCGCAGTAATTTAACTTTTTCCCAACAAAACTCCCAATGTCTACAGTTAGATAGGCAGTTAAGTGGAGATTCGGTAAAGTTCTAAATGAATTTGCATCTTTAGATTAAAAAAAAAAGCAGAAACTTTTGTTACAGCAAATTGGTAATATGTATTTATCAGGGGTATTAATAAATTACCAATTGCCATACTTGTTTGTATGGCAGTCAAACTGCCCAATATTTTAATATAAATCCACCTTCATTAGAAGAATACTTAGATCTGTATTTTTTTTGTTCAATTGTACCACAAAGTAAAATAGCTATTTATGGTATAAGTGAATAAAGAGAAAATTTATCCACGAAAGGAAAAGTTTAGCTCACTCGTATACAACTTCATTTCAAGAATTAAAATGTCAAACTGAACCTACATAAAAATAATCAAGGCAGCAAATGTCTTTTCATCTGGACTACTCTTTCTGAAATAGCCATCGCAATTTAAGCATTGTCAACACATTAAGCCAATTTCAACGGTTGTTCCAGCTTCACCCAACTAGCCGCACTCTAATAATCTTTCACAAGCCCCATTATTGCTGCACTATTGGAGTCCCTGGTGGAAAAGATATTGGGGTGGTTCTGAAGGTTGCGTTTTTGGATGAAAAATGTTAAGACTTTGTGCATTTCCTCTTCATGAAGACCACTTTCTGCTAGCTCAGATTTAAGATTTTCCCATGCTGTCAACTCGTTTGCAGTCACCTGACCCTTCTTAGCAATATTGTTTTGCAAGCAAACGCTTTGAAGAAGAGCTTCGTATACAGCGTCACCGTTAAAGTCCGCATCATATGCGAAATTTTTTTATTATGTAGTTTAAACAAATTTAGATTTCATGAACAGTTTTTGCTTTGAAAAGAATGCAAAATGACTTTGACGTTTTTTTTTATTGATCGGTTATACCTGTCAAATTCGACATTTTTTCAAAAAAATTACAAAAAGTTTGGTTATTTTTCAAAATTTCGAAAAATGTTAAATGAAAAAGTTGTTTCTTTTTCAGTTTTCTTCCCACCTACCAAATTTGAACAAATTTGGACAACCTTGATATTTTTCACGTTTTCTTAACATAACAATTTTTTGGCTCATTCGAATTTATTAAAATCCGAAAAGACCCGTAAAGATGTAATACACTCATCTGCCAAAGGTTTTTTTTCTGTTTAAAATTGTTTATAATTGGATTTATTCAAAAAATTTCCAAATATGCTAACAGAATTATGTCATACTTGATGCAAAGTCGCTCTAGTTTCAATATTTCACAGCAAAATTCGCTTTATTCATTTTTATCACAGTACAAAAGGGCATTTCAGTTCTAAAAATGTCATAAACCAAAATTCTCAAATCCATTTGCCAATAATAGATAATTTTATTCATTTACTAGAAGAAGAGGAGAATGTACAACGGATTTTTCAAAATTTGGAAGTTGTTGGGCGAAGAGCTCCAAATTATGCTTTTAATATACGAGAAACATTTGTTAAGTTCTTTAACATGTAGCCATATTTTTAACCTACTTTTTTGGTTCTGGAGTGTTAAAATAAAATAAAACTTACCTTCTGCATTTAAGGATTTCCCTAGTTCATCCCACATTTCATTTGTCTTGCGAGTATTTTTGTACTATGGATGGGATAAATCAGACAAGATCGAATATAATTTTACTTGTTCAATAATTTGCTCTGATGTCGAAGCCATTTTCACCACGCGTTCAGCGGCCAAATTGAACAAACTGCGTTTGGCCGTGGCCGCACTTATGAAGGCTGCACAGGCCGCCATCACACGTGCCTGGCCGCTGTTGATATGAATGCACAGACTGGTTTACATAGGTTGAAACTGAACACCACCGCGGCCGTGTCCGTTCCCGCCACCGCAGCCGCTTTGGTTTGTGCTACGCTAATATGGTGGAATCATACATTATGCCGTTGCTGCCGCACAAGGCAAAAATCTTTATGCCCCTAGGTTTTGGCTTGTTTTTAACAAACTGTTTTATGTTCAGCTGTCCCTTGAAGGGCACCATTTGCTCATCTATACATAGTTTCGATTCTATACACAAGGAATGACATTTCGCCCTTATTCCGTCATACAACGGTCTTATCGTCCATACCCTGTCTTTGTCTTCAGGGTCATGCTCGAGTACATTTACAAAGTGAAGATTTTGCCTCAATTTATAAAAACGATTGACAGGCATAGAGTTGGCAATCATTGGGATTTGAAGTTTTGGCTCCCAGTAACATTTAATCCTTAGGTAATGCAATTTCCCCATAAAGATATGGATACCAACAAAAGTTTTCAACTCTAGCATAGATGATGGTTGGAAGGTGTTTTGTTGTTGTACTGTATACAGTTTTTTTTCCTGGTGCCAATTTATTGACGGTGTGATATATGTTAGGCCTTTCCTCCACTTTATATCTTCTTTCTTTGTTAGATCATTGTTCTCAAAATATTCGTTTATCGTTGCTTTTTTAGACTTTTTAGTTTCGTCAGGCCTAGGCTGTGGTTCATGAATTTCTTCGACTGATTTAGCACCTTCATGACCAGGTTCTGCAATCTCCTCCGGTTCTACAGCTACATTTATAATGCAATAATATTTATAACTGTAATGATCACATAGAAAACGCATTTCATACCGCCTAAATCAGCTGTTTCAGATTCCCAACCAAAATCGCTTCCGTCATCACTTAGGATTTCAGTATCAGATAGTCCATTATCTAATAGTTGGAGGAGCTGCTCATCGGTGTAATACCTTTTACTGCTCATTTTGAAGCACTAGGTGGTATAAAAAAAAGTTACATCAAAAATCAAAACAAAGTGGAGTAATATTTACAATACAATACAATACAATATTAGCACTACGAGCCTAGTTGGCCCATGGCTTGGTTTATTATTTAATTCCATATCTTCTTATTCGCCGCTTCCTCTTTCCACCTCGTTATTCCCAACTTCCTTATATCCTTCTCGGTATCTTCTTTCCGTCTTCCTTTAGGTCTTCCCCTCCTTATTTTTCCGCCTATTGTGCTTGTCAGTACTACTTTTGGCAGTCTAGTTCTTGGCATTCTTTCCACATGTCCCAACCACTTTAGTCTTTGAGCTTTTATAATTGCTGTTATATTTGGCTCTCGGTATAACTCTTTCAGTTCTTCATTTTTCCTTCGGAACCAGGCTTCGTTTATTTTCTTCGCCCCAAATATTTTCCGTAGTACCTTCCTTTCCCATATTTCTAGCATGTTCGTGTTTGTTGTGTTCAAGGTCCATGTTTCGCTGGCATAGGTCACTGTAGGTTGTATAACAGTCTTATACACTCGTATCTTTGCTTTTCTGGAGATATATTTACTCTTTAATAGCCTGTTTAGAGCATAAATGCATCTATTACCAACCATTAATCTTCTCTGAATTTCTTTTTGGATTTCAGGTTTTCTTGTGAATACCGTTCCTAAATACACTGCTCAACATTTGAACTGGTACAGTTACAAGAACATATATAAATAACAATTTACTACTTTTTAAGCAACACCTTCTTGCTTAATTGGTAGTATATGGTTCTGGGAAACACTTTTAGGGCGAAGAATTAAAAGAATAAAACTTAAATAACGAATTTAAAATGTTTTAATAAAAAAAATAACAAAATCTTCATTTTAGTATTACAGAAAAGTTTGCTCTAGAAAGAAATGATAACCAAACACTTAAAGATTAATAATGCGTGGGACCTCCTCTAGCTCTTATGACCTCTTGGCAACGTCTTGGCATGCTGGAAATCAAATCCCGAATGTAATGCTGAGGAATATTTGGCCATTCTTCCAAAACGGCAGTTCGGAGCTGATGGTGATTGTTTGGATCCACTTCCTTCGTTAATTGCTCGACATATTTCCACTAGGTATAACTGGTCTGTGCTAAGATCGTCACGAGCTTTACTTACATCCGGTAAGCTGCATTCAATCGCACGAAATTGTATCACAGTGAGGTATTCACAGTTGTTGAGAGACTTGCCTATCGGGCCATTAAAACTTTTAGGGCCCGTTGTGGCCCCATCGAGACGTTCGAAAAGGTGTCGCAAGGGAAACTCATTGGCATGTAGTTGACATACTAGCCATTGAAGTGGACGTTGGATCTTACCTTCGAGCAGTCGGATAACACCTGGTCTAATACCGGTATTTACCGCAGTTCCGTCACATCCAATAGCCATGACATGCTACAAACGAATGGATTTTGCAACCAAAAATGCATACAGTTTATTGGCTATTGTTTTAGCGTCAACCGACTTCAGAGAAATGTGGCCAATGTATTGTGAGCCAGGTTCTTTTACTAAACTTATGTGTTCTTCGATCACAACTTTTCTGCGATTGTCCTCGTTAATTAACGTTTTGTCCTTTCGACCGTCAAACGAAATGCTTATACATTGATCAAAGCCATGATGATTATTAGCTGTCAAGGTGCTCCTGGTTTTGGTACGAACCCGACGAATTTTATTACGGTCGATGACATTAGATGTGTCGTTTTCAGTTACTATACCGATGTCTTGTAATGTAGCAGTGACGATGGCAGCCCCAGCTCGATCGGAAATGCCATAACGATCCAAAGTTCTGGCTACAACAGGAAACTGATATTCTGAAGGCACGGTGACACGGGTGACAGTGGAAGTAGGAGTTCGGATATCTTTGCGGTCTTCCTGCATATCGGCGGTGTTCGTTTTTGAGGGAATAGAATATGAAACATTAGTAGGGGAGAGTGGGGCAGGTTGTTACAATTTTAACATTTATCTAATTATCTCAAAATTTATTAAATAAACAGGAAAAATAAACGAACATTATGATACAACAGACTTTTTACTCAAATTATCAATTCACTATTTAGGTTTAATTATTTATGACAAATAGATATATGTTATTCTATAAACTACTGCATAATGTAACAATGTGCCCCGCAATGGGGAATGTTGTTACTATGTATGGGGTAGGTTGTTACAAACATAAAAATAAAATCCTCAAGTGTTAAAATAGCACAAACATAAACATAATTATATAAATGTAATTATAATATTACAATACCATTATTATAAAGTTAGTCGTTGTCCGAGGAACAATTAATGCAAACATAAAAATCATCATTACCACCACAGGTCACATGAGCAGATCTCTTACATGCGGTGCACCTTATCCAATCTTCATTATTGGATTCGGTAAACGGTACTAAGCACATAAGACACGGTGCGTCTTCGTCTTCTGATTGATCTGAATCTGAGTGTTGATTTTTTTGTTTCTGTTTTTTAGCAGAGATGTTTGTTTTATTTCCAGTTAGGTTTTTTTTAACTTTTCCTTTGCCCTTCTTTCGAATTTCTCTTTCTTTAGCTTCTTCTTCTAGTGCAGTTTTTATCGGAGTGTCTGTCAAGACTGCAGACTTACGCCTCCTACGACAAACTGTTTGTTTCCGAGGACCAGCTTTTGGAAAAGGTTGTATTTCTAGTGGGGTGATGTGACTTGATGTGGCTTTAGAGCATCCAGCACTGGACGTTGACGGTTGAGGTGATGGTGTTGTATGACGAACTTCTAATGGTTTATTTGCAATTTCATCGTGTTCTCTGTTTGTAACTTCTGATGGCAAAAAATCAATATCCTGAAAAATCTCCTTGTTGTAAGGCCAAATGATTGTATTCACAAACCCTTTTTGGATGTTGCTAGGTGTAGCAGCTAGGGGCAAAGCTTCTTTTAATATTGTTGGAATGTCGTAGATAGTCATAGGAACACCTGGATGAGATTTGAGCCAGCCATCGGCGTGTAGATTGAAATATCTTTTCAGTGGACCATACACGGTCCTATCTAGCGGCTGAAGCCGGTGGGAAGTGTGGGGTGGAAAAGTTAAAAGTACCACACCGTGTTGTATACAATAATTTAATACTGGAACCGATAAATGCGATTCATGGTTGTCTAAAAGAAGGAGAACTGGTTGGTCTATAGTGCAACGGGTAAATTTAACAAAATGTGCAATAAATGCCAAAAAATTTTCTGCTGTCATCCATCCAGACGTATGGGCCGTTCCTATACAGCCAGGAGGTGCATTCGCAATCATAAAAGGCTTAAACTTTTTGCGCGGAAATATAAGCATTGGTGGCATACTATTGCCACTTGCGCTTACTGCTAATGCCATGGTTACTAATATCCCTCTCTCTCCTGAAGTTATAGCACCAACTTGTTTTGCGCCTCTTTTTGCAATAATTTTGGATGGTTTCTGAACGGTAGTAAGTCCAGTTTCATCAACGTTATATACATTCTGTGGTTGAAACTTATATTTGTCGTAAACCCCACCAAGATTATCAAAAAATAAACTAACGTTAGTACGGTTAAATGCTGTCGCCCTCGATAAACTTGTTGATTCTGGAGTACGAACAGACAAATTTGGGTGTCGTTTCAAAAAACCCAGTAACCAATCTTTGGAAGCCATATTGTTCTTTTTCCAAGTTTCGTGAAATTTATTGCCAGTAGCAACAGCTAATTCGTAAGCGAGTCTTCTTAAGTCTTTTGTAGTTAGGCCATAATATAGCTTCGAACAATCTTCAGCATATTTGGACAGTTCCTCTTCTTGTTCTTTGGAAAATACTTTGGAAGGTTTAGCGTAACCAACAGACAATTGAGGCGTATCCCCTTCAGAATTCTTTTTCTTTATGTATCGATGTAGTGTCATGAAATTAATGCCATACCGACTAGCTGCATCTCTGAGACATAGTTTTTCCTGCGACACTGCATTTGCAGCTTGTTCAAAAACTTCAATAGGTGTGTTTCCACGAGTAGTCTTTCTTGGATAGCTTCTAACCATATTTCCAGATCTGTAATTCAATAATATAAAACTAAAACACCATGTGGGGCAAGTTGTTACATGTAACAATGCACCCCACAATGTCTGTAACAATTTGCCCCAAAGATCCACAAATAGGTTAAGTCACAATTTTATTAAGCCTATGATAAGTTAAATCAAAAGTAAATAACTAGAATGCAAGTAAATTGTATGTAATTAACAACCTACATACTACTTCAGTTAGATGACTTACCGTTTTTTGGAAGAAACTTAAAAAATTCTAAAATCACTTCTCATGCATCAAAACACGTTGGATCAAATTATTTGGTTTGCATCCAGGCTAGCAATTCGAAACTTCACGCCTAGATGGTTAGTTAGCGCCGCTTTCATATTATAAATTTACCAAGACACTGAATGAAATAATACAGTTACTATATGCACTGTAACAACTTGCCCCATGTAACAATGTGCCCCACTCTCCCCTATGCGACAGGGATGTATGAGACTTGGATGTTTGGGCGGTTTCCTCATAGAGCTTTCGTTTTAATTTTCCTGAAATACTGCTCTCATTTTGCCGCGTAGTCTTTCTATCTAACGAAGTAATCATCATTTTTCGTTCAGCTCGGTGATCTAACAAGAAATCTCTTTCTTTAATAGGTATCTTCCGAGCTTTCTCACAAGAACAAGTCTCGAACGAACTACATTTGCAGGTAGCAATATCAAACAGTGTCTTGCTATCTACTTTGAATTTTTCCAATTTGTTCTTATAGCTCTCAGTATTCTCTCTGCCTTGATAGGGTTTTAAGATCGCACGGTAACTATTGTGATACTATTTTATTCACGCAAAGATTGTGCGATGTTCCACTGTAGGTAAGGATGCCCTTTTCCAGATTTGTTCTATATCAGTAGCAACAATTTCACTAGTATCTCTTACCAAATCTTGATATTGTTTTTCTAGTGTCTAGATGTAAATAAAATATTTCTTCATGCCTTCATATGTTGGTAACACACTATTCGGTAATTCTTTGCCAGATACAAATAAGGGACAGCTTTTGTCACTGCTGCGCAAACTCATTGCTCCTTTGTTGCAATCAAACTCACAATAATAGAAACAAAACTAATGAAAATCAAAACAAAGCGTGCTCTCGCTCCGAAATTCAATCGAATACTAAGTACGATGCAAATTACACTTGCCTGCGCGGTGATGAGGCGCCGGGCCAGGAGTAGTTTACGCGGGAAATGTAAGAAAAATTCGTGTATTACACTATGATTTAATAATTCAATACTAGTATTATTTGTATTTATATCCTTCTAATCAATCGTGTAACTGATTGTTAGAATTTAAACAAAAACATTTTCTTTGAATGTCATTTTGTATAGATTTTCAAAAATTTTAATGACTTTGGGGCAGTACTTCTATTTCATATTTTATAATTATATTTTGCATGCTTTATCTATAGGTACCAGAGCATCTATCGCGCACACCCCGAAAAAGAAATTTAAAAAAAAACCCATATAAGAGCGATCCACCCTAGTGTATGGTATGTAAGCTTGTGTGCTATTTATCATTGCTGGGGTAATATTAAGACGGTCTAGTTGAAAAATGAGACACAAGTTATACAAATATTTTTTATATTTTTTTAATTATAACAAAAAACTATAGAAATAGAAAACAAAACATAAATTCTAACTGAAGGAAAAATGAAATAGGAACATACATTCTTAAACTTCTTAAATTACAGCTACAAAACAGCAAAAAAAGACATTGGAAAATGAATACAAATGATCATACTTTTTAAACGACAGCTAGTACTTTACATTAAATTTGTCAAAATTAATAGCAAACACAATTTGCTCAGAAACTATGGCAGTTCCTCCATGAAACGTTGGAGCAGCCAGTTTTGTTACCACCAGATAATAGATAATAATAATAATAATAAGTACACATAAATAATTAGGGCGGTAAAATGTTTAATATCTGGTAAAAAATCCATTACTTTCTGTGCACTCTTGTAATCTACGAGTCATAGATCTCACTAAATTTTCACAGACATTAGTGGTTCTTAAGCGTTCCCAAACATTAATGACATTTCTGTGAAGTTCTTCTTTATTCCTCACATTAACATTTTCAAGATCTTGCCACTGTCGGACGGCACATTTAAAATACTAGAAATTGCCATTAAAACATTAAGCACTCCCCTTGGTTTCATATACAACTAACATTGTATCAAAGTTTATTATTAAATTCAAAAAAATTCCTTTTAATACATTTCAGATGGAAACAACATCAATTTTTACTGAAATATACGTAACAGGACCTCTTTCTTTGGTATGCTTAACTTGTTTTACGTGAACTCCGCTTAAGAATACGTACGTCGCACCTAACAGCGTCTGTATTGTGTCTTGTCTACACGCTGCTAAAATCTGCGTCATTAGTTTTGTCAGGCAGTGTATATATGACTAACATTGCTACTATCAACTAGTATGTTTGATAGTATGTTAATTTTGTTAATGCCTTTTGATTGATTTTTAGTTGCCTTTTTCTTAGCTACTTTAATGGCTTGTTTTGTCTTTTTTGCTTCTTCTTTTTCTTTTTTACCTTTTCCTTTTCTTCACATACGTTTTTAAAAACTGATGAAGTTATGACGAAAGGCAATCTTTCCGATTGTCGTTTGCAAGATCGCTCTGGTGTTCTCTGCCACAATAAGTAATTTTCGATCACACTGTTATTGAGGGAACCA
Organism: Melanotus villosus; assembly: GCA_963082815.1. Taxonomy (NCBI): domain Eukaryota; kingdom Metazoa; phylum Arthropoda; class Insecta; order Coleoptera; family Elateridae; genus Melanotus; species Melanotus villosus. The sequence goes on along the minus strand of OY720425.1, from coordinate 19,511,798 downwards.
TTAGTTCCAACCGTGACCTCATCAGTACAGACTGAATTCTCGTTTACCTCATTATTGTCACTAGTGGAACCAAACGCTTTAAAAACTTGTAGTAAAGTCTGAAAATCTTCAGAGGCATCACAGTTATTATTATATAAAGCTTCTTCCAATCCCGAAACCTTTCTAGATCCAACCGCTTCAGAGAATTCCTCGTAACTTATAGATGTACTTAATACAGTGTTTACGATTTCTTGAAGTTCTTGCGCCTTCTGTCTTCGAAGACATTTCGAAATTGCGTTGAGATTCCATGAAGAAAGTCCACATGCTCTGAATACATTACTTATGGTATCAGGTTGTAAATCTTCAATAAAATTTTTAAGAATTGGAGTTGAAGTTGATTTTGTTTAGCTGCCGAAAGGGATTTTCTCGTCTCCACTTTAAAACTCCATGTTCCCAAGCAGATTTCATAGGTTTGAAACAAGCAACATCTGCCGATTGAAGAATTCGGGTGACGTTTGGGTATAATGCTGTTAAGATGATTTTTGAAGTACAGCAAAGCTTACTAATTCGATATGTCAGATGGGTCTTGTGCCCATCGACAAAAAGTAGTATTGGAAATTTAACGTTTGTTCTTTGTAAACATGGGTAAAGAATATTGACAACATATTCAAAAAAAAATCCGATTTCATCCATCCATTATCTGACATACCTGAAAAGTAACAATTTTATCAATAATTTGGAACTGTTATAAGAAAATATTAGATAATGTACCTATTCCCCATCCGGTAGGTACACTTTCGGCTATATTTGGAGGAAGTCTTTTATAACCACCTAAATATTTTTATCCACGACTTGTAGTGTATAATATTCATTATGCACGGTGTCATGGTAACATCATTTCATTATGCACGGTGTCATGGTCCAGCTCCGTTGCTTGCCGTTACGCTTAGCGCTGCTAACGTCCTTTCCTCCAGCGACCTTCCGGTTCACGCCGTTACGTAAGCAACCCCGATATACCGTGTAATTATTGTTCCACTGTACATTGACATTTTCCCCTTGCGTGTATAGTGTGTCTGACTTTATACTTATACTGTGTATTGATTGCTTCCACCTGTACAGGGTGGCCCATTTTCGATGTTTTTAAATGGGAAGTACCCTTAATATCGGAGATAGACAAAAACTGATGTCGGAGTCCAGGGCTCTTTTTTGGTGCAGGTTCAAGTCCCGAAAACAAAATTCCGCTATCTTTTGTTATTTTTTAGTTATAGCCCAAAATTCAAAATTTGGCCATATCGAAAACTTCAAATAACTCTCTTGGTTTTGAAGATATCCAAAAACGGTAAAAACATTCTACAGGCACTTTTTCAAGTAGAATACGATAGTTAATTCAGATATCTTTTAATTTTCATGTTTTAAGAATTATGACATAAAGTTGGTATTTTTTAAATATAAGTCGTAGTTGGCCATGATACCATTAAATTGCATATTTATTCTGCTTTCCGAAAATATATAGTTTATGGGGGTTAAATGCAGTAACAATACATTTTTTGAACAAAATCATATTATATGATGTTGTTAGCAATTAGTAGGCCATCAGCTGAACACTTGAAGCGTAAAGAAAGGGTAGATTTGTATGCACCGGTATTTTACCAAAAAGAAAATATTACATATTACAGTATCAAACTGAATAAAGATGTGTTTAACCAGATGAAGGATGGTTTAGCCTACATAATTACGAAATTTTCAGTTACCTACTTAAAATTTTTCCCGCGGTCAGTTGATACGAACGTAATTGAAAATTTTATCGTGAATTAAAAGGAGTATTAGGGAATGTGATATTTCCCAGAGAAAGCAGTTAGAGAAAAGCTCTGGAAAACAAGAAACTAAAAATTTTGCCAGGTTATACGTAGAAACTTATAAAATCTCCATATACCAAGATAATATATACCAAGATAATTAAAAGCTGTTAAAGATAACGCGAGGTTTTCTACAAAATATTAAATTAATTATTTAGTTTTGTTTCAAAACTGTCGTTCATTTTCAGTCGGGCGCGTTATTGTGTGCCTGGTGACGTCACATGCACCCGCTCTATTAGCTTTTGTTTATTGCTATCATGAACCATGGCCTACTAATTGCTAACACCATCATATAATCTAATTTTGTCCAGAAGGGGTATTGTTACTGAATTTAACCCCCATAAACTATATATTTTCGGAAAGCAGAAAAAATATGCAATTTAATGGTATCATGGCCAACTACGACTTATATTTAAAAAATACCAACTTTATGTCATAATTCTTAAAACATGAAAATTAAAAGATATCTGAATTAACTATCGTATTCTACTTGAAAAAGTGCCTGTAGAATGTTTTTACCGTTTTTGGATATCTTCAAAACGAAGAGAGTTATTTGAAGTTTTCGATATGGCCAAATTTTGAATTTTGGGCTATAACTAAAAAATAACAAAAGATAGCGGAATTTTGTTTTCGGGACTTGAACCTGCATCAAAAAAGGGCCCTGGACTCCGACATCAGTTTTTGCCTATCTCGGTTATTAAGGGTACTTCCCATTTAAAAACATCGAAAATGGGCCACCCTGTACATTGACATTTCCCCCCCTTGCGGGTATACTGTGTTGACTCTTTATATTTATATACTTATACTGTGTATCTATTGTTCGCTTGTACATTCTCCTTGTGTATATTATTGTGTGTGACTATCTTGTGAGTTATATTTTGTGTGTGTGTGTATTAAACGCTTAAACTTTATTGCAACCACGTGTTTGTGAGTATTTATCCCGTTCATCCCGAACGGTCCGTGTCATCTCCTCGACGCCCGACGCCTGGAGATAACAAAGGAAATAGGTTATGTTGTCATTGAAATAGGTTATGTTGTCATTTAAATTTTAATTAAAAATTCTTAGTATTTTATAGTCGAGGATAAAGTATAGTATACTACTCGCTATAATGGCTACTATTACCTCGGATAATTGCAAAACTCGCTCGCAAGCTCGCTCGTGTTACAAACTTTATCCTCGGTAATAATAGCATACATTATAGCGTCGTGTATAATATACTATTATACCTCTCCTGAAAAACTTCTGGGGCGAACCTAACCCCATACGGTAATCTATTAAATTTGTACCGTACGAAGGGAGTGCCAAACGTACATAATTTTGAACTGGCCTCATCTAATTGAATTTGATAGAACCCGTTAGCAGCATCTAATGTGCTAAAATACTCTGCGCCTGTCAGTTTGCTCGTTATTTGTTCTAACGTTGGGATTTGACACTTCCCTTTTTATTACTTCATTTAGATCCTTAGGATCTAAACAAATCCTAATTTTCCCATTGGGCTTACGAACTAGGACCAGTGCGTTAACCCAGTCTGATGGACCATTCACTCTTTCAATTATTCCTTGCTTTACAAGTTCGTGTAAACTTTCTTTTAAATTATTTAGCAATGGTATCGGCACTTTCCTAGTCGCATGCACAACTGGCTGCGCATTTTCTTTTAATTGGATATGGTACGGTTCAAACAAACAGCCAATTCCCGAGAAAAGGTTCTTGTAACTCTCTTTGAGGTTTGTATACTCACCCTGCTCAACCACCGTATAGACACGCACCATAAACTTCAATTCTTGACATCAGGGAAAACCCAAAATTGCCTGTCTCTGGGAATTTGTAATATAAAATTCCGCATTATGTGTTCTTTTGTTTCTTGTCGTACATTTTAAGTTGCAAGTACCCAATATTTTCAAGTTGTCCGCTGTATATGATTTTAATTTTGTTTTCGTTTCTTTAATGTTATTCTTACGTAACCCTAACCTATTATAACAACTAATTGGGAGAACATTGCACATAGCTCCCGTGTCTATTTTAAAATTACAACAGACATCCTTTATTACTAAATTAGTAAACCAAAACTTATCAAGTGAATTGCTTTTAATTTCCCCTACATACAGATAATCGTCACCTTCGTTTTCATTTTCTACTATTGAATTTACTTTGTGCTTGCTTTTGCAAACTATAGCAAAATGATTGTGACCTTTACACTTATTACATACTTTGCCGTATGCTGGGCACTTGTTTATAAGATGCGTTTTACCGCACCTACTACAATTGTTTATTGTTCTGGGTTTGTCGTTTCCACTTTTGCTTCTCTTGGATGATCCGGACCACCGCTTTTGAACTTGGGTGTTGGCCTTCCTGCCGCTTTTATTTATGGCGTCGACTTCCGAAGTTGCCGTCTCCCGGCTGCTGCTGCTCGCTTGTATTTGTCTGCTTTGTTGTCGAGAACTTTCGATCAGCATATACAGCTCCACTGCCTTTTCTAAGTTTGTTGACTCGTGCTGCTGTAGCAACCTCTCTCTAATTTCTTCGCTATGGACTCCACAGATTATCATGCACTTCATCATGCTGTCATTCAGTGTGTCGAACTTACACTTTTTGGCCTGGTTTTTCAGTTCTGTTATGAATTGCTCACTACTTTGTTCAGGCTTCTGCCGCCACATGAAGAATTTATACCTCTCAAACACCAGATTTTCTTTCGGGCCAAAATATGTGTCAAATTTGGACAGTAAAGCTTGTAACTTATTTTTCTCCACGTATGCGAACTGGAATGTGGCGTAAATTCTATATCCTTCTTCTCCAATATAATGTAGTAGTTGGGCACACTGTACGTCTTCACTTTTTTTATTTACTTCAGTGGCCATGAGGTAATATTCAAACCTGTTCTTCCATATCGTCCAGTTTTCTGCGACGTTGTCGACCATCCTTAATGGAGCGATTCCACGATTATCGCCCAGTATTATTTTTTTAATTATTTCGCTTACTTAATTGAAGGCCTTCACTAATCTCATGTAATTTCATTTTTAACCTTGATGCACCAGGCGGTCGCGACTTCCGACTGCGCCATGTTATGTATTCTTTTAGGTGAAGGTTTACAATCAAGACACGTCTGTACTGTTTGACAGCTTTATTAAAAAGACCAGGTTACAATGCTGATTCGTTGTTACCAACCTAATTCTAACAATTAAACCTAAGAGGTGCCAACTTACACCTAACACGGTATATACTAAATCACACTTAAATCACTTATTTTTCCACACTAATATTAAAAATCCGACTATTTAGGAATCAGTGTAATGACAGATACAAACACTAACGCGGGAATGGCGAAATGATGCAATACGCAATAGATGACTAAGCATTGTTAAGTAATCCGTCCTCCAGCAAATGGTCGTCGCAGCAAGTCATGAAATCGTATAGGGTTCGTAATGCTGCAACAATTTCCGTTTGCTACCCGATTTTGTGACTCCGATCAACAATCTATATAGGGTCCGGAAATTTTCTGCCCGTACAACACGAGCAATTATAGGAGAATAACCGGTTAGGCAAGGTCAACGCGGAAGTCAGGCTCGTTGACTAAGGGTACGTTCCACTTAACGATCAGGACGCTCACGGCAGGTTTGTTGTGGTTGACCGTTCCACTAACGTTTAATGTTCTGGTCGAAAGTGTGAAGTGGAACGCGATCGCGCTTTTTTTGATAGACAAATGGCGAATATTGCGATCAGCTGTGTGCTTCAACGTTTAGAAAAATCAATAATAGGAGTAATAAATATTCATCTGTAACTCTTGAAACACGAAGGAAACAGACAAATGGCGAATATTGCGATCAGCTGTGTGCTTCAACGTTTAGTAAATAATAGGAGTAAATTGTAGAGGTAGTTGTTTCTAGCATCTGTTAGGGCCATAATTTTTATCCCATAAACTAACATATGGGGATTATCAAATCTCTCGAGTAAAGCTGACCAAGCTACAGGATAGTTTTCAGGAATGAATTTTAAAGATTTAATGACTTGAGCTGCATTACTGCGAAGACTTGCCTTTAAGTAATGCAACTTCTGAATGTCACCAAGAGCAACATTATCGTGAATAAGACTGTTATAAATCTCACGAAACTCTAACCAATTGTCAATATCACCACCGAAACTGGGTATAGAAATTTTTGAAAGACGACACAACGGCGAAGAACTATTAGAGTTTGAAGTATTGATACTTCCCTGTGGAGAGCTAGAACGTTGTTGTCAATTACTCAACGCATTACATTGTTTAAGAATGTTTTTAGCCTAAGCCTAAGCATTTTCGAATTCAACTTGGTGTTCATTTTCACCCTCAGTATCTTTAGCTGAGTGTAAAACTTGCATATGAATCTCATCGTATTCATTTAATAACAACAGAGCTATATTTAATCTTTCTTGCGATTCTAATATTTGATCAGACATTTATTCTTATCTAAAAGATCCTTTAATTCACTAACATTATTAACAAAACGTGTAAGCTTTCCTTTCGTGATTCCGCGACTTCTTATTAACACCTCCATGATTTTATCTTTTACTTGAAAAAAACCCAACAGAAGTTATTCTGGTTATCGGAACCTTTTAAATTCGTTAACTCACTTGAAACTACAATTAAATTGTTAACTGATTGCTTTCTGAACAGAATACTACCACGAATTGGCAATTAAAATTTTGATTCATTAATTACTACAATAGTAATTAACGTCACAAGTCCGGGAACTCGTATTTTACAGTACGAGTGAGACGAGGCGACGAAGGAGCCGAGTCTTGAAACTCGAAACGAGTACTGTAAAAAGAGTTCACGGACGAGTGTCGTTATGTATTTTATTTCATACTGTAAACAATTTGATTTTAACTTTGAAAATGTTTCGTTGATGTTGCAAATAAATAATGCTGATTTTCGAGAGTGATCGAGCGCGCGTTCGGAGTTGTTCGGCTGTCTACTCTATCCGATAACTTAGACTGTGAGACTGTTGCGGTTAGAGAATTTTTATTGTGTTTTTTTTGCGATTTCGTTAGATAGATAAGGGTTTTAAGTGTATTAGTAGTAAATTAGAGACATTAAATAGTATATAGTACCTATTAGTGTAGTGTAATTATTAGTGTACAAATCTTTTGCAATTCGTTGTTGAAGCGAGGTAAGGTTATGTTTACCGCGATTTTGTACTTCAGAATTTTTACTATTTTATACATATTTTTGCTTATTTAATTCAGATTTAAAAATGGTTATGTGTTTCGCTCCTCTGTGCAAACATTACAGCGAGCAGAGAACCTGGAAGTTTTTAACCTTTCCCGTAAAGCCCGAAGAAATGGATAAATTTAGTTGGGTATGTTAATGCGAAATAAATTGCAAGTATTTTGTTTAATGATATAAAAACTGTTTTTGTAGACGGAGTGATCGAGAACCAAGCAAGTACTCGTTGCTTTGCAGTTGCCATTTTAAAGACGATGAAAGAAAAAATGGGCCAACTGTCTTTCCACACAATATTAAAAAATTTGAATTTAATTCGCCCGAAAAACGGTTGGTAACCTTTCATCTTTACTTGGTAATAATTATTAATGTGAGGATTTATTACTTTTAGTAAGAGAATGAACAAGCATAAACCGCAGACTGCAGGAACCAGGAACTTCGAGTCACCAGCAGCAACCAATTCCAGTATCGTCACCCGACTTACCAGAAGTAAAAAAACCCAAACTTGTTCAAAATGCTTCAATCGAAGCAGAAAATTACTTTTTGAAACAAGAAGTAGAACTTCTTACAAAACATTTGGCAAATTTAAAAGCAGCATTTACTTACGAACACATAAAAAACAACGATGGGCAATTGTTAATGTTCACTGGCTTACCAACTGCAGCAATTTTTGAATTTCTGTTTGGTACGATGGATACATTTAAACTAAATTATTATTCCCAGTGGAATTTGGAGAAAATCTCAAAAATTGACCAATTATTAATGACATTAATGAAGCTCCGATTAAATTTGCCCCAGGAAGATTTAGCCATTAGATTTAATTGTTGCAGGGCAACAGTAACTAATGTATTCATGACATGTGCGTAAGAAAAATCAAAGTTGTCTTCCCACAGCATTTTCAGGTTTTTCAAACTGCAGAATAATTCTGGACTGTACGAAATTATATACGGCTGTACCAAAAAATTTAGAAAAACAGCGCTTAGCTTATAGCTCATATAAGCATCGAAATACGTGGAAAGTGCTAGTTGGTGTTGCTCCAAATGGTGTGGTAACTTATATAAGTAAAGCATAACCAGGATCGTTATCCGACAAGAAAATTGTACAACATTGTGGAGTACTTAACCAAATGTGCTCGGGTGACATGATAATAGCAGATAAAGGCTTTTTAATAAGAGATATTTTACCCGAAGGTGTCACATTAAATATTCCACCTTTTTAAACTACTCCGCAGTTTACAGAGCGGCAAGTATATGAGACACAAAAATTGCGAAGGCAAGAATCCATGTAGAGAGGGCTATATGTAGGATTAAATGCTACAATATATTAGACAGGATACCGCAGTTTTTAATCACACATACTTCTGCCATATTCCATGTTTTTGCAGCATTGACGAATTGGCAGTACCCACTAATTAAAGAAGTAAAAGAATATTTTAATTAATTATTTTATATTTAATATTGTTTTTATAATAAAGTTTAAAAAATTGTAGACAACTTTTATTATTGTACCTATTTACCTCAGTCATTGGTGCGATACGAAAAAAAACTATGAAACTGCTTTATTTAATTACATTGTATTTGTTAATTGTGGTACATACTGATTAATATAAAAATTTTTCAGTGTTCTTAAATTTATTGCCCATGATATATCTTTATTAATGACAGCAATAATAACACCTTTTACATTTCATATCACTAAATAGCATGCGGAGCGACCTAAAATGTGTAAAAGTCGTTGAATTTGGTCATAGTAATGATGGCCTTTATTGATATGAAGTTCACCATTATCGGCGAAATAAATTATATAGTTTTTCATGCTTTTTTATTTTTGTGGTAAATCCTCATTTCTGTAAGAATATGGACATTTTACTTCAATAATGAAGTCTTCGCCCACCAAACCATCAGGACTGGCTCCTAGAAAGCCAGTTGGTGTCAACCATATCTCTGTTGGAACTACCATTAGATTGTTTTTTTTTCAAATTCCTTAACAGCTACGCTCTCGTGTGTTCTGCCCCACTGTATGGCCTTCACCCTGTCTAAGTTGTACATACCTTAAACAAAATTCACTCTAAAATTTCTTAGTTACATGCAATTCATGTTGTACTTAATAATTATAATTGAAATAAAATATATAATTTACCAGTAAGACTTTTAAATAGCGATGGAGGAAAGCGGTTTCTTCGACATGCTGATAAAAAGGCTCTAAAATTACTTGCTGTCAACCGATGTTTCCGGGCAAGAAACCAGCTTTCATTTTTACTTTGCCCTACAGTTTGTTGCGGCACTTGCAATATTGTCCCACTATTTACAGCACATTTTTCACGTAAAAACTCCTCTTTGTTCTCTGCAGAAAAGAACTCGTCCGAAAAGACAACATCCACTATATGTGTCAACGGCAAAGTGGATTTTCTTGAAAATCTTCACGTAGAAACCATGAAAATTCAATTGTGGCACCAAAGGTATTCGATTGGCCACATAGCTCCTCTAATTCTTCTCCTGTAATTTTTTTATGGATGGCGCAGTATGGCTTTTTTGGATACAAATCGTCACAAGTCATAGTTTTACTGGTTTTTGCATTTCTCCACATACACTGCTTGTCCGTTACTGATATGTTATAATGGGCAAAAAGTAAAAGAGCTGCTATGTGGTGGCACTTTATGCCTTTCGTACACGAACATAGTGCTGTGGATACATTTCCATTCTAGTTCAAGGAAACCTTAATCGAAATTAAAAATTAGTTATATATTAAGTAGCATTTCTAAAGCATTCTTACCTCCACTTTATAAACTTTATTTTTCATGCTGGCATGAACATTTCCACGAATAATCATTAATTCGGTATCAAATTCCATCTTCTCGACATGCCCCGATTCTACAGTATTCTCGCCCTTTGAAAATGTTTTAGTGTCCTTACTGAAGAAATCCACTATCGTGACTAGCTTTAAAACATATTTTGTGGCCATTTCGATTAATTTTCAGCTAAACAAAAGTGAGAATTGTAGGTAACAAAAATAAAGTAACAACATAACCTCAACTTACTTTAAACGAGGTTGCTGAAATGGGCATAAACTTATTAAATATCAAGTCTTTAAATTACACTATTTATTGTCCTTTATTAATATATACTACAACTAAAACACTTATTTTTCTACCAAAACGCACATTAACACAAACTAAAAATTCTCTAACGGCAATCAAACACGTAAACAGGAAATGTTTGGACAGGTGGTGAAAGTACCCGCCCCTTGTGACAGACTGTTACGTTCATGCAAATATATGAAAAACACGTACAATAATATTTCATTTCAAGTTCGAATAATTGGAAGTCGAGGTTCTATATTATTGTGTTGTATTCCCTTGAAAATTAAATTTCTAAAAAAGGTTTGATTTGAGGTTTTATTGTGTCAAAAATAACAGGCCGGTAGGCGTGGCTTGCATAAAATAACAGTCCGGAAAGTGTTGCTTGGCAACACTTTCCGGCTCTGATACCGTAATGGCTCACTTTCCGGACTCAAAATGGCGCCGGAAAACTGAATTTACTAGACAGTATGAAATAAAAGAATTTACATATTTATTTATTAAACTTCATACTCTTTCAAACAAAGAACCTCTTAACTTTCATTCCCATGAATGGGACAAGGAACAGTGTGACTTGGAATAGTAAACGATGCACTTACCCTTTAAGATTGTCAATCGACAATCCAGCGGAAAAAAACCTGTGTGAACTTGTCAGAGAAACCACGCCCTGGGCTCACTTTCGATCCCTCTCTGGCTACTGCGTGCGACAGAAAGCATTCTTTAACTGCTTCAAATTGTTCTCCCCTCGGGATAGAAAAGGATGCCTATAGACGCCAACTAGGTTCGTAAGTACCAAAATGTAGGGTGTTAAACTGCGACTAACGAGGTTGAATCGACTTACGTCCGATGTCCCAAGAAAAATGCTAATGGCTGTAACCACCTTAAGATGCTTCGATTAGAGCGTTTGCTTATTGCGGCCCGAAATGAAGTTTGTTGTTTGTATGACTGAAGGACCAGGAAATAACCATTTTGTAAAAAAACACTTAATAACCCTAATTATTAGAACTTGAAACAATAAGCTACATATGTATAAACCAGAACATTGAAAACTCAGTTGCATAGAAAAATGAATAACCTGCTGCTCAACTCGAGCACAACTGCCTGTCGATTCCACACCGAACGACAAGCGGGATCTCCACCCTACTAGAAATCGCGGCAAACCGATTTTTGGGATACCATTGATGTTCTGCAATCTTCTCGCTGCATGCGGTTTTATTAGCTCAAGCCCTAGGTCAAGTAAAAAAATCTCCTTCGATCCGTTTGATTTTTTTCCAACCACGTTCATTTATACTATTCTGCATATTTTGGGCCATACTATCCCCCCTCAAAGTTTATGACACATTTTTTTTTAACACCTTGCATACATCATGCAGCCACTAGTCACAATGAAAATTTTTAAAACAATTGTTTCCTTTATCCATTCAAACATAGGTGCAGACCACACTTCTAAAACTTTATAAAAAAAACTTAGTCGCTTACAGTTTGGAAGTTTGCATAGTTGCCTTGCATCAAAAACTGGAAAATGCCCCATTTGATCCTTTCTTACGTCCCTCGGTAGAATGAATGATGCTGTAGCTTTCTTGCCTTTTTTAGATATTTGCTTGTCTAGCGATGATGGTCTGCCTCTTTTGTTTGTTCTACTTGTACCCAGTTTGCATAAGCCCTGTGTCACTTCTACCCTAAACTCCCATAACTGCAAAATTTTGCTAACAACTTCGCCTGATTCAATACTTTTATTTTGAACTCCGTTGTATACTATCCAAGTATTGACCACGGTAACATCTAAGATATGATATAAAATGCGAAAATACCATTTCTTGCTTCTAATTCGTATATTATAACGACCCATGAAACTGTCCATTAGATCGACCCCGCCCATGTGTTTGTTGTATACCTGGACCACAGCTGGACAGTCCACTGATATACTCTTTTTTTGTTTCTTATCATAACGTTGTTCTTGAGAAACTGGAAGCTGCCCCAAAAAAGGTGAAGCCAATACCACCGTTTTGTTATCTTTCCAGGATACAAGTGAAACTTCCACATCGTCCACCAATCCAACAAATTCACAGCTATATCCCCTATAGTTTTCGTTTCATTTCAGTATGCCTGGAAAACTTGGAATTTGGAATGCGGCTACGATTTATTGTTCCAAGTGACTGAATACCTTGTTTTGGAAGGTGAGATATAAGTGGTAGCGAAGTGTAATAATTGTTAAAATATACTGATAATTTTTGTTACGTGCTATAGATCTGCACAGGCGGACAACAACGTTAGCACTAGCTCCTAAATCAGGTTCATTATTGTGGGACACAGTCTCCTTACCTGTATATATTTCAAATGCATAAGCGAAACCAGATTGTTCGCATAAAACAAATATTTTGAAACACCATTTATGAGGTTTCAAAGGTAAGTATTGTTTCAAAAAGTGTATTGCTTTTGTTGCACACATTTGTTCATCGACTGCAAGACGAGCTTCTTTAGCTACAGTTACAAATCTACTCTGTAAATAGGAAAGGACTGGTGTAATTTTATGCAGTCTGTCGTGCTCAGGGTCTTCTCTTGGTAAAAGTTTAGAATTGTCGTTGAAGTGGAGATTTTAGCGATTTTTTTTTTTAATTTATTGATACTCGTACATTCTGTTATTGTGGAGTTTCCAATTATTTTCGACCAGTAGGAACGTACATTTGGATTCCGAGTAACTGACATCATCAGGCATATACCGATATACTGCTGAACTTCTATTTTTTTTTATGTTTGCCGGTCTTGCAGGATTTTTTGGACTGAATATAAATTGCTTTGTTCCACAATATTGTTGAGTAGTTTGTCGGCAAAAAATACTCGAAAAAGCTGTACGGAGTACTTAGCTCCATAATTTGTGGAGAAAGATTCTCATCCCTACTAAAAGCAAGTTGATCGTTATTTAGAATAAGGTTCTTTTTCTTCAAGACAATTTCTGGTCTTTTAATTTTTTGGGCAGAGACGCTAGATCCAGCAATAGATTCGCCCCTGACTACACATTCAATAGTTTCATCAAAACTATTTTTGTTACCAGCGCTGGAGTCACGGCTTCCGGTATCTGAACAACTGCTTCCACCAGCTAAATTATGTGTCACATCCATCCTGCATTTTCTACCGTTCTAAAATCTTCCTCCATGCAATTTTAAGTGGGCGAAAAAAGCTACGTCGAGCGGCTGTGTCAGGTGTGTAGAATTGGCTGGTAAAAAAATAAATGATATATTGTGCTGCAAACAAGACTGTACTGTATTTGGGGAAAAATGGCTAGAAAGATTATCTCCAACCAAAAACTTTATTTCGGGCAAATTTTTAAGAGCTGGTATTGCAATGCTTTCTATCCAATCGCAAAAAAAAAAACATTGTTGAACCATCCACCCACACTTCGGTTGTATCTTACTCCTTTGATTCCCCCAACAGTCCAAGATTCGTGGAGGTTTTGAGACTTATACGAGCCCCGTCCCATTCCAATTGGCCCACTTACAAAAATCTCTGTTATTGGTCCGTGTGCGCGTTTCCATACAGATTGAAATAATCACTCTTCTTCAAAAGTACATCATTGCAGCGAAGTTCCTTTCCGACGGTACCGAATGTCCTATCTGCTCCCATATAGGAATGTCCGCGAACAGGAAATGTTAGTACTATGTTTTTCAAATTCTTAGGTGCTTCGCGCTGTAACCAAAATGAAAGAATGTGATTGACGTGACAGTTCTTGTTCTGTCCGCCACATCCATCGGCGAAGAGTTTCAGGGTTGTACAATTTTCAGGGAAATTATATTTTCTTAAAAAATCCAAGAGTGCGGAACCAACCTCGTTTGCGCCACGTTTAGCCTGATCTTCGGTCCAGCAATAAAAATATGCGTCATTTGGTTTCATGTCTATTATTCCCAGTGTGTAATAAAAGACTTGATGCGAATAAAATGCCTCTTGAATTGGTACTTTAGGCAATGGTTGTACCTGCTGCATGTCGAAGCATAAATAAGTACAAGCCTCCTCTCTTTCTTTTAAAAGCAATGGAAATTGCTTTGCTCTCATTTTGTGTACCCTATGCTCCGTAATAAGGGATTGTTTAGTTTGGCCATCTTTCGCGAATTGTAGTGCGTTCTTCAACCGACAACACAAGCTACACACGTCAGTAGCGGGACTTCCAAAGCCAATGTTGAAGGAGTTATTGAATATTTTTGAAATGAAACCATAGGTCGCCTTATTCTTCGATTCAACCCGTTTATTGTACATTTTCCACAGCTTGGATATATTTAGGTTTGCCAGCAAATACAGCCGCCGAGACTTTGCTCGTCCGTAATGACTTTCTGTGGATTTGAGCGATTTAAAAAAAAAATTATTTCTTGCCTTTTTTCGTCAGACTTGGAACCTGATAGACTTTGCCTTTTCTTGTTTGGTGACGTTTCTTTGTCGTTTCCTAGTACCTCTGTCGCTTCCAGCTTCACCTACAATCACCTCACCACCTCCAAGTTCCATCATTACAGAAACAATTATTACATTTACAAGACAAAAAAGATTGTAGCACAGACACACCTACAGCACTTGCAGTGGAATTATTCCATTTTGAACACAACTGGAATTATTCCGTTTTGTAAACCACATTTTAGAGGATTTATTCCCTTTTGATAAATTACCTCATTTTTCCTGCCGTATTACTATGGGATTACTTCACTTTTGAAAGAAAACTTTTACTCTGAACCTGTAATTCACCCTCAGGAAGGCAATGCCACCTATATCTCAAAATGGGCAAAAATGGAGTTATTCCGTTTTGAAAATTTGCTCCACAATTGATCATACACTAAATATTTAATAAATATGTATACAGGGTGTAAAATTAGTGGGATATTCTTATGTAGCTCCGTAAATTTTTTAGATAGAGAAAAACTTTAAACATAAGAGTTGCTTATTAGATTCTTCTTTGTAACCATAAAATATCTACAATTCTACAGGGTGTTTCCATTTCGGCTGCCAGTATTTTAAATAGAACACCCTATATATTTTTAAATATTCTTATTCTACTGTCAATTGCCTATCCCGTAGTGTTTCGCTTTTGCGATTAGGATCAGTGGTTGCAGAGCTATTCAACTTTTTAGGAAAAATATGATGTATGCAGATCCAACGAATAAAATTTGCACCGTCCACATTTTGGCAGATTAATTTCAAAATTTTTGTCAAACGTTTGTCGAAACCATCTACTGTCATCCAAAAAATTAAAAGTTAAATTGCGTTGTACAGGGTGTTTGCTACGGTGGTACAATTAGTTAAAATTTGGATTGGCCATAATTCAATTTTTTTAAATGGAACACTGTATTTTTTCAATGATTCAGATAGAGAATTAAATTCCCTTTCGATTTTGTATGGGTTTCCTATACCTAAAGTTGATACTTTTTAAATGATTGCAGTTTTAAGAATAACAGGGCCGTGTTGTGTGAATTTCAATTTTAACTTCCGGAACTTTTTTTTTGGAGCGCCCTGTATAATTTTTTATATCTTAATTGAATTCCCCGATCTTTTCTCCAGCTTTTTATTTTTTTTTCATTATTCCCGTATCTGTCACCGTTTTCGAGTTATTTGAAAAAATAGCGATCAATACAAACCAAGTGTAGTCAAAATAATTTTTTTTTGTTTTTCTTTGTAGCACCCTCTATACTGCAACTGATGATTTTGATATTTTATTGTAGAGATTCTAAAAGATAGTAGCTATACTAAATTTCAAATAATTATCTCAATACGCAAAATATAAAAAAAAAATTGAAACTTGGCCACCCTGTATATCGAAAATGGCGCGTTTTTGATAATGTGTATATTTTTTTCCTTATTTTGTTGAGTACTATCACCACCTGAAATATCTGCATGGCATTAAATAACACCCTGTATGTATGTATTTCAGTCTCATTTCTTATACAAAAAGTAGTATTAAATATTACTGCTTATAACTGCTTACGTAGATTTGGATTGTTAGCATTTATTTGACAAATGCTGCTGTTAATATGATTTAAGTTTGAATTAATTAATGATAAATTAGCATTAATTTTTTTCAAAACATCCAAAGTTTCTTTATGTATATTTTCAAATACTCTCTTTCTTCCAGTGGGTGTTGTGACATTAGAAGAAATGGTACTTGTATGTTGATAATTTCCTTGATCTGTAAGCGTTAGAGGTGCTGTAGAAGCCATCAAAGGTGTGGCCGTCAACACTGGTGTTGTTGACTTCAACATACGAGTAGATACTGTCGATGTTATTGTAGGTACTGTGGTCGTTAAAGGAGGTGATGTGACTGTCAACAGGGATGCTGCCGATGCTGGTGCAGAATTTTGTTCGATCTCAAACTATAATAAAACTCGAATAGAGATAAGAATAACACTTAACGTGATACACTTACCGTAAATTCATTTGAAGTTATGGGAAAACTATATGATTCATTTTCTATCTGTGAACAAATTTTATAAATTTAAAATACAATCCTCATAAAATGGCTTTATATTACCGTTGAATCTTCGTCAAAACCAGCTTCTAATGTAGTGTTGTCTCCTAATACGGAGCTCCACCCTTTCATTTTTATTAATCTTATTTCTAAGTCGTTTAACTCAGAAATATCGGATGCTGGACCTCCTCCAGTAGCAGATTTATACGTTTTTAATTTTCCAATTTTGTTTTTGGTCTTAGTAACCCATCACTTACAACCTAGTACATAAATTTAAAGACAATGAAATAGATTAATTCTTCTTTTTCTCTACAACACAAGTACTTACTCTTTGCCATTGGCTAACATTTTTGCTTCCTAAACCCATCGCATTCAAAGAATTTGTTAAAGATTCCCATAGCATATTGTATTTTTGTCTCGCTTGTACATTGGTAAATTTTTAAGTCAACATCGAAGGATTTTCTTCAATATAATTAATTATAACTTCTTGGTGCTTAGATGTTGTCCGTTTTGCTCGTTTTTTAGCTGGTTCGTTAACCACTATAAATTAATATACATAAGAATTGAATTGTTTGACAGATTGAGGTTATATTTTCGGATATACTGTCAATTCCTCTAAATACAGGGTATGTCACGACGACTGTCGATTAGACGTTTCTTTAGAAAAACTTATAGTATATAAATGAAAATTTGCAAAATAGGGTTTTGCGATATTACAAATTGACTGAAAATATTTTTAAGACTGTACAACTTCCGGTTATACCGGAAGTAGACACTATCTTCGTTATTTCAAATAGAACACCCTGTATATCTTTAGATATTCAGAATGGCCTTTCAACGGCGAGTGCAATGATATAGCACTATAGGGGTCTATCGCAGCACAGTTCAGCAGTTATTCAATTGTCTTTAAAAAATCTAACCTCACTTTGGACGGACGCCACTGCGAAATTAGTTCGAAGTAAGCGTTCTTTCTCAGGATTTAATTTAGCGACTCTATCACCCATGCAATAGTTAGGATAACTCGACACTAGCGTTTACCAGTATACAGGGTGATCGAAAAATGCTGACCTCGACTTTTTCAAATTTTTTAAATGGAACGTCCTATATTCGACATGACAGTTAGATTGGTACTATCATAAGCTTTCATAAAATACCCAATTTGATAGGTCTATAATTAATACGTACGAAGTTATTAAAATTCAAATTTCAATATTTAAAATTTTTAATGTTATCGGCCCATATGTTAGTTTTTCCTTTTTTTCTTGACTGTGAAAGCAATAAAACACGAAAAACTCATTTTTTCAAGAAGAAACTTATATTTTATAATCTTCTTGAAGATGTTTTTTTTACATAACAGTTTTTCTAAGGTAGAAACAGACGTTCTGTGCGCCATTAACATCAACATTTTGAAATTCTGTAACTTCCTGCTTATTAATTCTAGACCTATTAAGTTAGGCATTTTATAAAACCTTATGACAGTGGCTATCTAACTGTCGTATCGAATATGGGGCGTTCCATTTAAAAATTTTGGGAAACATCGAGGTCGGCATTTTTCGATCACCCTGTATGCTGGTAAACGCTAGAGTCGAATGGTCCTAGCTATTCCATGGGTGATAGAGTCCTTAAATTAAACCCTGAGAATGAACGCTTATTTCTAATTAATTTCGCAGTGGCATTCGTCCAAAGTTGGGTTAGATTTATTAAAAACAATTGAATAACTGCCTAAATGTTAGCGATAGACCCCTATAGTGCTATATCATTGCACTCGCCGTTGAAAGGCCATTCTGAATATCTAAAGATATACAGGGTGTTCTATTTGAAGTAACGAAGATAGTGTCTACTTCCGGTATAACCGGAGGTTGTACAGTCTTAAAAACATTTTCAACCCATTTGTAATATCGCAAAACCCTATTTTGCAAATTTTTATTTATATACTATAAGTTTTTCTCAAGAAACGTCTAATCGACGGTCGTCGTGACATACCCTGTATAGCTAATACAAATCATTATACTACTAATAGTTACAAATGCTTCATTATTTGTACTTACTGTTTTATAATTTATTATTTTTTGACGATAAAACTATATCACAACGCTTAGCGGTACCTTCGAAATGGTGCTACGCTATGTGACGCAATATGACGGTAGCAAATGCTCCGAGTACCGAGTTAGCGGTGTCGCTACGAATCATGGAGGAGCGGGAGGGAAACGTCAGGGGCATATAGCTGTGCGCTACTGTAGCGGATTCATGGGATTCCACCACAGGACTGCTTGAAACCCACTCTAAAAGTGGAATAGTGTTATATCAATATTCGATCTAAATAAATAGAAACTAATGAATATATTTTCCGTGATTTGAAATTATTTCTGAAAAATAAAAATTTCTGTAAGTGGGCCAACTGAAATGGGACGGGGCTCGTACACGACATATGGGGGTAGCAACTTGCCATCTGCACGTGTCGCAAACATTATTGATATGGAACTTTCTGAAAAGTTGCAAATCCTTACGGTGTAACGGCATCCACGTTTAGAAATTACCTTCTTTCTGCCCGGATCATCGCTTAAAACTTCAACTTGGCACAATATAATTTCAAAAAAGCAAATTAGACTTCTATTATCGAATCAGAAATACTAATTGGGCTGTTCTTGAAGAATACAGAGACGTTAATCTGGCCGTAGAAAAATTTTATGAACTTCTGACAAATGCACTTAATGTGACTGTTCCCAAAATTAAAAGTAGTAATAAAACCTTTCCAATTTGGTTTACTACTAGTATATAAAAGGACATTAGAAAAAAACCAACTATATAAAAAAATGAAGGTATGTGCGAATGATCACGTTAGAGGAAACTATAAACATCTCAGAAACAAAATAAAACACGATATTAAGGTTGTATATCAGCAGTATATTGGTAGAAAATAGATTGCAGGGAGAGCCAGCACTGTTTTGGTCATTCGTTAAAAATAAAAATAAATCACAAATTAGCCATAGCATGCATTGTAATGGAGAATTTCTGCTCGACAAGAGATCCACGGCGAACGCTTTCGCGAACAGTTTCAGGTCTGTCTACATCGACGCACAAGTTGATGTACAGGGTGGCCCATTTTCGAAGGGATTGCAGGCTATCTCCTTAACTATTACATCTACGCAAAAAGTAATAAAGGTGTCTCGGGTCAAATTTTTGAGAAAAATCTAATGGTGCAAACCGAAATTTAATATCGTCTTTTGTTTTCGAGCTACAAGCGAAAATTGAATTTTTCGGAAATTCTTTTCGGAGTTATAACTCTTTTGTTTGTAGAGATACGAACAAAAAATAAAAACATTCTTAAGGCACTTTTTCATGTAGAATTTAATGGTGATATTGGATTTTTAATTTGCATATTAAGTTTTGAGTTATAACATAAACTTGTGTTTTTTTAAATAGCAACCGTAGTTGGCTTTGACATCAGTAAATAGGTCGCTTTTCAACGTTTTCAAAAATATATGGTTTAATATACTTATTTTAAATAACGAATGAAATATCAACAATTTTCTAATATTTACAAATCGTAATTGAATATAATTATCAAGCAACCCTTGGAACACAAAAAAAATGAATAAAAAACAAAATAAATTACTGTTCTGTCAAATTAAGCAGTCTTTGTTTAGTTATGTAGCTTTACTTTAATACTTATGTAAAAGTAAGTCTCCAACCAAATATGGAAACATGTAAGAAACTTGAGAATAGGTTTATTAATTTTGGATCTTTCAACAAACCACGAAATAAATAAAATATTTAACCAAGATAAAACGAAAATACTACAAATAGTTTAGATTAGAGTATGTAACAGCATCTCCAACTATTCCAGTAAAGAAAAAATACAGAATAATGTATCCCAGATAAGAATCAGAACATTGTGGATACCAAATTTAATCCCTCTAGAATGCGTCTAAATAATCATTTATACCGCAGTATTCTTAAATATTGGCAAGTTTATTGAGATTTAATTGTTATTTGAGATAAGTGTAGTAAACTGTATACTTAAACTGTCACACATAAACAGTCATTGTAACTATTAAGCAGTTACACTTTACATTTACTTTTTACATAAGTAAAGCTACATAACCAAACGAATACCTATTAATTTGACAGGACAGTCATTTATTTTGTTTTTTTATTCATTTTTTTTGTATTCCAAGGGTTGCTTGATAATTATATCCAATTATGATTTGTAAATATTAGAAAATTGTTGATATTTCATTCGTTATTTAAAATAAGTATATTAAACCATATATTTTGAAAACGTTGAAAAGCGACCTATTTAGTGATGTCAAAGCCAACTACGGTTGCTATTTAAAAAAATACAAGTTTATGTTATAACTCAAAACTTAATATGCAAATTAGAAATCCAATATCACCATTAAATTCTACATGAAAAAGTGCCTTAAGAATGTTTTTATTTTTTGTTCCTATCTCTACAAACAAAATAGTTATAACTCCGAAAAGAATTTCCGAAAAATTCAATTTTTGCTTGTAGCTCGAAAACAAAAGACGATATTAAATTTCGGTTTGCACCATTAGATTTGTCTCAAAAATTTGGCCCGAGACATCTTTATTACTTTTTGCGTAGATGTAATAGTTAAGGAGATAGCCTGCAATCCCTTCGAAAATGGGCCACCCTTTACACCCGGACAGTGACACAGGCAATTTCCATATCTCACAGACAACAAATTCAGATGTTAGTTTAGCTTTGAAAAAAATCAAACCCAAAAAATCAGTCGGTATTGATAACATACCTACCTGTTTATATTTATAAGGCCTGTTCGGAATTACTAACTTATCCGTTACAAGTTCTGTTTAATCTAATCTTAAAAAATGCCGTGTATCCGGACAAGTGGAAAGTAGCAAAAATTGTCCCATTTTCAAGAGTGGTGACAGAAACGCTGTGTCAAACTACAGGCCTATAGCATTATTGCCAGCAGTCTATAAAATATTAATGATTCAGTAAGAGCAGCAACAACAATAAAACCTATAAAACGCACGGGCAACCCACACATTCCGCCACTGATCTTATACGTGAAAAAAGTAAACTACGCAGAGAGTGGCAATTAACTAGAGTTCCCCAATTAAAAAATCGGCTAAACAACATCACCCACAGAATTAGAAGGGAACTTGAAGTCCACAGAATAAATAGTTACAAAAAATATATTCAAAATTTTGAGCCAAACGACATCGGGATGTGGAAAGCCACTAGACATATTACTGGGCAACAAACAATTATTCCAACACTAACCGATGATAATCAACAATATTGCACCGATGATGAGAAAAGTAATTTTTTTCAAAAAAGCTATATAAAACATTCACGCCTAATATCACTGACAACAATAGACCATTCTCAAATATGATTACCGCTTATAATGAAAATCACCTCCCGCTAAGTAAAGACTTTGACCACCCAGTAACATATGGCCAACTTATTGCTTGCATTAACTCCATGTCAATAAAGAAAGCCCCCGGACATGACCTTATCCCAAATGTGGCAATTAAAAATTTAACAAAGAAAGCTCTTTCATATTTAGCCACCTTATTCAACGGATGCTTAAGAATTGGACATTTCCCCAATAAGTGGAAACATGCACACATTTTAATGTTTCCAAAACATGGCAAAAATGCGAAGGATCACAACAACTATCGGCCCATCAGACTGCTTCCAGCCCTATCAAAGCTACTGGAGAAAGTGATCAGACATAGGCTTAACTCGTCGCTAGAAGCTAATAATATTATTCCTCCAACCCAATTCGGGTTTAGAAAGAACCATTCCACTACGCACCAGTTACAACGGATCATTGAAATAATTGAAAAGGGATACGAACTTAAAAAATTTACTGCTATAGCTTTCCTAGACATAACAATCCGTTTGATAAGGCATGGTTAGAAGGCCTTAAGCACAAAATACTACACATCAACATTCCACAATACATCAAGGCAGTATTATTCTCCTTCTTGGAAAACCGAACCTACGCTGTCAAGCTGAATGGTTTCACCTCTCCAACCAAAACTCTTCATGCTGGGGTACCCCAAGGAAGTATCCTTGGCCCGACACTTTTCAATATCTTCCTACATGACCTACCGCAACATGATACAGGAGTAATCGCAACGTACGCAGATGACACTGCGCTAGTAATACAGAACAGTAGTATCATTGAAGCGGTAGAACGATTGCAACACTCAGTGTTGATTCTAAATAAGTGGTTCACAAAATGGGGAATAACAATTAACGCCTCAAAATGCTGTAACAAAATTTTCACACTCAGACGCTTACCAGATGAAATCCTAGGTATGCAAGTGAACGGCGCTGAAATTCCATGGGTAGACAAAAACACAAGTGTAAAATATCTTGGATTACACTTTGACACTAGGCTGACATGGAGCGCACACATAAATGATAAACTCAACGAAGGTTATGCTAGACTTGCAAAGCTTTATCCCCTACTTAATAGGAAATCACCCCTACGGACCGACTGTGCAGTACTCCTTTATACGGCTCTACTCAGATCACTAATAACCTATGCATGCCCTGTATGGAGTAATACCTCTGAAACCAACATTAGAAAAATACAAGTTTTTCAGAATAGAGTGATGAAATCCTAGGTATGCAAGTGAACGGCGCTGAAATTCCATGGGTAGACAAAAACACAAGTGTAAAATATCTTGGATTACACTTTGACACTAGGCTGACATGGAGCGCACACATAAATGATAAACTCAACGAAGGTTATGCTAGACTTGCAAAGCTTTATCCCCTACTTAACAGGAAATCACCCCTACGGACCGACTGTGCAGTACTCCTTTATACGGCTCTACTTAGATCACTAATAACCTATGCATGCCCTGTATAGAGTAATACCTCTGAAACCAACATTAGAAAAATACAAGTTTTTCAGAATAGAGTGCTTCGTATAGCAATAAACTCTCCATGGTTTATAAGCAACCAGCAGATACACAACGAACTAGGGATATACGATTAAACAGTTCATTCAAAAAAGTGCACTAAAGTTCTTTGAAAACATCAATCAGTGTCCAAGTGCAGCTCATCAACTAGGACTAAAAAACACTCACACTAGGTTAAAACGAAAATTACCACAATATACATTAGCAGACTTTAATTATAATTAACCATAAATTTGTGAGAGGCGACATAATTTGCCACTAAGTTAAATTTATTAATGTTACGATTAGTTATTATCTTATCAACAAAACCATGTAGAACAATCCATATTGTTGATCTGGTCTATTCTTAATAAAAAAAAAAGACTTCGCAAAGACGTTCTACCGAGTGAATCATAAAATTCTGTTGTCAAAACTGGCTACCTATGACTTTTTCTCCTTCTCCTTGGAGTGGCATACCCTTTACAGGGCGTTGCCGATCCTCTCTCCATATGCCTGTGGTGTGCGTGTCAAGTAGCCTACATACATAGGGGACCTACAGCTTAACGTGGGCTCCGAACCACGGAAGTGCTTGCACTTCTACACCAGAGAAGACTTTACTAGGCATTTGCCATTTCCTTCCGAGGGAAGCGGCCGGGTATTTTCGGTGTATATGTGACCCTGGGAATCGAACCCGGGCCATCTCAGTGGCCAGACGCACGCTGAACCAACTGAGCCACGACCGCCTATGACTTTTTACCTTTATTAATTAACTTTTTAGATCTTACCTATCTGATAGATGGCAGTACGTGGTCTTTCTCGGTTCTGAATCGAAAAAAATGCGAAGCATTGTCGGGCGTTTATTAATGACATTTCAGACGCTATACAAAATTCTAAGCATCTACTATTCGCTGATGACTTAAAGATATGGAAAATTATTACACGTCACGAGGATAGTACGTTACTCCATGCTATTTTTAATTGGAGCCAGGCGAACTGTTTATATTTAAATACAGGTAAATGTAGCACTATGACGTACGCCCGAGACACGAATCCATTAAATATTCAGTACAGGGTGGCCCATTTTCGATGTTTTTAAATGGGAAGTACCCTTAATATCGGAGATAGACAAAAACTGATGTCGGAGTCCAGGGCTCTTTTTTGATGCAGGTTCAAGTACCGAAAACAAAATTCCGCCATCTTTTGTTATTTTTTAGTTATAGCCCAAAATTCAAAATTTGGCCATATTGAAAACTACAAATAACTCTCTTGGTTTTGAAGATATCCAAAAACGGTAAAAACATTCTACAGGCACTTTTTCAAGTAGAATACGATAGTCAATTCAGATATCTTCTAATTTTCATGTTTTAAGAATTATAACATAAAGTTTGTATTTTTTAAATATAAGTCGTAGTTGGCCATGATACCATTAAATTGCATATTTTTTCTGCTTTCTGAAAATATAGTAGGTTATAGGGGTTAAATGCTAAGACAACCTAACCAAATACATCCATTAACTAGAAATAACATCAACTATGCATCAGACGAGGAAAAAGCCAATGCTCTTGCATCGCATCTCGAAGAAGTGTTTACCTCGGACACAAACAACAATCACGCTTTTACGCACGAGGTGAATGATACTATTGAAAACTATAACTATCGATACCCACTCCACATCTACCCGACCTCGCCAAGGGAAGTGCAATCCTATATAGCAAAACTATCAATAAAAAAATCACCTGGGCCGGATTTGATTACAAACAACATCCTGAAACATCTTACAAAAAAGGGTATAGTCTATATTGTAAATGTATTCAACGCATGTCTTAGATTGGGGATATTTTCCGAATATATGGAAGCATGCCCACGTATTACCTTTTCTAAAACCAGGAAAAAACAAACACAAACCTGAAAGCTATCGACCAATTAGCCTTCTATCGGTAGTTTCAAAACTGCTGGAAAAAGTAATTTACGTGAGATTAGAAACAACGCTAATGGAACAAAATGTTATACCTAACCATCAGTTTGGCTTTAGGAAAAATCATTCCACAACACAACAGCTTCTACGATTAACAGAACTTATCGAGAAAGGATACGAAGACAAAAAATACACGATAGTGTCATTCATAGACCTCCAGAATGCCTTCGACAAAGTTTGGTTAGCCGGCCTTCAATACAAACTGATTAAGCTCGAAATACCGGACTATCTTACAAAGATCATTATATCATTTATAAGTAAAAGAACGTTCGCAGTTAGAGTTAACTCAGCTCTTTCTCAAATAAAACCCATTAATTGTGGCGTTCCACAGGGCAGCATTATAGGTCCTATATTATTTAACATATACGTTTATGATATACCTGTAATCATGAATTCCACACTAGCGATGTTTGCAGACGATACTGCAATTGCGACGCAGAATGAAAATCTTGTAATTGCAGTGACAGAACTGCAAAACGCGCTAAATAACATCAATATATGGCTCAGCTAATGGAAAATAACCCTTAATGTAACAAAATGTCAAGTAAAAGTGTTCACACTCAGAAGAATAGGAAACCTACCCAAGATATATGTGAATCAGAAAGAAATCCAATGGGATCCTAGAGACTCCGCTGTCAAGTATCTTGGAGTTTACCTGGATACACGATTGGGATGGGGATTCCACATTAATAAAAAACTTAATGAGTGTCATGCAAGATTAATGCTTCTATATCCTCTGATTAATCGAAAATCTCATCTGCGCCTAGACTGTGCCCTTTTAATGTATAAAACAATCTTGAGGCCTATCCTCACTTACGCGTGTTCAGTGTGGTGTAATACAACAAAAACAAACTTAAACAAACTACAGGTTATGCAAAATAAAATTTTACGAATAGCAGCAAATTCCCCATGGTTTGTGCGTAACAGCCAACTTCACCACGAACTGGGCATACCAACCATCCTAGAACATATAAACAAAGTGAAAACCAAATTTTTTGCAAACATTAACCTGTGTTCAAGTGCAGTGTATTATAGCCTTGGGAGAAAAGACATACATGTAAGACTGAAAAGAAAATTGCCCCAAGATTTAACAGACTATTAGTACTACCGTCGATTGACGTATTATATCTACCTAATAATTTTAACGCTGTAATCTAATTTAGTTACAGAGGCATCGTCCTCCAAAATTATTTATATACAGTCATATTATAAATTATTGTAAAACAACTGTGTATAGCACAAGAAAGTGCTGATCCGGTTCAAATAAATTAAAAAAAAAAAGGGGGTTAAATGCAGTAACAATACATTTTTTGAACAAAATCAGATTATATGATGTCGTTAGCAATTAGTTGGCCATGGTTCATGATAGCAAAACAAAAAGTAATAGAGCGGTTGCATGTGACGTCACTAGGCCATCAGCTGATCACTTGTAGGGTAAACAAAGGATAGATTTGTATGCACCGGTATACTAATTTTACCAAAAAGGAAATATTACATATTACAATATCAAACCGAATAAAGATGTGTTTAACCAGATGAGGGATGGTTTAGCCAACATAATTACGAAATTTTCAGTTACTTAAAATTTCCCCCGCGGTCAGTTGATACGAACGTAATTAAAAATTTTATCGTGAATTAAAAAGAGGATAGGGAACGTGATATTTCCCAGAGAAAGCAGTTAGAGAAAAGCTCTGGAAAACGAGGAACTACAAATTGTCCCAGGTTATACGTAGAAACTTGTAAAATCTTCATTATGTCAAGATAATTAAAAGCTGTTAAAGATAACGCGAGATTTTCTACAAAATATTAAATTAATTATTTGGTTTTGATAACTTTCATAACTGTCGTTCATTTTCAGTCGGGCGCGTTATTGTGTGCCTGGTGACGTCACATGCGCCCGCTCTATTAGCTTTTGTTTATTGCTATCATGAACCATGACCTACTAATTGCCAACGACATCATATAATCTGATTTTATTTAAAAAAGGTATTGTTACTGCATTTAACCCCAATAAACTATATATTTTCGGAAAGCAGAAAATATATGAAATTTAATGGTATCATGGCCAACTACGACTTATATTTAAAAAATACCAACTTTATGTCATAATTCTTAAAACATGAAAATTGGAAGATATCTGAATTGACTATCGTATTCTACTTGAAAAAGTGCCTGAAGAATGTTTTTACCGTTTTTGGATATCTTCAAAACCAAGAAAGTTATTTGAAGTTTTCGATATGGCCAAATTTTGAATTTTGGGCTATAACTAAAATATAACAAAAGATAGAGGAATTTTGTTTTCCGGACTTGAACCTGCATCAAAAAAGAGCCCTGGACTCCGACATCAGTTTTTGTCTATCTCCGATATTAAGGGTACTTCCCATTTAAAAACATCGAAAATGGGCCACCCTGTACATTATAAGTGGGCAGGTATTAGCTCAAAAACATGAGATTATTGATTTGGGAGTTGTGTTCGATTCTAAACTAACATTCTTACCACATTTTTTGAAAATTTCTTCGGACGCATATAAACTGATGGGATTTGTATTGAGAACCACGTATGGTTTCACAAATTCTAAGGCCGTTATTAATATCTACCGGGTGTTTGACTTAAGGGGCGAACATAGGGAAATATAATGGGAAATCGTATATATGCAGATTCCTGCTCCCCGTTTGATTTAATGGGATTGACAGTGGTATCAATCGAAAGAAAAAAAATACGCTTGATTTGATACAACGTTACTGGAATTTATTGCTTGTTTAAGGAAGAAATAGCTTAAAAACTGCAATAAACAATTTGCATTTTATTCACAAAAAGCAGACCAGCCATGATCAAATTTGAAGTTTCTTTATGCCATGGAAATTTTAAATTGTCTAATAGCTGATGATCATAATCTTTCGACCTTAATAACATTTTTATATCTTCACTTTTCAAGCGACGTAATGTTGGCGGTGGAGTTACCTCACACCCCATCCAGTCTATCAAATTGACATAGTCATCAGCGTCAAATTTGATTTTTGGAAGTTCAAAAGTTCTTATTTTTTCAGTTTCTCGTCCCTTTGCATTCAAAATTTTTCTCAGCGCCAACTCTTTTATATGGGGACGATCATCACTCATCATACAAATGAGTAAATTTTCTGGACGAATAAAATATGCATTACGTTGTATGACTTCATCTACAATACGTTTCAAATCATTGTCTAAATAACGACTTCTTTGAATTGTTTGTCAAACGTGTTTTGCACCATTTTTGCAAGAAGGGTTGAATTTAATGATAAACCACATAGGCGCATAAACTTTTATGACAAACTTTGTTATTATTTCCAATTCTGGGGGTGGGTCAATTGTTGCCACATACAGACGTAGAATTCGGTTTGCAGCAGTCAACCATCTTGAATGATTTAGTCTTCCTGGGTCCCGGTGAGATAAATCTACAGAAAGCTCTCCTTCAGATATTCCCTGACATATTTCATATAAATATCTTTGGTCGGTGCTTAACTCTTTTGATTTTACATCTGGCAAATCCCACAAAATGGCATCATATTTAACTACGGGCAATTTTTGAAAATGTTCCATCATCTTTCCTATGGGTCCACAATATCCCCGCGGTCCATTAGTAACACCATCCAGGTGCTGAAAAAGGTGTCTCAGTGGAAGTTCATTAGCATGGAGTTGACAAATGAATCTCTAGAAAGGGCGTTCTAGTTCTAATTCAAGTCGAGTGATTCACTGCGGTACCATCACATCCCACACATATTAAATTATCTAGGTTATAGTTATTTTGATTTAAAAACGTTATAATGCTTTCACTAATATGTTTTGCTGAACCTGAAGTGGGTGTAACATGTCCTACATAGACCGATTTTGGTTCTTGAATTATATAAATATGTTCTTCAGTAATCGACCTCTTGTAATATTTGCCTTCTAAATTTTCACAAACTAAGGTCTTATCTTTCCGACCGTCGAAGTACAAACCCCTCAGGAGCTTCTCTCCAGTGTCTTCTTCTTTCATATCCTTTCGATTCTTAATCCTAGCTCTCCTTATCTTATTTCGATCTATGACATTTGTTTTGTCTTCTTCTGTAACCACTTTAAGGTCTTTCAAAACCCCAGATGCATAAGCAGCCGCAGACCTATCAGATAAACCAAAATGGTCACATAGTTTCGCAACTGTTGGAAGTTTTAGGCTGGTCGTCCTTTGGATGCGTTTTCGTCCGAATTGCCTTCAGTCAGAAATCGGACGGACAGATTTCGTATATGTGGTATCGTCCACTAGACAAGTTTCTGTATGACATGAAGCAGTCAGTGATTTGTCAAACCAGCATATAAATAGTTTAATCATGGATGATTATCTTTCGGAAAATAGTTATATTCACTTATATTGTTAGACGGCGATTAAAGTTAAAAAGAAAAAAGTGTTGGGTTAATGACATATTAGCAAAACGAAAAGAATTCGGATAATTTCATCATTTATACAGGGTATTGAAAAATAAGTGTAAAAGACTGCAGGTACATACAGTACTCATCAAAATAAGAATGAAAGCTCCTATGGACATGGGTCCGAAAACGCTTGGTTTTCGAGATACAGGGTGTTGATTATTCAACTAAACAACTATACCGGGTGTCAACGAAACCTGGGGCACCTCCATAATTTATTTATTTTTTAAGGTATCTAAATGAAATTTGGTATATGTAATATACTCTTTAATTGGCGTTTGCTGACATAGGAAACAAGTTTCTGTCACTTCCGGTTTCGGCGGAATTGACATCAACTTTGATATTTTAAATGGAACACCCTGTATGTTTATACATTTTTGGAATCTCCATTCAATTTTACGTATGGTAGTATCAAGTTTGAAACATTTTGATGACAAAATAACTACTTACGGAAGAGTTTATTTGTTAATCTAAGGTGCCATGACCTTCGTAAAATGGAAGTCAGGGTGCTACGACACTCAAAACAAATTATTTTAGCACTTCAACTGTAACAAGTCTGTCTTTTTTTGTGCATTTCATTTGTTTCACTTGTTTTGAAACCCAGTATCTAGATTTAAATGTCCAAAATATGGTTTTTTTGAACGGAGAGTGTTATTCCGAATTACATTTTCATATTAATCCCGTGTTATTGGTATCAATAAAATCCTTGAAAAACGCTCGTTTTTAATATCCTAGTGTCCCACCCTAGTGCCATTTGAAAAAATAGAGTTATTTTCGAAAAAGCATTTTTGCCAACTTTAGGCCATTCTAATACAGCAACTAAAATAGTTAAAGTTCTAAAACAATTTGTCCCGAGTGTTGGGGCATCTTGACTTTCATTTGGCGTTAGTCATGGCACTCTAGATTAATTTCTGCAAAAATTTACTCTGTCATCAAAATGTTTCGAACTTGATACTACCATGCGTAAAATTGAATGGAGATTCCAAAAATTTATAAATATACAGGGTGTTCCATTTAAAATAACAAAGTTGTAGTCAATTCCGGTGAGACCGGAAGCGACAGAAACTTGTTTCCTATGTCAACAAATGCCATTTAAAGAGTATATTAAACATACCGAATTTCATTTAGATATCTTAAAAAATAAAAAAATTATGAGGGTGCCCCAGGTTTCGTTGACACCCTGTATATTTTTTTATAACTTTGAAATGGTTTATTCAATTCAACACAATTTGGTATGGTAGTACATTTTATTGTTTCACGAAAGTAAGTGTTCAAAGTGCCTTTCTTCAATTTCTACACAGGATCTACATCTCCTTATAAAAGAATTCCTTACTCTTTCAAATATCCCTGGCTGTATTTTTATTCTATTACAGCAGTGTTCTATGCGCTGCTGCAGTTCACCGATGTTGTTGACCGGTTCAGCATACACCAAACCTTTTAGGTAACCCCAAACAAAAAAGTCTAACATGTTCAAGTCAGGAGGTGTAGTTGTTGAGTGGCATGATTAACACCCTGTATCTCGGAAACTGGGCGTTTTCGGACCCATGCTCATAGGATCTTTCTTTCTTATTTTGATGAGTACTGTATGTACCTGCAGTTTTTTACACTGATTTTTCAACACCCGGTATAATGATTTAAAGAACGACAAAAAGTTTTTTGATTACTGTCGCATGAATCAGGATACGTTTAAATATATTTGAGATGCCATAAGCGAAATCATAGAAAAAATGTCTAATTTCCGTGAAACCATTTCACCAGAAGAACGATTGACTGTGACTATTAGGTAAGTTATAAATACCTACAGTAGTTGCAACATCATTAAAGTTTATTAGTAAGAATACAAAAAAAGAGATAAATTGTTTTATACTCCGAATTCAGAAATACAGGGTGTAAACGAAACCAGGAACACCCCCCTTTTTTTCCACAAGTTTTAAGTTAATGAATTGAAATTTTGGGATGTTGAATTATTGGTAAAAACGCATTATACGATGTATAAATCACTGAACTAGCGCTTCCGGTTTAACCGGAAGTGACATCAACTTCAGATTTTTAAATAGCACCCTGTATATTTTTTAGCAGATTCTTGTACTATTCAAAATTCTCTTTTCAATGGTTTTTTCAAATTTAAAATTGGTAAATAAATGGCGTAGAAAATTGCAATTGTTTCTCTGCAGGGAGATGGCTATGAAATCAATGTTCAAGTTAGCAATATTTAACAAGTGCGCATTCAAAATTATTGTAAACATGTTTTAGCACAATTGTGGTAAAAAATCGAAAGTAGTTTAGACCAATAGTCCCAATATTTTTAAATTTTAATGAAAAATTCTAAAAAAAAAAAAACTTTCGTATGAAATAGCTGGCCATAACTCCATTTTTTTAAATGGGACCTACCAATATTTTTTGTTTTTTCTTAAAGAGTTTTTAATTGCTTTTCTAATGACATATGTAAATCATATTTTTACTCACAAAAATTCCAATGAAACGGAAAATAAAATATTAAGTGACTTTTTAGCTCTTAGTGATACCTACAAATTTAGTTATCCATGGAATTTTTGTGAGTAAAAATATGATTTACATATGTCATTAGAAAAGCAATTAAAAACTCTTTAAGAAAAAACAAAAAATATTGGTAGGTCCCATTTAAAAAAATGGAGTTATGGCCAGCTATTTCATACGAAAGTTTTTTTTTTTAGAATTTTTCAATAAAATTTAAAAATATTGGGACTATTGGTCTAAACTACTTTCGATTTTTTACCACAATTGTACTAAAACATGTTTACAATAATTTTGAATGCCCACTTGTTAAATATTGCTAACTTGAACATTGATTTCATGGCCATCTCCCTGCAGAGAAACAATTGCAATTTTCTACGCCATTTATTTACCAATTTTAAATTTGAAAAAACCATTGAAAATGGAATTTCGAATAGTACAAGAATCTGTTAAAAAATATACAGGGTGTTATTTAAAAATCTGAAGTTGATGTCACTTCCGGTTAAACCGGAAGCGCTAGTTCAGTGATTTATACATCGTATAATGCGTTTTTACCAATAGTTCAACATCCCAAAATTTCATTTCATTAACTTAAAACTTGTGGAAAAAAAGGGGGGTGTTCCTGGTTTCGTTTACACCCTGTATAGTTTTGAATAGACGTGGCTATTGAGAGGCGACGTCTTCTCTTCTTCCATTTGAATAGCGTGAAACTTTGGAGGACTCTATATTTATCAAAGTAATTGGAGAAGGAAGTAGTGGTGTTAATATTAATTCGTTAAAATAGCGTGACTCTCTGGAGGAACCGGTGTTCGTGTAAAAGACGTCGGCGATGGCAACGGTGTCGATATAATTTCTTCGTTGGAACGGTATGATGCTCCGGGCGCGGGCAGATGTCACACTATCGTCAGAACAATTGCGAACAAATCCCATTTTTTTCGGATGATCGCACATCGCATGTTTTCGTCCGAATTCGCACGAATAATTTCGGACACACTGTACGACCTTCAATACGCTTTACTGAAACGGGATGATTCGCCCTTTTTCGTCCGATTTCTGACGAACGCAATTCGGACGAAAACGCATCCAAAGGACGACCGGCCTTTATACGATTTTGGGTAACGTCTTTGCTGCAACACGGTTCACCTTGATTCATTGGTTTCGGTATGGACTTTTGACATGATATTGCCTCTTCGGCCTCACCTTCAGTCTCTTCAATATCTTCAAACTGGGAGTCGTCGTATTTTGTTTCTACATTAGTAGCAATTATCTTACAAACTCCGGACTCTTGATTAACAAGTTGTACTTTTCTTTTTTCCCTTAGGTATAACCTTTTTGATTCAATATGATCAATTTGGCCTATGTGCATTTTTTTCGCTTTTCTTTGGTCACGAAGGAAATCTTGTTCCTTAGTGGGAACTTTTCTTGCTTTGCTACAAGAACACAGCTCAAATGATTTGCATTTGCAAGCACTAATGTCTAACAACTAACAACTTTGTAGCTCGTGCCGTGAACTCAATGATTTTTACATTATAATTGTCATTCTGTTTAGATTTTGGATACCTAATCAATTTTAGATATTCTTCGTAATAAGTACGAATCATTTGAATTATTCGCGTATTGGAAACTGTTGGAATTGAAGCTGACTTCCAAATAGTTTCAATCTTATTAGCCACTACTTCCGAAACTTCAGATATCTTTGCTTGCAGGCCAGACCCCGGAGATTTCATACGATACCTTGTCCATAAAACAAACTTTATTACGTCTTCAATACTAGGAAGGAAAGTATTACTTAATTCCGAAGGAGCACCAAATATCGGACACTCAACTGTTTTTCTAGTGTAAATATTTTTAATACTATCCATTTTAAAGTCTTTACTGTGAACAAATATCTTTCATTGCAGTATTTTCACGATAAAACTACAGCATTTCACGAACATAACCAATTACCA
Source organism: Melanotus villosus (assembly GCA_963082815.1). NCBI lineage: Eukaryota > Metazoa > Arthropoda > Insecta > Coleoptera > Elateridae > Melanotus > Melanotus villosus. Next base: position 19,477,486 of record OY720425.1, on the reverse strand, counting down.
TTTATAACCTCAAACTAAGTCAGTTGACTATTGTCGAAAGAACAACATAATCTAGAGACCCTGTATATATTAGGATAAGAGTTGGGAAAATGAGACTATTTTGACAGCAATTTTTGATCCAAACACGTGATCAACACAAACGTCATTTTAATTGTCATCACAGTGTCACTTAACCAGTCAAACATAAAAACCGCAAATATTTTAACACAAGATTTATTTGAACAGATTAACATTATTTTCCTTTATTTCAGCTCTATTATTACAATTTCTTGCGCTGCAGCCAGTCATTTTGTCGTATTTGGCCCTTTATTAATAAACATCAAAAGTGTCAATTTTAACAGATTTCAAGTAAATGCATTTTAATTAAGTAGTCTATGCAAAAATTGATCCAAACCAATCAAACTGTATCACGGCATTTTCCCAACTCTTATCTTTATATATACAGGATCTCTAACATAATCTTATTGACAGTGACATCTTTTAGGATATTTTGTTATTATATATGTGTTGAACTACTCTTAGACAGATGGCGCAAGTTTTAAAAATCACTTTATTTATTTATTTTAAAATTAAAGCAACCGAGTAGTTCTAGGAATTAAAAATAATTTTCGAACACCCTTTTAGGCTGGTAGAGGGTGGTAGATATTTTTGAAATCAACAAAAATTTTAGCAGTGCATTCGCTTCTATATAGAGAAACTTTCGTGAACTATTAAGAAACAAATATACAGGGTGTTTCATTAATAATTGTACATACGCTAACTGGAGAATCCCTGCCCAAAATATTAAGATTTAACCTGTCACACTCAGATAAAATGTGCCTCCTTACTGAGATACAGGGTGTTTTTTTTCAAATTTTTAAAGTAATTTTTGGCGTTTATTTTGATACTGTTTAATATTTCTTTGTCATATTTGGCAGAAAGTTTAGGTACTTTAGGAAACATTAAACCAAGGTAAAAGATAGTTTCTCGTCACATGTGATACATTTTTGAAAAGAGAATTTAACCCTCGATCCAGTAGCGAATAAATATACAGGGTGTTCCATTTAAAAAAAAAAACAGTTATACATTTTTCCTGAAAAACAGTAGGCCATGAAAAATAATTGATTATGCCATTTTATAGAAGAATTACTACTAAAAAACTATTTCCTTTGACTTTTTCTTGTATTTCTAATAATAAACGAGATATAAGCACCCTGTATAGTTTGCAGAGTTTTCTGATACTAAGATCACAAGGAAGGTAAGTTCTTCTATTTACTTGGCTTCTGCAGTAGTGGGACTCCATACACTTAAGGCTTTCGAAAAAGTTACTCATAGCCTGCTTCTTTGAATTATTCTTGTCCATGATGCGGTCTCCTCCACTATTTTCTGCAGGAGTCTTTCCATCAAACAAAAATCGCTTCGGCACTCCCTGAATTTTGTCCTTTTTTATGTTTAAACATTGCATAAATGCCTTTCTGCATACTCTTACCCATTCTCCTCCTTTTGTTGGTATCTTGTAGTTTATTGTTAACTGTTTTCTGGAAGTAGTATTAGCATTATCTTCTTTGACTCTCTATCTTTTTCTTTTTGGATGCATGCCTTCACAACACTTTAAAATAAAAGCATCTTGCTTCAATTTCAACGGACTGCCGTAAAAGTTTTTATGGATAAATTGCAAATCCGCCATTGTCAACAAGTTGCACTTTAGTATTCTACATCTGTGATTACACTTTGGTTTTTCAGGCAATTGTTTAGCAGAATACCCGAACAAATTAATAATTAATATAGCGTGCCTACTGTTAACTTACTGTGTTTACCGTTTGCTCATTGCAACACTCCTTTTATGCTTATGTTTTTGCACTATTCTCTTACGGCTGCATTCTGGAGTGGTCTGTGTTATTGAAACACCAATATCATTCATTATTACTGGTAATAATTCAACAATAATGATTAATCAACACCTACTACTGGGAACATACCTAAACCTACTACTTAACTAGCAGCTGATTCACAACACTGACAGGTGACAGAATGCTCGATCGCTATTGGCCACTTTGGACATGGCGGGTTTTGAATAAAGTTTTTTGTCAACGTAGCGGGTTTTGCACTTACAACCATGTTTTGGGTACCTACATATTTTATTGTACACTAAGTGGATTTTGCACTCAAACGCTTTACTACCTTATTCTTCTCACAATAGAGCGTAGAATGCCGTGCATAATTCACATTTTTTAAAAAGTAGACATGGCGAGTTTTGCATTTAAACCCCTCATTATAAATTTAATAGTGTAAAATGGAATTACAAAATATATTAGAAAAGTAATAGATTGGTGTTTCCAAATCATAAGTTTGTTTTTGTTTGGACATTTCAATTTAAGGGTTACAGTTTTATACACAAGAGTTTTTTAAATGATCTCTGAAACTGAATAGCAGTAGGATTGACACAATTACCATTCTGTTGACCGATTGTACCAAAGAAGTTTTCTAATACGAGCCCAGAATCATATCATTTGGCCCAATTTATATTCAACAGATAATCTTTTAAACAACTTTATTTTACAGACAAAATGGAATATATTTTCAGACAAATTGTTTTAACAATAATTGTAATAACTTTGAACAACATGTTATTGCTGTTAACAGTACTAAATAACAAACAATAGTTAGGTAACAATTACCAAAAAATTACTATAACGATTCATTTCATTTGGCCCAAATATAATGCTTACAGTTACCACCGTGTTACGTCACCTTTGCTCCGTAAAACGGCCTGAATTCGCTTGGGCATAGCTTTTACTAAATTTTTACAATCTTCACGAGTGCACGCGTTCCATATTTCAATAATCCTTTCGTTTAATTCAGAAATATTCCTAGCTGGCGTAGCTCTTATGTTTTTCTTTATTATATGCCAAAGAGTTTCAATGGGCGAAAGGACAGGGCTGCTGGATGTCCAATTTAGTAAACTAATATCTTGTTTTGACAACCATTCTTTGACTCCTTTCGCCGTATGGCATGCAGCTCCATCCTGCTGGAAGATATACCCGTTTTCCTCTGTTTGTAAGCTATCAATAGAAGGGATTAAACTATCTCTAAGAATTTTTATATACTTAGCAGCTTTAACAGTGCCTTCTATGAAGTGTAATTAAGTGTAATTAAGTGTAATTAATCCAGTGCCCTGAGCCAACATGCAGCCCCAAATTATAAGAGACGCGGGAAATTTAACTTTTCGGCTTAAACAGTCAGGATGATAAGTTTCAGTTTTAGTTCTCAAAACCCTACTTCGGCTATCTCCAACACACACCTCGAATCTTGACTCGTCGCTCCATATTACACTATTACACTGAGTTTGTGTCCAATTTACAAAGCTTTTTGCCCAAATCAGTCTATTCTTTTTTTGGTTCGTTGTTAGCAAAGGTTTTTCCTTCGCCTAAAATTGAGTACCTTTATAGAAAAGTTATTTTATTACCTGGTGTACTTACTTTATAAAAATTAAAACTCAGTTTTTTGATGGCTCTAAAACAGGTTGATCTTGAAAAATTTTTACCGGTTGATTTATTCCATTCTACACTTAATTCTTCCCAGTTGGCACGACGATTTTGTTTCAAAATACGCCGTAGGGATCTTAAATTTGCTGGTGTTACAATTGAAATTCTACCTAAATTCGATTTTTCGGTTATTGGTCCCGTAGTTTTATGTAATTTTACAATATTTCTAATGGTATAGCGTGACCATTTCAGTTGTTCAGCAATTTTGCCACAAGATAAACCTGAATTAGACAAATTAACAATAGCTTATCGTAAATCAGTCGATAAACTTTTACCACGAACCATTGTTCCAAACTAAATAATGAAACAAGACTGAAATTGTTACTAAACAAGAGGCAGCAATAAGCAATTGTTTTGTTTTCACCACCGGCTGACTTGATAAAGAAAATTAACTTTAAATCACATTTAAATACATGGGCCAAATGAAATGAATCGTTATAGTAATTTTTTGGTAATTGTTATTTAACTATTGTTTGTTATTTATTACTGTTAATAGCAGTAATATGTTGTTCAAAGTTATTACAATTATTGTTAAAACGATTTTTCTGAAAATATATTCCATTTTGTCTGTAAAATAAAGTTGTTTAAAATATTATCTGTTGAATATAAACTGGGCCAAATGATATGATTCTGGGCTCGTACATCTTGATTAAGTATTCTTGTTAATATAAAAGTATATTTTTCACGTAGTTGAAAATTCCACAAATTTATCAAACCACTAATTGTAATTCTAAAGCAATTTATAAATTTCACACGACATCAGTACCAGTTTTGTCAATTATTTTAACTCCACTTAACCACTGTAAACATTCATTTAAAAAATCTAATTGATATTGTTCTCCTTTGAAAGCTCTATTGAATTTTTTCGCTTGTGATGTATGGGACGAATTTAAAAGATCAAACAATTTGCTCATCATTTCCACAAGTTGAACTGTTGCAATTCCACTCGCAGGTATCGCCACAAACCTAATATATAAATTTAAACCTGCCGCCACTGTTTGGCTAAATACTTGAGACGCAAATTTTACTTTCATTTTCTAAAAACTATTTGGAAAAATGTGAGAATCCGTTCATTTCTGAGCAGCTCTAACAGGGTGTATTTGATCGTAATTATAAAATTCTTCAACGTATTTCCACGAAATTTCGGGTCCAATTTGACATAAAAAGTTATGTTTCTTTAAATTATTCCGAACAGTTTTAATTAAATGAGGAGCGTCAAACATGTATATGATCTTTTGTTCGTTAACAAAAAAATAAGGCTGATTTGGAGTTATTTCCAAAAGCTTTGTAAGTTGTATATTATTAATTCCCATATCACTAACAACAACACAAACGTTCATACCAATTTATTTTAACTTAATTATTAAATGATAAATAATAGTTTTCAAAGTTTTTGCAGGACAGGTTGAATGAAAAAAATTATAACATAAAGGTTGGCTCCAGTTACTTTTTAAACCTCTTATTATAAAAACGGTTGCTGTTAATGCAGGTTAATGCTTTTGGTGGGTACCATCATCCTCCAAGCCAACAATAGTATCTAGTTGTGTGGCATAAAATAAATTGGCTTTTATGTTCATTTCATCCACACATAACATGCATTGTCTGTCTTCATCACAGAAATGTTTAATTTTCATATGCAGCATTTCAAATAATTGCGGATTATCTAAACTTGGCTCCACCTTTAAGTTTTTTACAAGTTTCATTAATGTTACAAGTGATGGCAAACAAAACCGTACTCTTAATTTTTTGTTGTGCAGCTTTGGACCTGTGAAGTACATGGCAGGACATTCATTTTTAAATTCCAGTGAATATCTGTGGCCTTTGGGATATTTTAGCACTTGCGATACTTGTGTGTTTATAAAATTTGCCAGTTCTTCCGGGCAAAACTTGGATGTCAACGACATGTACTACTCAAGGGAAATGTTATTAACAGCATCACATGTTGTCTTATCAAGTTCTTACTGCAATTTCTCGTTGTTCTTCTGCAATTGTTCGTTTTCATTCCATAGTTTTTTTATACATTTTCGCAACTTGCCCTTTCTTGGTGTTCCGCATGACAAGCTTAAATCAGTTTGTGTGCCGTTGGGTGAAAACTGTGAAGGACTTAGTGTTAAAGGCTTTGCTATCAAAATATTAGAAAGAATTCTAAGATTATTGATTATTGAATATATTATATTTACTGAAAATACATGTTTCAGTACCCAACTTACCAATTTCTGTATGGCATAAATTGCCGAAATTTACAAATCTAACACAATAACTGTGCTCAACTTCCGTGTTTGAACCTGAACTGCCTTCCATCGAAGAAAATAGTGTTGGCACAGCACTTGGTAGCAACCGATTTTTCAAATCATTGAGGTACATTTTATTCTCAAAATGTGCTGCATACAGTCTATAGCTGTCCAATCTGTCGATTTTCTGTAGAAGACCTTCTCGGCCACTTGCTAATAACCACGTTTGACGACGTCTTTTCACAGCCGGTGGTAAGTTGTTTAAAGTGGAACAATACTTGATGTATTGATCTATCAGTTCAAGAACTAAAGTTTTAAAAAATTTTCGTCGATTCATGTTTTTTTTCTACTGGATTATTTGCTGTGTGAATTATTTGGGAATTAATTCCTGCCACATTCATAAGAGCATATCATATTACCATCGGCCAACGCCTTGTACCTCCAGCACAATTGTAATTTGCTCCTAACTCATCTACTCCTGACTTGGTACTATTATAGAACGTGATTTTTCGGGTTTTGACTTTTCTTGGATTTTTTCATCTATTGCATCATCAAAATGCATGCTTGAAACTGGAATTACATTTTTTCCTTTTCTTGCAACGTAAGAAACTATTGTTTGATTTTTTTGGTAACCAAACATACTGGAATAATTTGAACGACTTTTGTGTTGACAAATTCAGGTGGTAACTGTCTTTTGTTCTTCCTTACTGTCCCAATGAGAGTAAGATTATGGTTTTCGAATAAATTTTCTACTAAGTCAAATGTGGTAAACCAATTGTCTGTAGTAATTTAGATATTGGTTGAATCAATCTTTCTACGATACTACCAGGATCATTAGCCTTTCTATAAGGTCCGTCAGGCTGTTGACCTACGTGTACCCCCAAATTCAATGTATAGAATAATTTTGCATCCACCAGTGCAAATACTTTAATTCCATATTTATTGGGCTTGCAGGGAATATATTGGCGAAAACCACACGACCCCTAAATCCCCCAAGCTTCGTCAATTGTAGCATATTCCGAAATAGAATAAAGCTTCTGACAGTTATTTACAAATGCATCAATTATCGTTCGAACAGCAGCCAATTTATCTGTTTGTTGTCTAAGTACCCTACTGTCTTTATCATCTGTACGTATAGTTCGCAAGAGAAAAGGAAACCGTTTTAGTGGAATGGTTAACCAAAACATTTCAACTCCAGTGCCTCGTCTATCCCCCAATTCTTCAGCATTTAAATTACTACCTTTTAGGCATAGCAATCCCATTAGAGCCTTTATCTCTCGTATATTTGTAGTTTTAGCATCTCTGGCACGTGAATATCTATCAGATATATGCTTTCTATACACTTATTAGTGTTTTCAACTACAGGATGTCCCAAAAGGTATAGTCATAAATTTATGGGCTTGTTAATTATGGTTTTTTGATTCTAAAATTCAAATAAACTTATGTTCTATTATCAACAGTTACCGAGTTATGGATAAATGCATTTATTTTATTAGACTTACAAATTTTATAAATTAACTTAACATTAACACTTTTAAAATGCCACAGACCTTAGAGTAATTGTTCAAAATGATTTCCTTGTTCTAGTATACACATTTCACAACGGCGAATCATGGACCTCCAGTTCCAAATTCACAAAAATTTCGATGTACTCTCTCGAATGTGCGACGGTCTGGCTGTATTCGATTAGGATAACGCCGACGATATTCGGCCACTGCAGCTACAGAATTACCATCACAAAATTCGTAAATAAAATGCATTTCAGCATACTCACGGCTAGTAAATCTTTCCATTTTCAACTTTATACATTTATTTAATGTCACCGAGAAGCTTTTGGCATTTGTTTTTGGCGTTCAGCATTTGTTTTTGGCGTTCGACTACTACGTATAAAAATAAATGAATTTATCCATAACTCGGTAACCGTTGATAATAGAACATAAGTTTATTTGAATTTTAGAATCACAAAAGCATAATTAGCGAGTCCATAAATTTATGACCCCCTGTATAACTTCTAGAATCTCGTCCGTAAAGAATAGTTGCCAGCATTCCAAAGGTGTTTTAGCACTTCTAGAAACTCCTTTTACACCAGAAAGGTGTACTACCAGATTTGATTTTCAAGTTCTTACTCTATGTGAAAATTGATGTTTATTCCACTGTGTGACGCTATCTTTACCAATAAACTGAGGCTGGGGTAATAAAGGCAGGTTTAAATTTTCTTCGGTCTCGCTTTTGGCATCTTTTTCTGTTTCCGAGTCTTCTAACCTCTCCTCAACATGCTCCTCTACGTCTTCATCCTCATCATATGGTGTCTCTTCATCGGTATCGACTTAAAAAGGCGTAAAAGCATTTTCTTCTCTTTTTCATAATCCATTGGTCAGCTGCATAATTAATACTGTTTTAAAAAATATATAAAATACATTTTTGCCAAAAAAATACCAGAATTAAAAAATCTTGTCCCCAACAGAATTTATGACGTATACCGTCGCGCCGGATCTGAACGTTAAAACTTCACTGTCACCACTACAACAGTGAATGCAGACTGCAACTAACCATGTGTAATGCAAGGGTTGTACATTACAGGAAGCTACTGAAACGTACAGCCTTGCCGGTGTTACCAAAGTTACAATATCAGATGGAAGAACCCGGCGCGACCACTGCCGGGTTAATCCTTTTATACCTATATCATTTGAGGTTGATTTATCTACTACTTTGTTGTTGAATTCTAGTGCATGTTTACTATTTTCTATAGTTTCTGTTTTGATTAGCAACTCTAAATCAATGCAAGTCTTGAGCCCAAGCAAAGAAATGTTATGAATGTTCACCACCTAAAATCAAAGATCTTTTATCTTATTTCTGTATATACATTTTAAAAAACACTGATCTATAACAGGGATTACATCTCGTGTATATGAACAAAGCCTAATTTCTGCAGTTTGCGGTGTAGTAAAATTAAAATGTCTCATTTTTAAAACCCTTACTGGGATGGTATTAGCCATAGCCCCTGTGTCTAGTTTGAAATTAATGAAATGACCATTAGTTGCAACGTTGCGAACCATGAATCCACTGTTACAACGTCTACTGTTGCCTCGATCGAACCTATACACCCCGCCCGTGCTTCTGGGATTCAATTCAGGGGGCTAAAAGAAATCGAAAATGAGGAGTTGAAAATTTTCCGTTTGTCTTTTGTTATCGAGTTATCAATAAAAAACAAAAATTAAGTATAAACTTTAAACTTTATTGAAAACAAATTATTTTCCACATCTGTTGTCATAAAAAGTGTTCAAATAGGTTGCCTCCTACTTTAAGGCAAACATTCACACGATTTATCATTGAAGCACGAACTCTCTGTAGCATATTTTCGTCTATTGACGCCACAGCAGCGTGAATACGAGCTACGACATCTTCAGGATTCACAACAGGTTCGCGGTAAACTTTTTCTTTCAAATAACCCCAGAAAAAGTAATCCGTGGGATTCAGATTGGTTGATCTAGTAGGCCATTATTTACATTTTCATCAATAACTCGATAACAAATGACAATCGGAAAATTTTCCATTCTTCATTTTCGATTTATTTTAGCCCCCCGAATCAAATCCCAGAAGCACGGGCGTCAATTTTGGGACACCCTGTATACAGAAAATCATCATTATTATCTACTATATGTACATTCCTTATTACTACCACTTTGCTTTTTGTAACACACCGATGCGAAATGATTTAGATTACCGCACTTCGAGCACATTTTTCCATGGGCAGGGCATTTTCCAAAAGAGCGATGATACCGACATTTGCGACACTTGGTAGCTTCCTTATTGACCTTTTTTTGGAGGTGAAGTGGGGTAATTGTAATATAGTTCTTCACTAGGTTGAATGGATAGCGCTGCTAAATAAAAAGTTTAACAATTAAAATTTTGAAAAAAATTGCTATACATTTTTAACACGTTTATTAGCCGACATTATATTTTAAATCTTATTATCAGCTTATTTTACTTTGTTAGATATATTTTTTAAAAACATGCTCTTTATGAACTATATTTTGTAATGCAACGCCTGTGCATTAATTATTGGGGCAAATGTATAAAATATAGACAAATCTGCGTGTTTTGATTTTTTATTTATCAAAATGTCTCAAACATTACAAAAGTTATAAACTTTTTAAACCTAAAAGCAAAATAAGCAACTTTTCTAAAAAACAACATAGTATTAGAAAATGTTAAAAAACGTGAGTATATTTGTTACAGAGGTGCATAACTATAAATTATAACCCCCAAAGCGAACTGGAAAGTCAAGTAAGCCCCTTCGGTCACAGGTTGGTTGTGGCAAAACTGTGATAATATCATTTTCGTCTACCGGTCAGTGTCTTCGAATTTAGGCGAAACAAATTTATTTTTGTATGGCATTGTTAATTTAACGATCCACCCTCCATCGTTTTGCTCTATCACGTTACCAACAAAATGTTTGATTAACTTTTTTGTAGAATATTTGACAAGGACCCAACATCCCGGACCGACAATATTTTAGAGTTCTTGCACGTCTAGGCTATCTTTATCAATATTATTATCTAACACTTCAGCCATGAACTCCTCAGAATTGTCCGAGTCACTAAATACTGGAGATTTGTGACCGCCATCGCTGCTGCTGCTACTGCTTGAAGATAATCGAGCTATATTTTTAGCGACTGGTTTTAGTTTTTGTTTAAGCATATCAATAGCTTGTGTAGATGTTAAAACTTCTGCGCCGGGACATATTTTAGTTTTTTTTTGTGGTAGTGGCTTTGGTGTTTGTTTGACTGCGGACAATAAAAGTTCTTCAAATGATACACCGATGTTACTAGGTTGACAACTGCTTGAGGTGCTTGGTAATGAGTTATCAGCTACTTCTCTTTGCTCTTGAGCCATTGTTGAAATGTTGTTAGATTCCTTCCACTTTTGCATAAGATCTGGGGGAAAACTTTCTTCCGGAATAATATTTCGATTGAAAGGGAATATTCCTCCCTTTATAAATCCATTTGAGATGACATCAGGAGAAATACTTTTCCATGTATCACACAAGAACTGTGAAAACACCTTTTTGGGTAATTTTTGTCGTATATGATTGCGTTGCCAAGTGACGAGGTTTTCATCCCACTTGCATTTAAAGGATTTAAATACTGCCAGATCTAAGGGCTGCAGTAAGTGGCTGCTGTGTGGAGGAAGCTTTAAAATTGTTATTTGTTCCCTGGCAGCAGCCTCTAAAGTTTCATCAAGGGTTAGTTTTAACAAATCCAAATATTTGTAGATTATGAACGGATTCATTGCCTTTTTCCTGGCATATTCGACATTTTGAGGAGTTTTAAGACTTAGGTTGTGCCTCTTTTTGAACTTCAAGAACCAGTCTTCGCCTGGAATGCCATTTTTAAAATATTTTTTTATATTGTTATCTTTGATGAATCGAGCAACCAATTCGATGACTTCTTTTCGGGAGAATCCATAACCCCATTTTGCTGCTATTTTTAAACCATGTGCTAGCCTTCTTTCATGTTCGATTGGAATTGTAATTGGTCGGCCTTTCTCTTCTTTTTTCGCTCCACGTATACCTTTGATTCGAGAATGCAATGCCACGTAAGGAATTCCATATTTCTTAGAGGCTCTGTAAATTGTTGTTCTTTTGGCTTCAGTAATCTGCCTTTGTGTATTTTGTATTATCCGAGGTCCTTTTCTTGTACTTGCGCACCATAGCAATACTGAAACAATAAAGGGGCAAATGTGATATAATATAACACAATTTCCCCGCCACTGTATGACACATTTGCCCCCCTGATGCTAATTGCTGTGGCAAATGTGATATAGTTTCAAAAGCCAGGAAAATCTTAAAATTCTGATAAAATAAACACAATATATTGTAAACTATAGTTAATGGCCCAACTCATAGCAATAAAACCTTACTCACCAGTTGAGATAAAAATTTTATGCAAATAACCACAAAAAATACGCTACTCGTCACACTAATATAAAACATCCGTCATGGAAGCTCTGCCACGACTGGCGATAGATCAGCCACTCGGACAAGTCGAAGTGGCGGGAAGGTAAACAGTTGTGATGCATAACAGTTAACACATATGGCGCTGATTGAGTGCGACTTTTTACATTTTGGGAGGAGGTTAACATATTTGCCCCATTAACACATTTACCCCACTTCACACCTAATTTTCTATTTGAAGATAAAATCACATAGTTTTTTATATAAAAAGTAGTACAAAAAGTAGGTAGCTACTGAAAAAGAGTTGCTAAACATTTTGCATCTACAGCTTTAGCATGTATAGGTGTAATAGTTACGATTTCTTGCGTATCTCCACACAAGTACAGCATTCAAACATTTAGTTTGTAGTACAATTTATTTGTATTTTTCGATTCCATAAGTTTCTGAAGGATACTATTAGTGGAGAGTTGCCTTGCGAGTTTTGTTTTAGAAAAAAAAAACCGATAGACAACGACATCGTGCAATATTGTAGGTTGTGCACCATGTTGACCCTGTAAAATAAAAATAAATATTAACACATAATTTAACTGTATAGGAATAATGTTACCCCCAGTATATTGTAATACCAGTGCTTCTGAGTTTTTGGGGTTTGTTGACTTCTAAGAAATCTAACATAGTATTTCTTCTTATGTTGTTAGCTTGTCGATTTTCAATATCTACTGCAATGATTTGCTATTTACATCTTGCAGCCCTATAGTTGGAATCTTTTAAGAAAGGTATAATGTTACTGATTAGGTGATTAGTAATGCTGGTGGAATGTAAAACGCAAATATATCTAGTAACCTCTCTACTCCGTGTGGATTTTCTTTGAATGTGTAAGGGCTGTGCCATCCTTAAAACAAAATGATAAATTTATATTCAGTATGTTTTTGCAGCAAGGTGACAAAAAAATTATAAGCGAGTCAGAAATTTGAACAAAGGTAAATATAAAGCTTTAACAATATTATGAAATAATCATATAGAACCAACTGACTACAATTTAAAAAAAGGGGGTTATGATTTGAGGATTCATTGTAAAATAGAAAAATTAATACTACTAGGAACAAATCCGAACAGCTAGATTGAGAACTGGGCATTTCCTTCAATGGGCTTTGAAAACTTAAATTTATTGTTGAAGTAGCTCGAACCAATTCAGGTGTTGATGGTACTGCAGACAAATCTCTCAAAAAATCAATTTTTGTTTCAAAATTTAATCGACAATTGGATGTTTCCTTTAATGGGCCCTGATAATTTAAATTTGTCGTTGTTGGTGATGTAGATGGTACTACCTACAAATTACTCACGAGATCAAATTCTGTTTTTGATTTACCATTTGGGAGATTTAGGGCCGGTATTTCCATCTCCAGTTAGAGTGCCGCATAACTGTACTCTGCGGACAATGTGCGGATTAGCTTAAAAGCCGGTATTTCCACCTTGAAATAAGGGCTACCAGCAGGTAAAATATGGGATAAAGTTAACAGTGGGTGGTTCTTCAGATTGCGAGTTATCTCCTAGACAAATACAATGCAACAACAGCACTTGTTGATGTGAATCACGGTAATTCTACCAGCTCATTTTTCGCTTCTGCCAATTTTGAAAATTTTTCGTGCGTTGCTGGTGGTGCCCTTGTTTTAACATGAAGTACGCTGCTTGTTGGTTTTTAATGTTTCAGGCCTCCATTTGTACTGTCTCTGTAATGAATTAAAATATCATTTTTAAAATGTAATTTATGATAAATAATATCGTTTACCTTTGTAGGTTCTGAATTTGTGTTTTCTGTTTCGAGAGGAACTTCATCATTTATTTGATATTCAACTTCTGTATCTGAAAATACATTCAATCAGACCCTCTTACTTTTTATACTATTATTAATAAGATTGAATAGTTTATCAGGTTAATCTCTACGGTACTACTTAAAACCTGTAAAGTTACATAACTGAAAAAATTTCCAATTAAAAAGAGTCCTAATAATTATAAAATTAATCGAAATACGAATATTAATTGAAATAAAATTAATTGAAATTTAAAAATTAGATGACTTAAATTCACTTTATTCAACTATTTTTATATTTCTTCACGTATAGAAAAATAAATACACATACTACTCGTAGTTGTTGTCGCAATATTGTATTCTTTGGGTCTATTAATGGTTTCAGCTAAAAAATATAAATATATTAGTACTAAATATGTAATAATTGTTGCATAATAGCTATTTATGCAACGAGTTGCAAAATGATGGACTTTTTATCACCAGGTGTGAAATTGTTCGTCGAGGCCAAGCCGAGATGAACAGCACGCCATGTGATAAAAAGACATGTTTTGCAACGTGTTTCATACAAGATTTTATCCAATTCAGATAACAAAATGTAAATGCCACATCTTCTTAAAAAAGGAGTTGGGTCATCGTGATAAAATGGGAGTGATAAAATGGGAGCATATTTTGTAACTAGTTACAAAATGAACCACTTTTCGCAACTCAAATCATCTTTTTGTAACTAGTTACAAAATGGGAGCATATTTTGTAACTAGTTACAAAATGAACCACTTTTCACAACTAAAATCAATGTCGAAATGTTGGCCTTTCGTAACTGAATTGGATAAAAGATATACTTACTATTTTCAGCGGGCTCATGGGGTATTATTATTTGCTCTGCGTTATTCACTACAAATATAGAAGGAACAAATTAATCACAAATTAATATAAGTGCTACTTTTACTAGTTAATTACCTAATTCACATTTTGCACTATCACTATCGCCTATAGATGGTAAGCCTTCAACGGATAAAACAATTACTTCTAATAATTTTTTTTCGTAATCCACGTACTCCGGAATATCTGGGCTGCCTCCACCTGTTTTATACATTTGTTTTTTTATGTGAGCGCCCTTTTTTCTGATATCCTTCTTCAGACCCTCATATTTTGAACGTATAGCTAAAATAATTATTGCTAATATACACTTTTTTCGTAACATTTTATAGTAGGTACTATTATTTAAAGAATACCTTCTGCTGTACGAAAATGCACGCCTGATTTGGCATTAAAATCTTCTGCTATCTTCTCCCACGTGTTGTTTTTATCGGCCCAACTTACTGAATCACTTTTTTTATTTTCTAATACATTTTTATTTTGTAGGGCTAAATCCACCAATATACGGATTTCCCCCGCACTGAAGTTAACAGCACGTTTTCTTTTTGTAGAATTTACTACTGCAGCATTCATTTTCACTTAAATTACAACCCTACTGACCGACTACACGACACAAAATAATTTGTTACTTCCCGAAAATGTTCAAGTTAGAGAGAAGACTAAGGTTATCTTTATCTGACTAATTGCAGTGTTAGTTGTTGTTTCTTTTCTTGAAGTTTGTCAACACTGTTAAGCCTGGATTAGTAAACTACGGGATACAATTGTACTGCAGGCAGATGGAAATATCCGCACAGAGTAACCAGCGAATTTAGCCCCCGCATAAATACATCTTACGGATAGAAACCCCTTGCTTTAACTCGAGATGGAAATACCGGCCCTTAACGACGTAATAACATTTAGTGTAATATTTATGTTTTCGAGCACCAACATAATCAAATTAACTATCCTGAAAATGTTTAGAGAAAGCACGTTGTTGTTTTACGATTACATTTTGGCAATTTCTACCTATGACAATGAGCCATTCATCTCGTAATCTAGCTGGAATTCTAAAAAGTAAAATTTATATATTTTAATTTATTATTGGTTATGTAACTGTCTGGTATTTTTAAATGTTGGGGCACTTACCTTGCACGCGGCTAGCTCAACAAGAATCTCTTAAAGTCGGGGCACGGAGTCAGACGACAGACGTCATCAAGAGTGATGAAGTCATAAAACATAGTACCTGTTTCTATATATTCCAAGAACGATTATAATTTCCAATTTCCTGATAGTATAGGCAACCAACGACACAGTATAGTATAGGCAACCAACGACACGGTGCTAGAATTTTTCACAAGTTTAATGGAAATTCTATATTCCGAGTTAAAATAATAAAATGCCGTTATTATTGTGCAATGAAGTATTGCAACTTTGATAAAACCGTAGAAGCGGATTGTGCATAAGAAGTGTAATGTAAATCTAATTTTCTTTTTTTAATATTTATTTGTACAGTGTACAGTAAGTCCACAATATCAATACTACACTGTGATAAACATGCTATGAATTACTTAATTTTACAAATATAATTTTTATTTATTTTTCGTATGGGAAGCGTACAATATTTGTACAGTAATGCTTATCAATATCACATGCAATGTATACAACGTATGATCATAATCTACATATCTAACCACAAAGTACAAACTACATAATTTACTACAATATAGTGTTGTGTAATCAAGGTGACCACAGAACAATTTTATTGAACTTATTATGTGTTGTGTGCAGATGTGTGTGTGAATACATAAAACCAAATACCAAACAAATATTCCGTATCTAAACCACCTGCAAAAAACAAACACCAACAACAAATTCATCACATTCCAAAATACATGAACGAAAATTCATAACAAGCTCAATTTAAGTTTTTTACATGGGTTCTAGCTGTAGTTAGGATTCAAAAGATTGCAATAATTTAATGTTGACAAATAAACTTTTGATAACTGAATAGTGAATAAATTTAAAATCATACGTTCACAATAAAAATTCATCAAGTTTCGAATTAACAATTACTTCATAAAATTTTCAATATTTAATCTGACTTTATAAAAATTACCTTATTAACAATTACAACAATCAAAATTCAAATTAATTTTATAAAAACACAAAAAAAATTATTTAATTGACTTATCTGGTGACTTCTTAAAATCCGGGTAAATCTTGGTGAAGGTCGAAGTTTGGCACAGCTGCATTGATAATCAGCTGTTCTGCGTTGATGCCCATGAATTCCAACCCCAACACTCTCAATGGTAAGTCTTTGTATTTTTACTTGTCTTTATAATTTTTATCACTGTTTAAATTTCACTAATTAATCACTGTTTAAATTTCCAGGTTCCTTGTTTTAGATTAAGGATTACCCTTCAAATACGCAGGTAAATAAAACGATGTTTTATTCAAATAACAATTTAACTAATTTTATTTTCAACGAAGAAAATTCACATTACATTTATTTAATAACCCACTTGGTTTAATTATCAACGTTTACATAAATGTAAATATTATTGTTATTATTACACTCAAATTTTCTTTACGACTATTTATTATTAGTAAATTTTACTAGTACTTTCTTATTATTTATTTTAATTGGTTTTGTTTATTTTAATTCACTTCATTTTACACTTTTAATTTTAATCATTCTTAGATCACGTGATATCTGTTTCACCACATTTCAGTTGCTACCCGATATTCATCTGTCTTATTGTTCTAGAATAAAAACAAAAGAACTCTACTACGTCATAATAACAAACTTTGGGAGCGTTTTAGATACGTGCATCCCCAATGGATTTTTACGAGCAACTGCCGTATTTTCTTTTGTTAAAACCAAGTAAAATAAATAAATCTAGCCAATTTTCAAACCATCTTTAACTTTAATTACTTATTTACGCTTAATTATTAATCAAAATTTATTATTAACTAAATGAAAATTATTTATACTAACTAAACTTAACTTTTAATTTAAATTTTTATTTAAACTAAACCTATTTAAACTTAACTATAAAGAAAAAGTTTCTTTACTTCGTTCTTGGTTTAAAACTCTACTTGATTTACCTATTTTTCAAAATTATTAATAACTAAACTAAAAACTATGTAATTATATTAATTATGACAAAATAATGAGATTTTGTCTCTTATCAATTTTCTCTAAAATTATCAGTTTGGCTGATAATTGCATTTGAAATCTGACGTTTACTTAAATTTACATTTTTATTGATAATTTCAATAATTCTTGCTTTTAACATTTAAATTCTTGACAAAATTAAATCTTATATGCTCTAAAACATTTTAGTTATGTTTTATACCTTGTCTCAACCTTTTAAAATAAGAAATTTGTAACTTTCTATTTTTCACATACATTTGTCCTTGAAATTTATCTTTTTACATAAATACGTAATGATTTTAACTTTAATCATTATTTCTAGCACAATAAACTGATCTAAGTGTTCCAAAAGACTACTTCATCAAGAAAAATCAGCTTTGTACTGTAAATTGAAATAAATATCTGGATATTTGAATTTCTATCCTTCATTGTCAACTTTAAATATCGTTTTTATAACTTAATTGTTGTTAATATTTGCTTTATTGTAATTAATTTGTATTAATAAATCGTAAACAATCAATAAAATGATTTTACATCAAAAATCAATTTGGTATTCAATTTTATATACTTGATGTATGTAAAATTGTGTTAATAAAATGTTCATAAAGTGTATAAACTTGTTTGTGTTTATTGTATGGATGTATTAGTGTTATTTAAAATGTTTTATGCTCAAAATACACAACATTTACCCCTCTTAAGAATTTTCAAAAATATTAACTGGTAAGTAAATTTTTCAAAATTATTCTGAATAATTACAGACTTATATTTATTCTTCAACATAAGGTTGTAACATTTGAATGTTAAATCTACCTCTTATTCTATCTGAATCTACAAATTTTAATTCATAAGAACTACCAAATCTTTGATTTATAATAAATGTTCCATTTTTCAAATATTTGCTTATTAATAAAATATTTACAAATCTTAATTCCTATCAACTTTTCTAATTAAATCCTACCTTATTCATAAATAATATTTACACCCCCCTCTTAACTGACAATATCTTTTATTTACCTTTTGAATATTTATCTGCCTTTTCTTATCTCATTTATTTACCTATTTTCAAAATTTTAATATTTTGACTTTAATCAACTACTTTGCCTTTTCAAAATTTTTAAATTTTTAATAACATTAACTTTTCTTTTCTTTACTTAATCAACAGGATTTACCATAATTAATTGATGACTTTTCTACTTTCTCAAATTACTTTCTAACAAGCTTTAACCTTTTCTTATTCATTTCATTTTAATATACACGTTAAATTGGATATTTTACTTCTAAAAGAACCTTCTTTACTACCTTTAACTCGAAAATATAATCTTTTATAATCAATGGTTTATTATTCAATACCTTTTTAATCTTTTTTTAATAATGATTTCTAATACCTTTCTTAAATATCTTTCCCCCCAATATCTAACTTCATACCTATTATATTCATATTTATTTCATCGTAGATTTATTTATATTTCATTATTATACTTTATATCATCGTAGATTTATTTATATTTTATTATTATACTTTATATCATCGTAGATTTATTTATATTTCATCGTAGATTTATTCATATTTCATATTTATTTCTGTTAATTTAAAATCATTATTAAAATTATATTTCTCCCACTTTACAATAAAATTCTCATAATTTACCGTTCTTTTATCCGTATCAATTAATCTAAAATTTCCTAACATCTTAATTGGAATTCTCATAACATTTATCATCCCTGTCATTAAATTCAATTCTTTTTATTTAAAATATTACTGTTTAAAATCTTTAAAATTTTCAATCCTTTATTTTCATTATTTATTTTCAAAATTTTCATTCTTGGCAAACTAGGTAAATAAAGAGTTTTTTATTTTTCAAATTATCATCATAAGCTATCATTTAATCTATTCTTATTTACATCATTATTTTTAACTTTAAATAATTATTTTAACTTTATATAACTACTTTTACTGTACATAATTTTAATACTTTAGAATATACTTTTTCATTGCAGTCGTCAACATTAAACTTTCCGTTTACTTTAAATTTTATTTCTTTTTCTTTTTAGGGGTTGATTCCCTATCATAGGCGAATCCTACCAACAAACTATTTTTTAACCTTCGTTGGCTATCATATTGATAAATAAAATTTCTGTGTTGAAACTTAACATAATTATTCCTAAATCTATTATGAAACTTTCTTTTAAAATTACTATACCTATCATTATCTTTAGAAGAATACTGATTATTAAATCTAAACTTATTTTTATTATCAAAATTACTCTTGCTCTTATTACTCTTACTTTTCGACTTATTTTTGGATTTATTTTTATCCTTCTTGGACCTACTCTTGTCCTTCCTATTCCTTGCATTATTCTTGTAATTTTTATTTCTCCATTTATTCTTATACCTTATTTTGTATTTAACAAAATACCTATTTTTAAAATCATATTTGCCTTTATTCTTATTATTTTTGCTCTCATTACAATTCTTATGTTTTCCCTTATGTTTGGACCTTTTATTGTTTTTACTTTTCCTTTCAAAATTACCTCCTAATTCTTTATTTATACTATCTACTTCTTTCAAATTCCAATCATTGTTATTAATCTCGTTATTTATTTTTATTTCAACAGCTTCTATTTGATTACTTTCATTAATTAACTTTGTATCTAAATTATCATAAATATTCTCCCCTCTTACATTATTCATATTTTCATCTTCAAAATTATTTTTAATTTCCCCTTTTAATTCTTTTCTATTATCCTTTAATTCTGTAATCATATTATCTAACTGTGTTTTAATAATATTTACTTCTACTCCCTGTTCCTTAATATTTACAAAATTATTATTAAATTCATTTTTAATTTCTCGTCTACATATTTCAAGTTTATCATTAAAATTTCTTTCTTGATTTTCAATCTTATTTACTAACTCAGTTTTAACATCCCATAATTTTATTTTAACTTCCCCTCTTGAATTATTAATATCATCATTATTTTTGTCTAATTTTGAATTTACATTTATTTTAAAATCATGATTTTCTTTAACTAAATTGTCTAATTTTGTATTCAACTCGGTTTTAAAATTTTCTAATTTTAAATTTAAATTTGCATTTTGATTGTCTAATCCTGCATTTTGCTTATTTAATTTATAATTAATATCATCCCTGTTTTCTTCTAATTTAAAATTAATTTCTGTTTTCAATCTATTAAAACTGGTATCTAACTCTTCTTTTTGACTATCTAATTTTAAATTCAACTCTGTGTTTGCATTATTCAATTCTGTTTCTAACTTCTCAAAATTGTTTTTATTCTCAGCCTTCATACTATCAAATTTTGTGTTAATATCTGTTTTAAAATCTTCTAATTTTTTATTATTTTGATCTAATTTTTTATTCTGAATATCAAATTTTACATTCAAATCTTCTTTTTGAGTATCAAATTTCGCATTAAAATTCTCATTTTGGCTATCAAATTTTGCATTAAAATTTTCATTTTGGCTATCAAATTTTGAATTTAATTTTGTTGTAAAATTATTAAAATTTCTATACATATCTTCATTTTGATTATCTAATCTCATACTTAAATCTATCTTAAAATCTTCATTTTCCTCAACTAAATGATCTAATTTAGCATTTAAATTTCCATTCTGATTATCAAATTTTGTACTTAAATTTTTATTTTGATTATCTAATTTAAAATTAAAATCTGTTTTTAAATTATTAAAATGATCCTTATTTTCAGTTTTTACATTATTAATATCAGTTTTTAACTCTGTTCTTAAATTCTCATTATCTTTTTCTAACTTATCAAATCTTGTATTCATACCCATTAACATCGCAATTACCTTTGATAAATCTGATTCTCCCATTTCACCTCTTTCTACCGAAGAAACTACCTTAACTTTATCTGCCATTTTTATTAAATTACTGTCTAATTTTATATTAACGTTCTTGTTTTCCCCACTTAATTCTGTTTTTACATTGTCTGATATAAAATTATATTCCGTAATTTCCCTATTCATTCTCCTATTCCTATCAATATTAAAATGTTTAATTTTATATTGTATCCACCTTTTTTTATTTTCTATTCTTGAATTCCTTAATTCAATACGATGGTTCACATATTCAATATTCTCCTCACTTAATCCATTCATTATATCATTTACTTCTGAAGCTAATTTATTTTTTCTCATCCATGAATTTGTTTATATCCATAAAATCTTTACTTAATTCTAACTTGAACGACTCTGGCAGAGTTTCATACTCTTCCATTACTTTTGACCACTCTAAATCGCTCATTTTATCTTTCTTATCTGCCATCTTTTCGAATTTAATATCAGATTTTTCCTACACTTTTGAATTTCTTATGCTTTAAAATTTTCTTATCCGTATGAAGCAAAAATTTCTTCATATAACTTTACAATAGTAATTAAATCAAATTGAATATAAATATGCAACCCTCAGAATAACACAGCCACACGACTTTGGGCGCCAAATTTATGTTGTGTAATCAAGGTGACCACAGAACAATTTTATTGAACTTATTATGTGTTGTGTGCAGATGTGTGTGTGAATACATAAAACCAAATACCAAACAAATATTCCGTATCTAAACCACCTGCAAAAAACAAACACCAACAACAAATTCATCACATTCCAAAATACATGAACGAAAATTCATAACAAGCTCAATTTAAGTTTTTTACATGGGTTCTAGCTGTAGTTAGGATTCAAAAGATTGCAATAATTTAATGTTGACAAATAAACTTTTGATAACTGAATAGTGAATAAATTTAAAATCATACGTTCACAATAAAAATTCATCAAGTTTCGAATTAACAATTACTTCATAAAATTTTCAATATTTAATCTGACTTTATAAAAATTACCTTATTAACAATTACAACAATCAAAATTCAAATTAATTTTATAAAAACACAAAAAAAATTATTTAATTGACTTATCTGGTGACTTCTTAAAATCCGGGTAAATCTTGGTGAAGGTCGAAGTTTGGCACAGCTGCATTGATAATCAGCTGTTCTGCGTTGATGCCCATGAATTCCAACCCCAACACTCTCAATGGTAAGTCTTTGTATTTTTACTTGTCTTTATAATTTTTATCACTGTTTAAATTTCACTAATTAATCACTGTTTAAATTTCCAGGTTCCTTGTTTTAGATTAAGGATTACCCTTCAAATACGCAGGTAAATAAAACGATGTTTTATTCAAATAACAATTTAACTAATTTTATTTTCAACGAAGAAAATTCACATTACATTTATTTAATAACCCACTTGGTTTAATTATCAACGTTTACATAAATGTAAATATTATTGTTATTATTACACTCAAATTTTCTTTACGACTATTTATTATTAGTAAATTTTACTAGTACTTTCTTATTATTTATTTTAATTGGTTTTGTTTATTTTAATTCACTTCATTTTACACTTTTAATTTTAATCATTCTTAGATCACGTGATATCTGTTTCACCACATTTCAGTTGCTACCCGATATTCATCTGTCTTATTGTTCTAGAATAAAAACAAAAGAACTCTACTACGTCATAATAACAAACTTTGGGAGCGTTTTAGATACGTGCATCCCCAATGGATTTTTACGAGCAACTGCCGTATTTTCTTTTGTTAAAACCAAGTAAAATAAATAAATCTAGCCAATTTTCAAACCATCTTTAACTTTAATTACTTATTTACGCTTAATTATTAATCAAAATTTATTATTAACTAAATGAAAATTATTTATACTAACTAAACTTAACTTTTAATTTAAATTTTTATTTAAACTAAACCTATTTAAACTTAACTATAAAGAAAAAGTTTCTTTACTTCGTTCTTGGTTTAAAACTCTACTTGATTTACCTATTTTTCAAAATTATTAATAACTAAACTAAAAACTATGTAATTATATTAATTATGACAAAATAATGAGATTTTGTCTCTTATCAATTTTCTCTAAAATTATCAGTTTGGCTGATAATTGCATTTGAAATCTGACGTTTACTTAAATTTACATTTTTATTGATAATTTCAATAATTCTTGCTTTTAACATTTAAATTCTTGACAAAATTAAATCTTATATGCTCTAAAACATTTTAGTTATGTTTTATACCTTGTCTCAACCTTTTAAAATAAGAAATTTGTAACTTTCTATTTTTCACATACATTTGTCCTTGAAATTTATCTTTTTACATAAATACGTAATGATTTTAACTTTAATCATTATTTCTAGCACAATAAACTGATCTAAGTGTTCCAAAAGACTACTTCATCAAGAAAAATCAGCTTTGTACTGTAAATTGAAATAAATATCTGGATATTTGAATTTCTATCCTTCATTGTCAACTTTAAATATCGTTTTTATAACTTAATTGTTGTTAATATTTGCTTTATTGTAATTAATTTGTATTAATAAATCGTAAACAATCAATAAAATGATTTTACATCAAAAATCAATTTGGTATTCAATTTTATATACTTGATGTATGTAAAATTGTGTTAATAAAATGTTCATAAAGTGTATAAACTTGTTTGTGTTTATTGTATGGATGTATTAGTGTTATTTAAAATGTTTTATGCTCAAAATACACAACAATAGATTACATTATGACTATACAGGGTATCTCAGACATGACTCCCCAGGCATATAACTTTGTTATTTTTAAAAATAACTATAATAAACTATATATATTCGTAAATGGGAGCAAATTCTCTATAAGATGGGGAAAGAAAATGTTAGAAAATCTGTACTCATATCATGGCAGCGATATTCAACTTTTTTTTTCAAATTGCACACTATGCTTTTTTTCGGTCATTCTGATAGTACTTTTTATTCTCTTTATAACCATCTAAACCAATATTGGTCTTACATAAGAAAATACTCGAACAAAATACGATTGAAAGTTGAAGTCTAGGTTTGCCATGGAAACAACTGATGGTTGTAATTTGTACTCGTCGGCGATAAAAACAATAGCGGATACCTTTCTGCATACAACCTTGCTGCTCTTCTTGCATTCCTCTCGCATAAACCATAAATAAGGATCATATCAAGCTTTTCAGAATTAGTGTAATTCATTTATAATACTCCTATGATTTTAAACAATAACATACAAATACAGAAAGAACACCTGCCATTCTTTACAACGTAAATTGCAATTGTTTTACAGCTATACGCTATTGTTTTCATCGCCGACGAGTACAAATTACAACAATCAGTTGTTTCCATGGCAAACCTAGACTTCAACTTTCAATCGTATTTTTTTCGAGAATTTTCTTATGTAAGACCCATATTGGTTTACATGGTTATAAAGAGAATAAAGAGTACTATCAGAATGACCGAAAAAAGCATAGTGTGCAATTTGAAAAAAAGAGTTGAATATCGCTGCCATAATATGAGTACAGATTTTCTAAAATTTTCTTTCCCCATCTTATAGAGAATTTGCTCCCATTTACGAATATACAGGGTTATTGGTAATTCGATACATTCCTTTGGAGATATGATGGGACAGGAGCTAAGAAACAAATTTAGCCCTAACATACATTATCCAAAACTCAATAGTTTTTGAGATATTTCAATTTTTGTGTTTTTCTCAAAAAAGTAGATCTTAATGTCTTTAACGTTAATCTAAGAAAAATCTACTTGAGATTTTTTGAACTTTTTTACTGGATTACTTGTCCCACTCTATTGTTATCCGTTTGGAATGGAAAATATCCGGAAACATTTCGATCATGTGAAAATTTAAAAAAAAAAAACCTTTAAAAAATAATTTTTAAAAATCAGCTATGAAAATTACTTATGCGTTTTTCTCAAAAATTATCAACATAACATGCGTACAAATTATTTTAAAAACTTCCTTATTTCAACAACTATCTATAAAGGTACAAATGTTCAATGCGCCCTTGATAGTTTTAATAAAAAAAATTAGTAAAAGTGATGCAAGTAGTATGGATCTTATTTTTAGATAAACAGTAAAAAACGTATTGGAAAGGTAATCGTTTAATTCTTAATTAATTTCAAAGTTGTACTAAATTTCTACATTTCTTGTTCAAAATGGGAGGCCCTACTCTGAATACAAGCACGGCAGCGTCTTCTTATTTCCGTCTTTGTTACTCTAGTTGTGAGGATATGCCATATGTGTTGGGCAACGTCGACTATCCTTTGTCTAAGGTCTTCTCTCGTATCGACGGGTGTTTCATAGGCCATCTCTTTCATATGGCCCCACACGTACAAATCTAGAGGTGTTAAATCTGAACTTCGCGCTGGCCAAGATATTGGGCCTGCCCTTCCAATCCAACGGTTAGGAAAACGTTGATCGAGTTAACTGGCGTACTGTCAGCAGATAATGTGCTGAACAACCGTCGTGCTGAAATATCATTCGCTGTCTCACGGCGAGAGAACATCTTCATCCGTCCATAAAATGTTCAGCAAGAAATTTGCATTGTCTGCATCTGAATTTAACATAAAGCGGCAGAATTCCACTCTCCTTCCAGGATCACCTTCATGAAAGCCTTGGACAGGAGTATAGTTGTAAGGATGGCTTCGAATACTGCGTATCGTAGACCAAACTTTCCATTGTGACGTTCCGGTTAGTCTTGCGACTTTATTAGTTGAAGTTCTTGGGTCTTCATCAGAATGTCGCAATATTTCTTCCTCATCATCTGGTTGATAAACGCGAGGAGCACCGGCGTCACCTTGTCTACGTTTCACGCAGCTATTTTCAGCGACATTTCGATATGTCGTACTGAATACACTTTTGGTATACGACGGTTAGGGAAGCGATGTTCATATTCTCGGCGAGCTTCGGCAGCTTCGCCGTCACAATATCCGTAGACAAACAAGATGTCAGGGTATTCTGCATTAGTGTACGTGGCCATGACACTTAAAACACAATAACAACAACAACAACAACAACGACTTAAACCAAAATCTTCAGCAACAAACTCAACAAGAGCAACAAACTTAAGGGACACGGAGATAATAATGTCAGTTAATAATACACATGCGTAAGCATCAAAGTCGAGGACTGACTGACATGAACGATTTGTCATTCTTTTTCCACGCACACTTTTACTTTTTACTGTTTATCCAAAAATAAGAACCATACTACTTGCATCACTTTTACTACTTTTTTATTAGAACTATCAAGGACACGTTGGACTTTTGTGCCTTGATAGATAGCTGTTGAAATAAGGAAGTTTATAAAATAATTTGTACGCATGTTATGTTGATAATTTTTGAGGAAAACGAATAGGAAATTTTCATAGCTGATTTTAAAAAATTATTTTTATTTAAAATTTTCAGATGATCGAAATGTTTCCGGATATTTTCCATTCCAAACGGATGACCATAGAGTGGTACAAGTAATCCAGTAAAAAAGTTCAAAAAATGTCCAGTAGATGTTTTTAAAATTAACTTTAAAGACATTAAGATCTACTTTTTTGAGAAAAACACAAAAATTGAAATATCTCAAAAACTATTGAGTTTTGGATAATGTATGTTAGGGTTAAATTTGTTTCTTAGCTCCTGCCCCATCACATCTCCAAAGGAATGTATCGAATTACCAGTAACCCTGTATATAGTTTATTATAGTTATTTTTAAAAATAACAAAGTTATAGGCCTGGGGAGTCATGTCTAAGACACCCTGTATAAAACAAGGAATTAATATAACCATGCACTGTAAAATACAAGATAAATATAAATATATAGACAAATATAAAAATAATAATTAAACAATTTTAAGATTCATCGTCACTACTAACATCACTATCGCTACTGCTAGCTTCATTTAAATTTATTATTAGGGGACATATTTCTTCCCTATCAAACCCAATTTCTCTTTCCCACCATCTTCTGATTTCCTTTTCTGTATGCTCTATGGTATTTGACCATATTTGTGGTGTTACCGTTTCTAATGCTTCTTTCCACATTAGTAAAGCTTTCTCGGTACCATAGCCATCTCTACCGATGTGGTTACTATAGTACGACTTTGTGATTCCCCAAATATTTTCAATTGCATTAAATATGCAATGATATGGGGGAAGTCGTAAGATTTTATGGCCATATTTTTCTGCCAACTGGTCAGCAACATATAACTTCGGAGGCTTATTTCTAAAAATGTATACCGAGATAAATATAATTATAACAAGTTATTTTAGTCGCATACCGTGATACTAGGTCTAATAATTGAATTTTCAATAAAGTATCTTCAAATTCAATATCACGGCTTTGCAGCCACTCCTTTATTTGAGGTTTTGTCCAACCGGTGTTTGGTATTTTTTCCACCAGAGTTTAATGGTAGGGCGCATTGTCCATCACTATAATAGAAGGTTCTTCTAAATTTTTTAGTAGTTGTTCTTCTAACCAAGTTAAAAAGTTTTCATGGTTCATTTCCCCATGATAATCAAGATTTTTCGTTTTTGACGAAAATACTAAAGAGGCTCCAGGAATAAACCCTCTTCTGTTTCCTGCGTGTAACACAATGTACCTGAAAAGGCATAGCTGTAAGCAAATACTACACTTTAATAAATCTAAAATGTTTACCTATGTCCATCGACCTTTATCCTTTTGACGCTTTTCTTATTATCATCCTGCCAGGATCTTAAAACCGTTCCATTTTCAAACACCCATGTCTCATCAATAAACACAAATTCTAATGAACGGTCTACTCAATGGTTTAGGCATGTTAAACACTAAGAACTCGACACTAAAACGCAGGTTTTGTTCTGAAAAGAACAGTTTTTCAAACACAAAAACAGACTTAACCTCGAAGTCAAAACATGTGCGGCAGGTTCGATAATAAATCGATCCAATACAAACGTAAACGTTGTGTTAGTGATTTTTACTACCAACACTGAAGTGTGAAAGTCTCTGGCACATTTATGTTTTTTATTTAAGGTATTATTCTTCATAAAAGCTAAATGTACATTAAATTGTTAATTTTTCCTTGATAATTGATTAAGCTTAAACCAAACGCATGATTTAAAATGAGCTGGATATAAGAAAATAAATATCGGTTTTGTAAATCTAATGGTGGTATTTATGACGTCACTAAAATTTACTTGGTGACGTCTGTCGTCTTATTTCGTGCCCCTACTTTAAATCAGGTATAAACGTGAGCGGCCCCGAGGATGAAAGAAACCCGTATTCAGAGGCCACTTTTACAAGATAGTCAATGTCAATAATAATATTGCAATAGACAGATCTCGTGAAACGAATTTTATTTATAACTTTCTCAAACTCAATGTAACTACTAGCTACGTCACTACGCTACTCTAGCCTAACTTAATCTAGGCGCCAATTTTACTTCGGTTATTACAAGTTTTTGTCTTTTCACTGACTTACGCATTTTCCATTAATCGCCTCAAAAGAGGTGCCGCCTTTGAATTCTCAAGCAGTTAGAGTTAGAGTTGTGTTTTCCTGCTGCTAGTTTTCCTTTGTCTGTCGGCTTTCTTCAATCGCCGGAATTCCGCACGAGGTTACTCTCAGTAAAAGAACCTCCCTTTTGCATCTGCAGAAACACGGATAAACGCACTATGCACTATTTGGTTTGTTTCATCCGTCTCCAAACTTGAGCACTACTTTTTATTTAAGAACGTAGCAACATTTTTTTCGTGGTTCCATTGTTGAAGTTTGGACGTGCCTTCGAACAGTCCGGATTCTGGTTATGTGCACTGGAAAATGTTGTCTTTTGTGTGTGCACTGCGTCTATGCTGGTGCCGTATCTGTCTCTCGTTATCTGCAGATTTCGATCTTTTGCATTAATAGAGCTTACGCATATCTTGATGGCTTCGCCTAGTTATTCCGTGTCATGTTGCAACAGCTTTTCTCGTAATTCTGCGGATTTTATTCCGCAAATTAAAATGTCCTTAGTGGGGCCATCACGTACCGCCCTAGTTCACAAGACAACGATACATTTTTTAATTCTACGATGTATTGTTCAATTGATTGGTCGTCCTAGAAATTTATGTCTTTCATATGCCAAATTGCGTTTAGAATTGAAATGGCGATGCAGTTGTTTCTGTAACGGCTGTTGCACACTTAGGTGAAACATAAGAGTTCTTTTTTGTGTTTTACCGAAGGACCACTCACTAAATTCTTGTTCTTTTAATGAGACACATAAATCTTTAATCTTACATTTACCTACACTACAAGATTATTTAATTATTACATTATACTACACTTGAATTTGAGCACGCACATTTTAGCCGTCTGCTCGCTACCAAGATGCAAAACGTAACCTTTTTTCGTCTTGCGAAGAAGTGACAAAAATCCCCTCATCGGTTAGCAGGGTTGTCACGTCTTTTGCAAGGTTGCCAGACTTATGTTAACCTGTTGTTAACAACGGCTCTAATTTATCTTTTTGACATAAGAAAATATAAATGTATTATAAATGTGCATAGTTTCTTCTCCTATTAATGTTAAAAGCTGTGCATATTGAGTCTTCTCTTTTTTAACTATTTCGGTGGCTTGCAGATACGTTACGAACCGTTGTTTCCAGAACTTCCAGTTTTCCGCCAGATTTTCTGTCATAATCATAGGCGGTATTCCACGAAAATCCATATTTTTCTGCTTAATATATTCTTGCTGTTCCCTATATACTCGTATTTTTCGATTATTGGTCTTTGTGCCAATTATTGTTAACATGCGGTTATTCTAAGCGTAAAAAAACTTTACTTTCGAAAATTTCTCTATACCACATGTACGACAAAGTTAGATGGTTTTTATACCCATCTATTCATTTTATAATTGTTCTACACCGTTATTTTACCGGTCGTCCTACTAATTTTGCTTGTTTACCGACTGCGCCATGTAATAAATAAAACATCCGTTAGCCATCAGTGCGGGCTGAAGACTGCTTTATTCAACTGCCGTTCATGTGACCATGGCTGTCCGCCAGGTTGCAGACCTTATAAAAATAACTTTATTTTATAGTTAAAAAAGATGATATTAATAAAAGTACAAACATTTAATTATTTAGTTTTATAATTACAACAAAAAAATGTCCGGTATATTCTCGAAACCACTATTCAGCATTTGAACGTGTTTTGAAAATTATAAATGCATTTATCTACTCCTGCTAGGATAAGAACTTATATATAATGAAGTTTATTATCCCACTGAGCGAGATAATGAAATCATCAAACTCAGTTGGATAAGACAATCTATGACCAAAAGTTTTATTTTTTATGAAGAAACTACCTTCGTTGCAGCTTCTTCTATGTCCGACGGAATACTTTCACAGTCAATTATATTTACCGATTTTGCTCCACAAATCAAGGAAAACTTATAAATTGTATTTGACATTTAACTACAAACAATTCAATTGTTTTTACCCATTATTGTTAGAGCCGTATCAACGCTTGCTCGAATATGGCACTTTCATTTAAATACATTTTTGTTGAATACCTCAGTTATTTCTCAACCGATTTTGAAAAAGTTTTGTTTATTGTATTTAGCCCAAAAATGCTATTAAATGAAGTATCACAAGGAGTACGTTGCTATTTGAATTTTTAAAGTTGGGGTTGCTTGCGCTAAGGGGTTGAGGGGTGGGGTGTTGAAAATTACATCTTTTAATGACGATTTAAAAATAAAAATCGACATGTCCGAGAAATTTTCAGAAAAATGTTTCTCAACAATTTTATAGAATTTGCTACCCTAAAAGGGAAAAACTACAAAATAACCGAGGTAGCACTCGGACACGCTACCGACAGCTAGTGCGAAAAGGTCGGGGTTCTTAACGAGCTGAAAATAAATGAAAGGGCGCCAATCAGTTAGGAGCGTGTCCTTCAGAGGAACCAAGCAGCAACTGATAACTGACTTCCTGAAAATTTCTTCAAAGTACAAACCCAATAAAGGACTCTCAGATCGTTCAAATATTTAATAATGAAATAATTGATTAACAAGTAAATATATCGACAGGTACCCAACAAACCAGTTAAATATATAGTATATATAGGAATAGTAAATAATAATAATAATAATAACTTTATTTCCAGTACAGGTACATAACAAAAATTATATATAGGTAAACAAGTTTAAGAAAAAAAAAATGCACTGGGAACCACAAGGTGGTAGTTCAGTTGCATAACTTCCAACTGTTCTACCACTACCACCTTGACTAACAGTACTAAAAAATTATTGAATTTAATGCCTACGCTATTGCATAATAATAATAATGAATAAAATTAAGTATTCCGCAAAGGCAGGGGCAGACGCTGCTAGGTCCCACTTAAATCATGTTTTAGGTACCTACTGACTGAGTTTGAAGCAGATGATTACGATAACCAGCTTTGAATTTTGTAAAAGGCAACGACTTGACATGAGCAGGAATTGAATTGTAGACTTTATATATGCTGAAAGAAAACGATCTCTCGTACAAAGCGGAGTGGTGAAGTGGGGGCGTTATGCCTCCCTTGTATCTAAGGTTTAAGTTGTGCACGTCTGTACGGAATGTTATTTTATTATAAAGGTAAGTAGGCAGCTTGTTTGTAATGATTCTATGATAGAGACAGGCAGACTGCAGCTGTCTTCTATTTTTCATATTTAACCAGGACAGTTCAGGTAATTTGTATGAAATTCTATCGTATTTTCTTATTCCAAAGATTAGGCGCAAACAGGCATTCTGTACCCTTTGGATCCTACACGACAATTCATCAGTTATGCAAGGTCCATAGACCGCAGAACAGTAATTGAACTGGCTTAAAACAAGAGTGTCGCACAGTATCGTTTTAATTTTTTGGGAGAAGTAGTGACGATGGGGATAAATTAGCTTTAGGTTCATATACGCTTGTCTGATGTAATTGTTGATTTGGGTTCTGTATCTGAAACTGTTGTCAATAAACAAACCCAGATTTTTACCTTCGGTTTTGATAGGAATAGGTGTATCGTTAATTTTTAAGTTTATTTGATCCTTGATGGTGTCAATTTTATGTGGATTTCCAAATACTATTGTTTGAGATTTGACAGGATTAATCAATAATGAGTGCCTGACTGAGATATCAGCAAGGTTATTTAAATCTAACTGTATATTATGAAGTGCTGAATGTATCTGTTCCACCGTAAAGGAATGATACAGTTGCGTATCATCGGCGTACATGTGAACGGAACAAGTATTAACAAAATTATGGAAATGGTGCGTATAAATGGTAAAAAGGAGAGGGCCCAAAATTGAACCCTGCGGAACTCCTCTCCTGATAAGTCTCCAAGAGGAAACTGTGTCGCGTATTCTTACAAGTTGCAGCCGGTCAGTCAAATAACTTTGAAGCAGGGAAATAGCACTAGGGGTTAATCCAATGAAACGTAGTATAGACAATAGAACTTCATGAACTATAGTGTCGAATGCCTTGCTGAAGTCTAGTAGAGTTAAGATAGCTAGGTTATTCTGTTCAGCAGACCATATTAAGTCATCAGTTACCTTCAGCAAGGCAGTCGTACAACTATAATTCGGTCTGAAGCCGGACTGCACTTCAGGCATAATCTTGTTAACCATCAAGTGTTGCCTCAGCTGCATATCAATAACCTTTTCCAGAACTTTTGACAGTGTTGGAAGAATAGCAATTGGACGAAAGTCTTTGTAATCTTCCGGATTTGAAGTTTTTGCAATGGGTACAATTACACCCTTCTTCCAAGCTGTCGGGAATGTTCCAGAAGACAAGCAACAGTTAATGATGTGTGTGATATAAGGCACAATCAGAGGACAACACAATTTTATAATACTTATATTGATACCATCCCAACCGGAAGAGTTACTTTTAATTTGGTTTAAACATTTACTAACCGTGTCTGAGTCTACCGTTAAGAATTTCATTGAATCATCACTACAAGTGTCTAGATTATTGTAATATGAGAGTAAAGCGTCAGTTTGATTACAAGTAGAATTTGGAATACTGTCAATAAAGAAGTTGTTTAAGTCCTCTGGCTTCTGTAAGTGTTCAGGTATATGACAATCTGAGCGTCTCGAGGATTTGATATTAAGATTTTTCATACATTTCCACATTTTTCTGGAATCACTACTACCCAACACGTGTTCAAAATATGCCTTTTTTTCATTTTTAATTATCTTTGTGGTCAGATTACGCAACATTTTGTAGTATTCCCAATGACCGAGTCTTTTGGATGTCCTATACCTCTTATACGCACCATTTCTAAGTTTAATAAGATATCTCGTGTTTTCAGAGAGCCACGGGGTAAACTTTCTAGTATTATTGTAGGTCACAAATGGAAGATGTTTATTGACAACGTACAGAATATTGTTATTTAATAAAGCGATTTTGTCGTCCACGTTTTCCAGATGAAATATACGCTGCCATGCGATTAGATGAAGGTCCTGCTGAAAACGTTCAGGATCAAAATGCCTGTAGCTTCTGACTTTCTTTGATATATTTACAACATTTTTAAAAATTAAATTAATTTTACAAAAGACAGTTTCGTGATCAGCGAATTTAAAGGCGTGTAGACCAGATTCAGTAATTTCGATCGTATCGGAAGTAATTACGTGGTCCAAAAGCGAGTTATTACGAGTAGGTTCATTGATAAGTTGTACTAAATTTAGTGTGTCTAGTAACGAGCAGTAATAAACAGACTCGGGTTGATTAGGTTCTAATAAATTTATATTTACGTCACCGACACATATTAATTTGTCGTAGATACAATAAAGCTACGTGCATACCTGATCGAATTCATCGCAAAATTCTTTGTAATTTAAGTTTGGAGGCTTATAAATTACACCGAAATATAAATAACACATAAATATATAACATATAAATATACAACAAAGAAATATATAACGAATAAATATATATAACGAATAAATATGTAACCTATAAATATAGCAAATAGATACAATAAAGTCGAGGCGGCTGATTAACGTACCCGATACCGGAAATTGAACGGGGCAAATAAATATTGAAATTAGTTGAAGACTAATCAGCAATCATCAAAATTATTAAACGGTTGGTTAAACAATTAACCTTAAACTCAAAGTTACAACGTAGGGACAAAATGAATGAATACAAATGAATTATCGAGGTAACTTCCGTGTCGCAAGATAAATAATCTCGAAACTTTGGTAATCGTAAGATATAGGCCTGTATCTAACGCTAGTTCAAAATCGCGTACCATACACTTATGTAAAAATGGACTAATTAGTCGCCATCATTTGCAACTAAACACAGTACTTGCGTCACGCTAAAATTCAGTTTCACGACAACTCAAGTGTCTGGAATAATGATACCAAAAGGGTAGTTAAACTTTAGGAGAAATACAGCATAAATTGAATGATAACGATTACGTTAATGCAAACTAACTAAAAGCAAAGTTAAAACAAAGAATGTACTTTAATAATACAAGTGATATTAATACGGAATAATTAAAGCAAAGTGGAGATAAAAAAATGCATTCCAATAATATAAATGATATTGAGATAAATTGATTAAATCAAAGTTAAAACAAAGAATACGAAGGTATCCTACCTACTTAATGTTACACAAAAATAATCTGTAGGGTGACCTGAATTTACAGGATACAAACTTCAAAGATTTTATGACGAATCAACATAAATCAAAAGCCTTCGGACGAAGGAAAATATATCAAGTCTACCTTACAGGTCGATCGGAAAATCACTAATATGGCAGGAGCTCTTCGTAGCCTAGAATCGAACTAGGAAAATGCAGGATTCTAAAATCAGTCCTCGACAGGAACAAACAGGAACATCAATTACAGCTTTCTAACAAACTCGGCACCATGTCCAATATGACTCGAAAAGTAAACCATCCAGGGTTCTTTACAAGCTGGAGCGGAACATAACCACACAAAATAGATACCAAAAACGTGGCGTATAAATTCCAATATAAATCCAACGTAAATTCTATCGTAAATCCGGCGTAAATTGGGCTGAAATCGAATCGAAACTTGATGGGGTTTGCTTAATTAAATCAAATATAACATACCTTGTAAGGTCTTAAAGCCCACGAGTTGAAGGTAAAGATATCAGACGAATATAACCGCAAAAGGCGTTTAAGTTCTAGAAAATCTCAAATATCCAAAAATAACTGTCAATAACACTTGACCACAAACTACATAAATTCTAGAACTTCATAAATGGGTTTTTAGAACCTCGATGACCCATTAAAAATGTATCTTCACAAAGATAATTAAATGGTCTCAAAACCCTTACGTCTGTCTGTACTCTTTCAACGTTCAAACAGGAAAGAAAGTCAGTCGGCTACGCTCCCCCAGATTTCAGGAAAAGAAACTAAAAATCCCTAGCTATACTACCAAGGTTATAAGATATACTATGTTTCAAATCCAATAGCCGTGAAATTCTATGTAAAGCCTAACCGGAATTGTTGAAATGTTACAAAGGTAGAAAAACCTGTAACAAATTTATCCGTTACTTTCGGGAAACACTGTATATTGATTTCAGCATATCCAGTTTATCCGCGCAGCCCTTGTTCTCCCTATATTTTTTTACAATAATTGGGCATTCTATTTCTTTGTTTCTTCTGGCAATTGGAAAACTTTCTGACGGTGGGTGGATAGTTGATAATAGTGTCACAACCCTTTGGTCTTTCCATTTTATGCATGGTAATTTGTCATTCACCGCCCAATCACTTTCAATACAATATCCTTATCAACTTTCAACACAGGCAAATTCTTTCTATTAGCTCTTACTGTTCCGGAACTGTATATCTGATCTCTTCTTAGTGACTGAAACAAGTTTACAGATGTAAAATAATTATCATAATATATTTGATAATTTGTTCCTTTGATGTCTTCGGTTAGATCTTGAACTACCTTTGACCCCAAAATTGTGCTCTACCCGAACTCCATCTTTACCTGTATATATTATAAAATTGCATAAATATCCTTCTTTATCCGCCCTAACCCAAATTTGAAAACCTCTTTTTATGGGTTTGAGAGGTATTGTTTGAAACTTATTCTGCCTTTATACTGCACCATGCTCTCATCCACCGCTTGTTCCTTTGTAGGCAAGTAATTTTTTTATAATTTAGCTTTAATTTTTCAATGTAGGCCCTAATTTTATATAGTTTATCATAATCAATCTGATCTTTTTTTGGCATTAGTTTGTTATCATTCAAATGTAAATGGGACAGTAAGAAACTAAATCGATTTATACTCAATAACGATGAAATATATTCGTTTTGCAACTCAGGTTGCAAAAACCAGCAGAGGCGGTAGCTTGGTACACTTTTTATGCCCATTAGCATGTCTGTTGCTAGAAATATTTGTAATTCCTTATCGTTTGTAGGTTGATACTTCCTTCTTGTGTTGCATATAAATTTGTTTGTAACACGATATGGTAAATAAGGTCCTCATCAAAAAGACACAAAAAGGCGTCAACAGGCTTTTCTATATTCGGGGCATTTTGGGGACCAACAGATTCCAAAAACGGTTGCACGTCCGACATGAAGTCTTTTTTTCCACACATTGTTCACTAATTCCGATAACGGCACATTATCTTCGTCACTAAACCTATCGTCACTATCATTTTCGGCTAAATCTTGATTGCAATCACTATCGCTAACGATGCTATAATCAACGGGTATGTTGAAATCCATGTTCTCGTTAATTTCTCCATTTTCTGAAACTTTAAATCCATCTGATTCATTTCCCGAGGGAATACCGCCCAACAATTCATAGGCTTGCGAAGAAGTCCTCTTGCTAAAATCTATTCTACTAATTGTACCCAGAGCCAACAAAACAAGCAATAAGTCACAGCTGTTAAAGTAACCTACTACACGCAAAATTATAAGTAAAATTGCAATTCTCCATAAAACTAGATATTCAGTACAACTAGATGTTAAGTAGAGGAAGTCGGGACAAAGTGAAATGGTTAATCTTTGAACCATCCCCACTACTCTATTTTCATGACTACTAAAATTCTGCTTCTTCTCCCAACATGATTACCCATACTTACCCTCCAATTCATGTGTAAACAGTTTTGCTCTTCCATAAGTCTTTTCTCAAAAATGTCTTATAATTAAGGGCTGCACTTTTTTCACGTTGCCCCACCTGTAGGGGCAAAGTGAAAAATTGGAGGCATGGCTTATTATTGTGAAAAGTAGTAAACTGTCAGATGAAATCAAACAATGGTTACAAGTTTTAAGAACAAATATTATAAATTAAGGTTGAACATATGAAAGTTCTGGCACATGATAATACCCTCGGCGTAGCTTAATTGGTTCTTTTATTCACTGTTTTACATTATTCCACTCATAGAAGAGCAAGTCTTCCTTATTGGGCCATTTGAAATACCTGAGTTTTTTCCAAGCATTTAACTTCGCCTCCACTGAGGCTCTTCTTGATAACTTGGCCTGGAAACCGATCTCCATTCCATTCCACTACCACCTAACCACCGACATCACTTTATGTTCTTCGCTTGTAGAGGGAGCCTCGTCTGCCCAGTTCACATCATCATCTGTGTCACTGTCAAGATTCATGTCAGGACCATCGCTTTCAGAACTTGAAGTGTCCTCTTTATTAAAAAGTCGAACTCGAACTCGTTAGCGTTTTGTTCGTTCTTTCTCAGGTTTTATTTATTCAGCGGCTTTAAGTTCATGAAGGTAGAGTGACCTTGTGAGAATCATTAACGATCGCCTTTTATGCTTCTTTTTTCCTTGAACAGGTTGGGCCTGAACTTGTGGAATGGGAAAAATGTCACTTGGGGATACAACAGACTGCAACGAATCATCTAGATTTTCAGTTTCCTCTAGAGCATGGTAACGTGAACAGGAACTCGAAATTTGTACTAATGGTGTAGAAGACGCTTTAGTTAGAGGGCGATTTGTGGTTTCTACGGCAGAAAATGATTCTTCTGGAAATGTTGCTTGAAAAGGATAGATGCCAGTTTTAGAAAATCCAGATATGGCATTTTGGACAGTTGCAGCCTTGTTGTAGGTTTCGCCGAACAGTTTTCCGACATCCACTACCTTTCCTGGGTATTCCCGTAGCCACACTTTCACTGCTTGCTCATAATAAGCGCTTAGCGGAAACATAAAAGCAACATTGAGGGGTTCCATTCTATGTGATGTGTGAGGCGGCATCACCACAATTTTCACATGACGTGTTTTGGTCAACTCAATTAGTTCTATGTTGTTTACATGAGTAGCATGCCCATCGAAAATGAGTAGAACAGGATCGCTTTTGGATGGTTTGGTATGTTTTAAGAAGTGTTTGAACCACTGTAGGAAGATATCTGTTTGCATCCATCCTGTCTTATGTGGAACTACAACTGAACCTGGTGGCAATCCTATTTCAACTAAAAGATTGTGCCTTACTCGTAGAAAGACGAGAAAGAAAATCGGTACGGTAACGAAGCAAGATACAAAATAGGTTTATAACTGTCACTAAACTAATACTACTTAACACTAAAAATATTACTTAACACTAAAAATATTACTTTAGCGTTACAATATAAATTTTACGTGTACATAGGTATAGGTACGATATGGTCGATATGTTATCAATAGACTGACGTGGATTGCCAAGAAACTGCATGCATTGGCCGGGCGTGTGAGACGTGCGGTGCGACGCAATTAGAAGCTTACGGTGGTTATTTAGGCCAAGCGCTAGACTACTGAAGATGTGCAATAAGTTGCAATATTCCGAATCGTTAAGCAATATATTACTTCTTATAGTTGTTATAGTTGTGAGTCAGAATAATTAGTGCCTTATATCTTTAGGAAATATTTCGGTACTTATTTTTCATGGGAAGTTTTGTCATGTCTATCATCTACGGCCCTGATCGTGTTTCAGTGTTAAGTTTGATCACTTCTTTTGCAAACTCCAACAAAAGTTCTGTACGTTTATAATTTGCCAATCCCTTGCTCCAGTGCGGTTAAACAATAATTTAAATTCTTCTCTAATTTTCCGTGCACCGGAACTATTTCTGTTATCACTATAACGTGGAATTTTCTGTAAATTATTTGTAATGACTTCTTAAACACTCTTGTCACAATACAGTGCACTATTTTCAGTTATTAAAAAAATTATGTAGCGCTATACAGCATAAGGTTATGAGCTCTACCTTTTTTGGGGATAAAACAATGGGATTCAGGAGTACTCGAAACCGATTGGTCAGTATTCCGAAAGAATTTTCAATAATGCACCGAGCTCTTGAAAGCGTGTAGTTGAATATTCGACAAGAATGTGTTAGTCTTCTTTCAGGATATGGTTTCATTATTCTTGTTGATAATGAGAAAGCATCATCAGCAACTATTACATAAGGCACTATGTCATTACGTCCAGGTAAGGATTTACCATTTGGGAAATTTAAACTGTTGTTATTAATTGCCTGTCACAATGAGCTTTCTCGCAGTACACCGCCATCGCTAATTTTTCCATTCACACCTACATTTTCGTAAGTAAATTTATAGTCCGCATCTGCCAATGCTAATAATACGATGCTGTGACCCACTTTATAATTATAGAAATATGAGACAGCTGATCTTGGAGCTCTGAATTTAATGAGGTGTCCATCAAGAGCTCATAGACAATTTGGAAAACCCACATTTCAAAGAACCGAGCCGCTATCTGTTCCCATTCTTCAACAGAGTTTGGTACCTACAATATCGACAGTAAAATAGCAGCTTTTTGACAAACAAACCTCTAGATAAACATTCTTCAAATTTGTGTATATTGCGTGACAGACTTTGGGAACAAATCTAGAAATTGTACTTTCGTTAATGCGTGTTGCATACATCAAGGAGCAAAAGAATTCGCCGGTTGCAAGAAATCGTAGAGTGACTTGTAATCTAAAAATACAGAAATAGTTAAGAGTTATGCGGTAAAATATTACTTTGTAACATCACACCTGCTTTGAGCTGAAATACAATCACGCAAAAATGTCTTTTGTGGGGATTATCTTTTTCTACAGCACTAAGCAGTTTTTCAAATAAACCACTTGTAAGGCGCAAGAAGTTGGTGTATGCCACTGGATCTTCCACAAGTAATTCGTGGTTTAACATTTGCAAAACTCTTCTGCCTTGCTCTCGTCTCCTCAACCACCTTTTCAAAGGCTGGCTCTCTGCGGTATCTTTTCCTATAATAATACAATATCAGCAATAATTTTTCCATTTATAGAATTAAATAGCTAACATACCGCTTAATACCTGATTGCGCACCAGGTGTCGTAGGGCACTGAGCACCAGATGTCATAGGGCACTGAGGACCAGATGTCGTAGGACACTGAGCACCAAGACGACTGGTTTCTGATATCAAACTTTTCCTGTAATAATATATGTACTATATGTTGTCAATGATTTTAGCATAATATATTTAGAATTAAATCGATAACATCACTCTTAATACTTGATTCAGCTCTAGGTGTGGCAGGGAACTGCGCATTAATCCCAGTAGTTTCTGGTACAACTGGGGACTGTATGAGAGCTGAATCTGGGCTTTCAGGCCTCAAACTATATAGTAATACATTATATTGCCAATATTTTTTGCATAATATAGAATAATAGTTAACATACCTTGTAACATTTTGTTTTTCGGCTCCAGGTGCACCTAGAGTTACCGCTTCTTCATGGCGTACCTCTACACCACCCTCCTGGAGGTTAGGTGCCCCCGTGATTACAATTTGACCCAGCACATTTCTTAGATCATTCTTTAAATCTGTTAGAGATTTTTCTTGTGCTGGGCCACCTCCGGTGCCGTGGGCATGCACATATTCGGCACGTACCTCTTTTTGTGGAAGTTTTCCAGTCCGCAAATGTCTGGAAACAAATTGTAGAACTATTATTACATATTTTCTACGTAATTATACATTTTATACATAACTTTAAATATCTGAATTAATAAACCTTACGTACCTTTTTCCACTGTTCCTTTATTTTTTGTGGCCCATTGCCACAAGAATTCAATACCCCCTATCAATTCATCCCATGCTTCTTGCTGTTGTTATTAATTGCCTGCCACAATGAGCTTTCTCGCAGTACACCGCCATCGCTAAATACTTCCATTCACGCCTACATTTACATAAGTAAATTTATAGTCAGCATCTGCCAATCCTAATAACACGATGCTGTGATCCGCTTTATAATTATAGAAATATGAGCCAGGTGATCTTGGAGCTCTGAATTTAATGTAGCTACCATCAAGAGCTCCTAGACAATTTGGAAAATCCCACATTTCATAGAACCGAGTCGCTATCTGTTCCCTTTCTTTAACAGAGCTTGGTACATACAATATTGACAGTAAAATAGTAGCTGTTTGTATTATTAATTAACAAACCAACCTTTAGATAAACATTCTTCAAGTTTGTGTATATTGCTTGACAGACTTTGGGAAGAAATCTAGCAATTGTACTTTCGTGAATGCGCGTTGCATACATCAAGGAGCAAAAGGATTATATTATCAATAAATCAATATTATATCTTTTTTTTCATTTTATCCATGGTTAGCTATTTTTATATCTTCTTACTGAAGAATATCAAAGACAGAGGACTATTTCAAATGCGGTACTCGACTCGAAATGTACATGGAACTTTGTACATTGTAATGTACAATAACTTTAGGACGATATTTCATACAATTTAGCTGTTATAAGGGCATTATACAGGGTCCGGCAGGGAGGTGTTACGTTTTTCAAAACACTCTTAACACAGATGTTTTTGATCAAATTTCAATATTTATTTTTTTCAAAGATTACGTATATAAGGCCATTTAAGAAACATAAAGCACAAACAAACAGAA
The DNA here is from genome assembly GCA_963082815.1 of Melanotus villosus. NCBI lineage: Eukaryota > Metazoa > Arthropoda > Insecta > Coleoptera > Elateridae > Melanotus > Melanotus villosus. The sequence goes on along the minus strand of OY720425.1, from coordinate 19,435,230 downwards.
TGTAATTCAGATGTGAAAAATGACTATCAGACTATCCAAGTGGCGACCGTTCTTGTCCAGGCATTGTTGCAGGCGGGTGGAAAAATTGTCCATACACCTTTCAAGCATAGCGCGTGGAATTGCTAGAATTTTTCGAGTTATGGCTTCCGCAAGTGCTTCAACTACGTTTTATTGGAGTTTCCTTCATACACAATGAACGCCAATTACGCTGTCTCTCATATAACTGCCCAAGGCCCAGTAAAATTCATGTATTTCTTGACGTGCAATTTCGTTAATTTTTGTTGAACACTTATGCTGACAATTCTTCTTGCAGGGATAATTCTGAACTGACCCCCTTCTGCCAAATACATTTTCACACTTTTTTTTGCATTTTCCGACTCACCCCGCGTTTCTCTTAGATGTAGGCAGGTAACAGAGAAATAAAACACACAATTAAAGGTAACGATTTTAATTTTCTTTATGCAATTCTTTAAGGTACGTTAACGCAGTCAGAGGAGAACAACGACTAACTAAAAATACAAATATTCTCGATACAGCAGTTGCATTGAGATTGCTCTATTTTCAAAGAAATAAATTATAAAAATTACGAGTGCACTGTTGACTAAAACTACAGCCATAAAGAACATAAATACTAATAACCCATAACGGTTACATTATGCAGACGCAGCGAGTTTTGTTTTACATTCCTTTATTATTTTAAGAAATCCAACACTCCCCCTCAAAACTCGATCCGTACTGTTTACAAGTTATATTAAAAAATCATAAGGTGGATATCAAATAAACAAAAAAATTTCTCTGACTGCACAATACCTTTCCTGGGGATGTAACATCATTATAATGGTCCAACATTTGTTGCTAAGGATCAAGAAAACCCCATAAAAACTTGATCAGACCACAAAAAAAATAAAACAGAATACAGATACACAGTAGATATATTATATTTTACAAGTAATTACTCAAGTCCCATTTTTACTAAGGCTGTTGATTCGAACGGATAATCCGAATAACCGGATATTTTTTCAAAATTTATCCGGATATTTTATTTTTAGAATAATCCGAAAACGGTTAACCGGATAATATTTTATCCGTGGATAAACGGATATTATATTATCCGTACGATAAACTGATATCAATTTATCCGTCGGATAAACGGATTTTATTTTATTCGTCGATAAACGGATATTAATTTATCCGTCGGATAAACATTTATCCGCTGATAAGCGGATATTATTTATCCGCCGGATAAACAACTATTCTAAATATTTTCATGACATTAGTAAACAACAAAACAACTAACCAACTTAGAATTTGCTGTCTGCAACTCTGCATTCTGAAGAAACTAATTTTTGTAAATTTAAATTTAAAAATCAAAATCTTTCGGTTTAATTTTCTATTTCTCTAATTTTAAGGTGTTCATAGTTTTAAGATTTTATATTTTTTTGTACCTAAGGGTGTCGGTTGTTTTTTAATAAATAAAATTTATATGTATACAACCGTTTTTTTTGTTTTTTATCGCGGATAGAAAATATCCGTGTTATCCGTAGATGAGAATTATCCGCGGATAAAAAATATCCGTTTTATCCCCGGACATAAATTAACCGCAGATAAAAAAATATCCGTGGTAACCGCAGATAAAAATTATCCGCGGATAAAAAATATCCGTGTTATCCTCGGATAAAAATTATACACGGATAACTATTATCCGCGGATAAAAATTATCTACGAATAAAAATATCCGGTTATTCGAAATCGGATAACCGGATAAATTCTCATAACCGGATAACCGAATAAAAACTTTAAATTTCAACAGCTCTAATTTTTACACGAAGGTCCACAAATCTTGGGGCCGGTAATGGTTTAGTGAATATGTCTGCCAATTGGTCACCTGTAGACACATATTTGATTAAAACAGTTTTCTTTGCTACCTGTTCACGGGAAAAGTGATATTTAATATCTATGTGTTTTGACCGTTTATGACATACAGGGTTCTTTGCAATGTTAATACAACCATTATTGTCTTCGAAAATCGTAATTGGTTTCAAAATATTTAGTTTTATGCTGGATGAAAATGATTTAAGCCAAATGGCTTCCCGAACGATTTCAAAAAGTGCCGTGTACTCAGCTTCCGTTGAAGAAGCTGCTACAGAATTTTGCCGTTTTGAATTCCAGCTTCCACTATTGAATAGAACGTTAAAAAATCTAAGAAAGGACAAAGGTAATGGTTTGAAATGGATAGAAGATAAGGAAGGTAAGGTTTTAACCACGGACAAACAAATTATAGATAGATGGCGCGATTATTTCATGGATACACTCTCCGGGGATGGGGAAGTACATAGTCACAATTTCTTAAACACTGGAGATATTGACATACCAGAATATTTAACAGCAAAGGAAGTCGATGAAGCAGTGGGGAAATTAAAAAATGGGAAAGCGGTTGGGCAGGACAACATTAGGGCTGAAATGATTAAATGTATGGGAAGAAGTGGGAAAGAACTTTTACATAAAATATTAAATATAGCATGGGTTACAGGAAAAATTCCTAGGGACTGGACGGTGGCAGCTATATTGCCAATTTATAAAAAAGGGGATCCCAGAAACTGTACTAACTACAGAGGAATCTCCATACTTGGGGTAGTAAGTAAAGTATATGAAGTAATACTGGAGAAAAAACTAAGACCAATAATAGAGCCGACACTTGATGACAACCAGGCTGGGTTTAGACCAGGGAGAGGAACTTCAGATCTAATATTCAGTTTGAGACAATTAACCGAAAAGACACTTGCACATAATAATAATTTACTTATATGCTTTGTGGATCTGCAACAGGCCTTCGATAGTGCTCCAAGGGAGAAAATATGGGAGGTCCTGGAAAAAAGAAATGTTAATTTATCGTTATTAAGAGCCATTAAGAGTATCTACGAAGTTACAAGAAATGTAATAAGAACAAATAATTGGGTATCAAAGGAGTTCACAACTAATAAAGGTGTACGACAGGGAGGAGTGTTGAGTCCTTTGTTGTTTATTACACTGATGGATGAAATTTCAAAAAAATGTGATCGTGAAATAAGTGGAGCTAGAGTAGGAGTAAGACAATTGCGACCAGTAGTGATTAAAGAAATGATTTATGCCGATGATTTAGTGATACTAGCCAACACGGAAAAGGAGTTACAAAGGAATGTTACAGTCTGGAATAATGCAATAAAAGACTATGGTATGCAGATAAATATAGATAAAACTGAAGTTATGACTGTAAGTAAACCGAATCAAAAAATAACTATTACTATTAATAATAGAACAGTACAGCAAATTGATAATTTTAAATATTTGGGATCGGTAATTAATGCACAAGGCTACTTAGAACCTGAAATTAATGCAAGAATAAAAGCAGCAAATGGACTTTACTACGCTCTCTGTAAAACGTTTATTAGAAAAAAGGAAATCAGTATGGAAACTAAAGCTAAAATATTTAATAGTGTATTTACGCCTGTTTTAACTTATGGCAGTGAAACGTGGGTGTTGGATGACAGAGCTAAGAGTAGGTTACAGGCCAGTGAAATGAAATATTTACGCGCAGCAGCAGGTGTTACTAGAAGAGACAAAATTAATAACAATACAATTCGCGGATGGTTTAAAGTGATATCGTTGGAGAAAAAAATTGAAAAGGGGCAGCTAAGGTGGTGGGGACATCTCACCAGAATGGATGAAAACAGGGCAGTGAAGAAAATATGGAAAATGGGCGTGGACAAAAGAAGAAAAAGGGGGAGACCCAGGAGAACATGGAACGAGGAAATGGCCAAAATTCTACAGAAAAAGGACCTAAACTGGAGAGAAGGGGAAACATTAGCGAGGGACAGAAGCAGGTGGAGAAATGTACTACACCTACACACCTCTACACCGTAAGGTAGAAGAGGACCGATTATGTATGTAATTCCAGCTTATTGTACAATTTTCAAAAAGTTTAAACAAATATCCAGTTGTACTTTTTCTATCAGTTGCATTGCTGCCCCAATCAGAATCAACATAACCAACTAGCAGGTCATTATGATTATTATTATTAGCTCTTTTAAATGTCAGTTTGATGTCCAATGAGCCTTTAACATATCTTAGGACCCTTTTTAAACATTGCCACAGTTCAGTTGTATTTTTATTTTGATATCTACTTGATATCTACTGAGGATGTTTATTGCTATGCTGCGATCAGGCCTTGTGCATAGCATTGCATACATTAAACAGCCAATTAGATTCGGACATGGCGCATCACATGTCATGTCAGAATTTAGAGCTTTATAATCTATTTTTGCATTTAGTGGAGTATTTACAGGTTTACAATCCTGCATATTAAACTTATTCAGAACTCTTTTTAGAAAAGAGCTTTGATTTAGTGTAGTCGTATCTTTTGTTCGTTCAATTTTTATGCCTAAAAACAATTTGATTTTTTTTAAATCTATCATTTGAAATTGCCTCATAAGATATTGTTTTAAGTTTATTAGACTAATATTATTAGAAGCGGCAATTAGTAGATCGTCAACATAAAGTACGATATAAATATTTTTGTTGATATCACCTTTGTGTAATACATACTTAAATACAATGATCAACAGAAGAGTTACAAAAACCTCTCTCCTTTAAAATTTGATCGAATAACTCAAACCAGCACCTGGCAGCTTGCTTAAGACCATATAAGGCTTTATTTAGTTTACATACTTGATTATCTTTGCATGTTACACCGTCAGGAACTTTCATATAGATTTCTTCCTTTAAATTCCCATTAAGAAAAGCAGTTTTAACATCCATATGATGGACTAATAAATTATACTGATTTGCAAGGGCTAAAATAAAACGGAAACTCGAAATTCTTGCAACTGGTGCAAATGTTTCGTTATAATCTATTAAGTATTCCTGACTGAAACCTCTGGCAACTAGACGCGCTTTATATTTGGATGGATTTCCAAATTCATCGTTTTTAATTGTAAACACCCATTTACAATCAACGATGCTTTTGTTATTTGGGCGTTCGATTAGTGTCCAGGTTTTATTGATAAGTAGAGAGTCAATTTCGTCTTTTATTGCAAGCTCCCACTGCAACTGATCATCATGGTTTCTTATTTCATTATAAGATTGTGGAATTTTGCATACCAATGATTCTACACATAGAAAACAATTTGAAAGATTGTCTTCATCGTAGGATACAGGATGAAGCTATTTAATTCTGTCACTTCTTCTCACCTCGGTTATTTCATTTAATTTACTATCTTCAACTATTTTCGAAATACGATCACATACTAATTTATCTGATTGTATGCTTTCAGATTTGTTATTAGTTATTGATTCTAAATCAGTTCTAGGCATTTTAGATGTTAATTGTTCATCAATTACCTCTCCTGATTTTAAAGGGCGAGAAGTTTTAAAATTGATTTCGTCAAAAATAACATCTCGAGCTACAATGAACTTCTTTGTGTTCACATTCGATATTTTATAACCACTTGGTTCATAGCCCATTAGGATTCCTTTGAACGATTTATCGTCAAATTTACTTTTCCTAATTTTATTATGAACGTAGGCTGTTGAACCAAAAACTTTTAAAAAGTCTAATCTGGGCTTTTTATTATGCCACAGTTCATATGGTGTTTTGTTTTCTTTAAGTGCTTTAGAAGGTGTTACATTAATTAAGTAGGTGGCTGTTAACACAGCTTCACCCCAAAATTTTTTACTTAGATCTGCACGCTTTACCATTGCCCGTGCTTTTTCTGTTAATGACCTATTCATACCTTCTGCAACACCATTTAATTGAGGGGTTGACGGAATAGTTAAATGATAGCTAATGCCTTTTTCAACACAATAACCTTTAAGTTCGTTCGATAAATATAAATTGACGATTTTCAAATTAAAATGATTTTCACTTTTGGCGACAAGGTCTTTAGAAAGACTGTGAAAACTTCAGATTTATAGGTAAGAAGATATGTAACAGTATAATGTGTAAATTCATCAATAAAAGTAGTAAAATAATTTCTGTTATCCATTGTTGGGGGATTAATTGGTCCACACACATCGGAATGGACAATAAACAATGGCCTTTTAACATGATTTTTTATTTTGGCTTTACAGAATGGGAGTCTTGTTTGTTTAGCAAAAATACAAGCTTCACAAATTTCATTTGTCACATTTATTTGTTTAATCTTGTTTATATCATCCATCATTTGATGATTTTTAATTAATAAAAATTGATTTTTGCTAATATGACCTAAACGATCAAGCCAAATTTTGTCATTCTCTATGGAGGAATTTATATTGGTATTTGCTTGACTATCAACAGATTTATAAGTAGTCATATTTTTATTATATGCAAATTTTACCTTAATTAAATCATGCATTAAAGCCTTACCAGTCAGAATAACTTTGTTTGCCTTTTTAACACTTACTCCACCTGTCGCATCAAAAATAACTGTCATTCCAGCTTCCTGGATTCGTTTGACAGATAATAAATTTAAGGAAACATCAGGAGAATATAAGACATTCTCAAGCACGCCAGTTTGCCCTAAATTTGTGACGACATTAATGGTCCCCTTTTTGGTGGCTTCCAGGTAGGCACCATTTTTTGTAACGGAGATTTTTATAGGAATCTCTAAACCAACAAATGAAGAAAATGCTGGAGAACAAGAGCTGGATTTTAATCCAACGCCGACCATAAACGCAAAGCCGCCTTTGTTGACGGCCTGAATTGTTTGGAGCGTCCTGTTTCGATCAGTTTCTTCGTGGGTTTTCAGCATTTGCTTGTAATAATAACAGTCTTGTTTTACGTGATTGGTTCGGCCACAATGTTGACACTTATTTTTATATTGTTTATTATAATGATGATTTGAGTTATTGTACACCCGTGTAGGTTGATAAAGTTTCTTTTGTCTATTATTATAGAACTTTTTCACATTTCTTTTAGGTTTGTACTGTTTGCCTTTGCTGCTACTAGCGCCAGCATTTTCAGCATGCAAAACTTTTGCACTAGTATTGCTGCTTTCATTTTTTAACTTAACTTCTTGGTCTAACAATTGCGTTTTCACAAAACTTAAGGTAAGATTGTCTTCAGTCAAAGTTTCCAGAGCTGTGATAACCCCGTCATATGTCGTAGGCATTGTTAATAAAAGATGCGACACTTTATCTGTCTCCTGTAATTTAGCTCCAGCAGCTATTAGTTCAGCTATTAAAGCCTCAAAGCTAGTAAAATGCGTGAGTAGCGTGTGTCACCTTGTAACTTGAGACTTAATAATTTTTTTCGTAAAGCTAATTGCGTTTCCAAACTTTTTCTTTCGTAGATTGCATCAAGGGTTTTTAAAATTTCTTTGGCAGTCTTGTTGTCTTTTGCAAAGCCAAGAAAAGCATCACCCAGGTATTCTACAATGATACTTTTTGCCGTTCTCTCTTGCTGCTGCCACACCTCTACGTCTTCCGGTTCTTCCATTTCCGGTTTTTCATCATCAACCACCGTTAGCACATTCAGTTCTGATAGCAACGACTTAATTCTGAATTTCCAGATGCTATAACGATCGCCGGTGAAAAGGGTTTAATATTCCTTTAAGTGTGTTTACTGGCGTCCATTGTTTGTGAGATTCTTAATCGGTATGCACAGTTAACACACTGTTTAATTTTACCTCGTATTATGTTCGGCACTGCGGTAAACACAATGTGATTTCACACTCCACTTCTCACTTCAACACCAGAGTTCAAAGTTACACCAGAGTTCAAAGCTCTTTGATTATTTATTATTATTTATGCCACAATTTCGCACGTTACCTGGGCCCATAACCTCTTAGATGTAGGCAGATAACAGAGAAATAAAACACACAATTAAAGGCAAAGATTTTAATTATCTTTATGCAATTCTTTAAGGTACGTTAACGCAGTCAGTGGAGAACAACGACTAACTAAAAATACAAATATTCTCGATACAGCAGTTGCATTGAGATCGCTCTATTTTCAACGAAATAAATTATAAAAATTACGAGTGAACTGTTGACTAAAACTACAGCCATAAAGAACATAAATATTAATAACCCATAACGGTTACATTATGCAGACGCAGCGAATTTTGTTTTACATTCCTTTATTATTTTAAGAAATCCAACAGTTTCTTCCTTAAACCTCCTTTTCCAACAAATTTCTTGTCATCATCGCTTTCCTCCTCACTCGATACAGAAGCTATATCACTGTTATGATTGGTTGTAACAGAGTAGTCAGAAGAATGCATCCGTTCACCTAATACTTTTTCTATGAGTTTTATTTTCTACTTCATCTTCACTAATTTAACGGACCGATATTTTAAAGGCAAAACGCTTTTCTTTTCAGAATTAACATCGTTGCTATCACAGAATACATTAGGTTAGCTACGCTAACAGAACAGCCACTCCCCACCCAATTGTTGAATATGATCTAAAGCGCCCTCTTGTGGCTTGGCAATAATCTTAACAAGACATGTTTTGATTTGTAGTCAATAGATGACGCAATATACCGTAAAAGGCGGTTTTTTCAAATAAATAACAGATGTTCATAAAAGATACATTTTAAATGAAAATATTTCGTGAGACTCATATTATTCTAAACCAAATAACTGATCTGAAAATGGGCTTGAAATAAAATAAAAATTTCTACTGAAATAACTCTGTAATAATATTTACTTACAAAATTAAGACTGGGAAATAAAAGGAGATGCTAGTCAAAATTTATTTATTCATTAGTTAGGTTTTTGGTTTCTTTGACATTTTATTTCGCATTTCTATGACCTGCTTGAACAGACATGAGTTCGTTTCCTTAATTCTGTCATCTTTACCACATAAAATGTTATTTACAGAATTTATCGTTTGATGAATAATAATTTTCGAAAAATATGTAACTATAAATTCATATAAATTATTAGTATGTTCACATATTTTAAAATTAAAACTTATACTATCCTTTAATTTTGTTCTGACTATTACAGTAAAATTTTCTCGATGAATTATTTCAGGTAATATCGTTCTTACTATATTATATACCTACAATTGTCATAATTTTTATAAAATTATCGTTGCAGTACTTCAACCGCATGGGTTTACTACCTCCATACTCTCGAAAACTTGTAAGAGCATGGGCACTCGCATCTTCATTTTTTGAAAGCAAAACATTTTCCCGGCACGTTTTGCATTTACCAAACTTAGGTAGCAATTTGTAGGTCACAAAGCCCGCAACGTATTGTAATGCAGCAAATTCTAATTGATGCAAAGGATTGAATGCTGCTAGGAGGTAGAGTGATCCAGTAGTATTTTCTACTTTGCAGGACTCTTGCACGCGCTACAAAAATAATATTATACTTTATAGACTAAGATGCACAAATTATAATGGTTATTAGTGGTTACCTGTGTTAAAAATTTCTATAACGAAAATAACATTGCTGAATTGTCATCCTCACAATTTGCACCAACAGAATGGCTTGATGTCACTGTAGTCATCAATAACGACTTATAATTTTGCGAAAACGCTACTGGCGTTGGATTTGTAAAACGCATACCACGCTGTCGGATACGTCCGAAGAAGTTTTCCAAGGGATCTTGATTAAAGTACCTTGGTACCAAACGTTTGAAACCAAGACCCCTCATTTTGTTCCACAACGTAATAAAACCTGTTTTAAGGTTAATATCCAGTTAGTTATGGTAGGAGGTATCGAATTTTTTTTTGTTACTTCATGCTCCTTAATATAGTTATACCTTCCATCCAAAATTGCAAATGAGGGGAAGAATTTAACAATGCCGTCCTCAATGGCTTACCCACTTTATCAATAAATGATGTGCCATTGACACTGTCGGAAAGTTTGTCTGCAAAATCTAAGAATTTTGCTGTTTGAATAGATTCCGGAATCATGCAAACCACTCCACCAGCAGTTGTTACAGAACTTCCTGAAAATAAAATTGTTATTGGTTTAAATATGCTAAATACAAGTAATTTCAACTCACCACTATGTGGCATCAAATTAATCGCAGATGCCACAGAATGACTTAAAACTTGTGAACAACACGGCACTTTCATTTTTTGGGGATTTACATGCCACTCTGTGATTTTTGGCATCACACGTAAGTCACCGTGTATGCTGTCGATCATGAAAGCAGTGGTTATATGTTCCCATTTAACAAGTAATTCCTCTCCATTTATTTTCAGTTGAAGATCTTTTGTTAATAAATTGCTCCTCAATCCTTTTAATAGATGTGGAGGAACAAATAAAGGAACAACTTGTAAATCTTCTACTTCAAAAATATGTGGCGGAGGCGTTTCATTTTTTCGTAAATATTGGGCAGCAGTATCTTGAATTCGCATTTTAATTGCACTAGAATTATTAGTTCCTTGGTCACATGTAGTGGCAAGAACATGAAGGCGACACTCTTTTAGTTTTAAAATTAGCTGCCTTACTATATTTTTAATATCTGCAGGCTTTGCTACGTCATTAACGAAGCTGTAGAAAATTGGTTGCTTCCATTTGCGTTTGATACCACGCAGCATAAATACCTACAAAGGTAATTTATATATATCATCAAATATTATTGAAACACATTTTAATAATTACCTGCACATGATTAGCAATTTTTTCAGATCTTCTATAGCCATAGTCTTCGAATCCATGAACAATATTGCAATTACCATTCCATGATAAATTTGGAGCAATGCTTATTTCGTCAAACAGAAGTATACAATATTTATCTAAAGGGCGCTTAAAATTGGTAGCTTCAGCTTTTAAAATATCAAATATGCACTGATTGAAGCCTGGTTTTATTGATATTTGGTTACACAGCTTCAACAGTCTTGCACGTGAAGGTAGTGAAAAAATCTTCAATAGGTATTTGTAGCAACTACCACTTTGTTTATAAAATGATAAAGCTAACACCTTATCTTCTACAGTAAATCGGCAGCCTCTTGGTTTTTTAGCGGTGCATTCAATTTGGCTTTTAGAGAACCGTGCACGGAATTTGTCCATTGTACTTGTTGCCTTTATAAATGCCTCATCTTTTGACATTTTGGTTGCAGCAGCCAATCTCTGTTTGAAAGACAATGTACGTCTTGAAACAGATGCCGCCTTTTGTTTAAAATAGCGGGCTTGTTGGTAGAGAAACCTTGCTTTCGGTGTTAAGTCTGTTTGCCTTGTGACATTAATGGCAGTTAATACTTTTCGAGAAGCTACAATTTAAACATAATAAGATACTGTTATATTTCATATCTTTATTTAAGTACTTACTTTTGGTGGGTGTTTTACAAACAGCAGGAGTGCTTTCTTCACAAACTTTATTTTCTGTGACAAATTCAATTACCATAGGGCTTGTAGGTGTTTGTTCAAATTCTTGTGTTTCAACCGTATCAGTTGTAACAGTGTGAAGAGTAACATTTTCAGAAATATTTTTTGCAGTTGTCGTAACTTCTAAAGGGGGCAAGGCATATGAATGTTCATGTAATACAGTCCGATTAATACAGTATTGCTGTATTATATTTACAGCTGATTCTACAATACAGAAAAAATATTTGTACTCTAGTGAAAGTAATATTTTAGGTTTTTATTTATTTGTTGCACATATATGTAGCATTCATAAAAATAAATTTTACGTACCAGTAATAAAAAGGCTTGGACGAGCACTTCTAAGTAGTCTGTTATTCGAACCAAAGTCCTCCTCAAGGAAATGTTGCCTGCATACTCTTTTATTTGCAAAAACAGTTTTTGGGGGAAGAGAAAACACATCTTTGCTTCCACACGCATTAATCCACATGTTGAACCTATTCAAATCTGTTTCCGGATTCGGGAACCTATGCCTACTGGAAATACAATCCTTGCAACCAAAAACTGAACAATTGACGACTGGCATGGTGCTAATAATTAATAATCAACAAGCTAAAACAAAATTTTTCTATTTAGGTATCATAAAGTATTTACAATATTTCTAATTTTGTACTCACCTGTTTTAATGTTTGCAAACAATTAATAATAGGATTTACGTTGGAGTTTATACAACATTAAAGTCTATAACACAAAATTAAACACTGTAAATACACTGCGGATAAATGAAAATGCAACACCTATAGCGCATAAATATATTGGAACGAAATTTGGGTGTAAGTTAGATATTCACAAGGATAACAAACGATTAAATTTTCAAACTTCTACGTTGAGTATATGTATAGTTATTCCAAAACGGTTTAATAATGAGTGTGACTCCCACGAGCTCTAATGCATTCCCCCACTCGGCGCATCATGTTGTTAAACAAATATGAAATTTTTTCCTGCGGTATAAGATCCCATTCCACTTACAGCCTCTCTTCCAGTTCATCAACCGTCGCAGGATTCGCATCGTAACTCTTTATTTGGCGACCAATGATATCACACACATGTTCAATTGGTGACAAATCCGGAGATCTCGCCGGCCAGGGAAAAACGGGAATATCAGACTGACGCAAAAAGGTCATAGCCACATCACAAACATGCGGTTGTGCGTTGTCCTGCTGGTATATGGCATCTGGGATGACTCTTATAAATGATAACAACAACGGTTCCAAAACGTAATCAACAAAGCGCTGACCAGTCAAAGTGCCTCTTATAATCACCAACGGTGATCTACCATCATAACTGATAGCGTCCCAAATCATAACCCCTCGAGTAGCAGCCGTCTCCCGATTTTTTATGCAGTCCGAACTGTGTCGTTCATTTCTAAGCCGTCTGACCTGTATTCGACCATCATGCCAATCTAAAGAGAACCGAGATTCGTCGCTAAACACTACCTGGCGCCAGTCATTATCCCAATTTCGTCTTTCGGTGCACCATTCATATCTACCAATTTTGAGAAAAATAGGATTAGATACCATTTATAGGTGTTGCATTTTCATTTATCCACAGTGTACAAAATAAGGTCTAGGTATACAGTGTGTAAATTAATGTCGTGCAGATATTTCAGGGGGTGATAGTACTCGGCAAAATAAGAAAAAAAATGTTAATATACACATGATCAAAAACGCGCCATTTTCGATATACAGAGCGGCGAAGTTTCAAGTTTTTTTTTCGTATTTTGCGTTTTTCTCCCGTATGTTTTGATATAATTATTTGAAATTTAGTACAGCTACTATCTTTTAGAATCTCTACAATAAAATGTCCAAATCATCAGTTGCAGTATACAGGGTGTTACATTTCTTTGGGTCACCGACACATTTTACCTTCCGGAACTTTTTTTTTGAGCACCTTGTATAAATTTTTATATCATAATTGAATTCCCTGTTCTTTTCGCCGGCTTTTTGGTTTTTTCCATTATTCCCGTATCTGTCACCATTTCAGAGTTATTTTAAAAAATAGCGATCAATACAAACCAAGTGTAGTTGAAATAAAGTAGAGTCAAAATACAGTTTTTTTTTTTTTTCAAATAATTATCTCAAAACATACGGGAGAAAAACGCAAAATACGAAAAAAAACTTGAAACTTCACCGCCCTGTATATCGAAAATGGCGCATTTTTGATCATGTGTATATTAACATTTTTTTCTTATTTTGCCGAGTACTATCACCCCCTGAAATATCTGCACGACATTAATTTACACCCTGTATACGCAAAATTAAAAATACACGGAGCGCGTTGAAAGTCACTTCGTATTTAAACAGAAACCTACCTTAAAATAGTTTATAATAGCTTTTTAAACAATCGTTTAATAAAATGGGCACGGTAAATTACAAATTAACCACAAACAAAACACGTGTTAACAAACACAACAAAATAGGTTAGGTTAGCAGCACAGAACACTATTATGTTAGCAGACCACGTGCAGGGTTGCCAACCTCTTCAATTCAAAAAATCGTACTGTCCCTAAAAAAAAATCGTATTTTGCCGCCCTAAATCGTATTCTTTATAAAACAGTGGCGTACGAAAAAAAAAAGTTTGAAACACAAACCGAAACCGTAAACACAATACAAAACTGCAATAATACAAATGTCACTATAAGCGAACTGAAAAATTTTCCAGAAGTGCTATCAAAAAATCTAATTACGATACAAGCAGATTTAACACTTGCTATATCAATTGATTCATCGGTTAGTATGCTAAATTTGGTGGTAGTTATTTTATTACGCAAATCAATCTTCGCAATATCCAATTACATTTTTTACTATACCAGTTGCTTTAGTTCTTTTAAGCTGCATATTTTGCGCAATTTTTGAGTCAGGAAAACTGCTTTTAAGGAGCGGTTCTAAATGATCCGATGCTAAAAATGCAATATTATGCTCAACAAGAAATCCACATATTTTTATTTCAGCATTATTTGTTTGTCGATTGAATTTAGTTCTTCCTGCGATTGTCCTCTACTTAAAAAGCAGGTCAAACTGTTAGTATTTGAAATTGATTTCAAATTTTTAAGGTGTTTAGCCGACTTTGAATGGATTTTTATTACGGTTAATTCAGAAATAAACACTTTGTCGCACGCTTTGCACCGTGCTTTGTCCACTTTGCCTACTACCTTTTCCAACCAATATTTAAACTCGGTATTTTTCAACCAGTCCTTACGGAAAAAACTGTTTTCGGTGTACCTGCTTGCTTCGCTTTCTACTTCTAGGTTTTTTATGAGTTGACGACTCTATTTCTGAATAATCAGTACTAGAACCAGATGCAGTAGCATCCATGCTACCCTCACAAGTCACAAGTCACAATATAGAAAACTTGTGTCTCGTATCAACAACACACGCACATGGAAATCGAAACTCGAAACAAATGTTTTAAGGTTATGCGTTATGGGGTTATGGTATGGTGACAAACTTTAAAGCGTGACACGTGGCTTCAGTGCGCAGACGTCCGATTTGAATTTTGATTTAGTTGGTATCGAAATTTAATTTTATTAAATTTTTTTGGTAATTTATAAATATTGAAGTGGATAGACAAAATAATCGTATTTATGGGTACGATTTTGGGTAGCAAATCGTACATCGTACGCAGTAACAAATTATCGTACCAATACGATTATACTCGTACGGTTGGCAACACTGACCACGTGTGACAACAACCGCAGTAAAACAGAGACAACACAGAACATTACAACAGAGACAACAACAATGTTTATGGCGGTAGTTTTAAAATGTTCAGCGCCACCAGTGAGTTGGCAATAATCTTATCGGCCATACTTTAAGGTTTCGTTTGTTACCGTACGAGTTAGCATACCGTGGTTGCTATACACTTTAGAAGAGTTGTTATCGAAAGCAGTGTTATTAGGTATGATTACTTGCTCTATAACGTGAATTTTCTGTACTTCTTTTAGCACTAGAGAGTGAGATGCATTTGCGGCATCACCGTAGTTGTTAGAGGGAACAACTTCATCATAGACAGTTGTATTATTTGAGGGTATACTGTGATGAAAATTCTCAAAATCGACAGGCATACGATCAAACTCGGTTTGTGTAAATAGAATTTCATTTTCTAATTCGAATAAATCAGGGCTCATAGCAATTGGGTTGGCATTCTCCTTATTCATGTTCGGATACAAATTGTCGAAGTCAGCACGCCGAGGTTCATCTGTTTCCTTATTTTGATTTTCAAAGTGAGCAACTAAGTTATTATTTTCTTTTGCCATTTCCAAAATTATATCTGTTCTGGTATTAAATTTTACTTTTGGCGAAGGAAACATTGTGCTAAGAAGAATGAGAATTAAAATCACTACGTGATGTAATATAATCTTTGATGAAATAGTTATTTTCATAACAAGTGCGGGAAGATATCGATTCCGAAACAAATGCAGGAGGTTAAAGAAACGAGCGAAGCGAGTTTCGGTTCCTGCATGAGTTTCGGAATCGCTCTTCCCGCACTTGTTTTTAAAGTCGCATTTTTTATTTTAGCGTGTTACCATATGGTTAATGGTTACGCTAGGCGCATATGTGAACACTTTTGGTTTTAATGTAGATAAAAAAAAATTTTGAAAAGCCTTTATTTAGTTTGAAAATTCACATAAGAAACAGAGTAAATTAAAACAAATATCTTATAATATAAGTTTACTTTGTGTGAAAGATAGCAAAGCACTCGATGCATAGCCTCACATCACATTTCTTGCATATCGTTCTGACATGTGAACTACATCCTTCTCCTGCCCACCGTCTTCGTTTATTGTTTATGGTACGAGTTATCAGGTGATCTGTACAATCGTAACGCAAATCAGAAATTCTATGCAGAGTAACTGAGGTAGATGATGTTGAAGTTGAAGTTCTTCCTGGCCCTTTTGGGGGAACGCCATCAGATGTTAAATAATTGTGGACAATAGACCTTCTAAATTCAAGTTGCGGCAACTTTCCTCCGGATTTTTTGTGAGTCTGCCATGCATTGTGTATACAAGTATCCAATAACCAAGTGAATAAGCACCACCACCATTTCTTGCTACGTACTGCGACGCGGTATTCTTTAATGTTCTCGTCGATTCTGTCAGTCCCTCCCATGGAGCGATTATATTTAGCTGTAGCATTTGGTCGGAGTATTTGAACACTTTTCTTTTTAGCCCTGGAAAAGCGTCGGACATTACTAAGTGGATGCACACCAAAACATGTTGATGCTGCTGTTATCACACCATCGTCTAACCAACGGAGAAACAAAATTCCATCATCTTTGTCAATAACAGATTCGAATGTTCCCCATGCCATCTTTTCCATAGCTTTCTTTCCTGTAAGTGTACATGATGTTGGAATCCTGTTTCCTCTGAGAGTACCAGTACTCTGATAACCACTATCTTTTAGAAACTTCAATAGAGATATTCCAGTAAACAAGTTATCAAAGTACAGTTTGAACGGACAAAATCCTTTTGCATTCTTTACTTCATCTAACATAGTTACTAGCGGTTCCGAGGCTTTGCCAAACAATTTTTCGTACTCAATAGTTCGACGGGGGTTATTGCCCTAGTACATTTCAAAATCGATAAGGTACCCTGAGGGTGTATTCAGGCACCAGATCTTATACCCAAAACATATGGGCTTACCTCGGATGAATTACTTGCAACTGTCTCTTCCAAAGTACTTTACCATACTTTCATCATAGCACAGGTGTTCTTTCAGTTCAAAGAAATTCAAAAATCTAGTTTTCATTTTATCCATCAACGGCCTCAATTTCCATATTTTATATGACGCGCCAGGGTGGTTGTTGTCAGAAAAATGCAAAAATCTGTATATCTCTAAAAAAACTGTTTCTTCGTATAGCATTATAGATTGGCTCGTTTCTCATATAACTATGTACATCCCAATAAAACCTGTTTCCAGGCAGTTCGCAATACCCGCTAACTATCAGAAGTCATAGAAAACGCTTAATTTCCGACATCGATATCTTCGGGCTTGAACAATTCAGAAAGGATGCATAGCGTGTTGATTCTTCCAACAAAAACAGCATGTTTTCCTCGTCGTTATTATACCGGGTGTCAACGAAACCTGGGGCACCTCCATAATTTTTTTATTTTTTAAGGTATCTAAATGAAATTTGGTATATGTAATATACTCTTTAATTGGCGTTTGCTGACATAGGAAACAAGTTTCTGTCACTTCCGGTTTCGACGGAATTGACATCAACTTTGATATTTTAAATGGAACACCCTGTATGTTTATACATTTTTGGAATCTCCATTCAATTTTACGTATGGTAGTATCAAGTTTGAAACATTTTGATGACAAAATAACTACTTACAGAAGAGTTTATTTATTAATCTAAGGTGCCATGACCTTCGTAAAATGGAAGTCAGGGTGCTACGACACTCAAAACAAATTATTTTAGCACTTCAACTGTAACAAGTCTGTCCTTTTTTTGTCCATTTCATTTGTTTCACTTGTTTTGAAACCCAGTATCTAGATTTAAATGTTCAAAATATGTTTTTTTTTGAACGGAGAGTGTTATTCCGAATTACATTTTCATATTAATCCCGTGTTATTGGTATCAATAAAATCCTTGAAAAACGCTCGTTTTTAATATCATAGTGTCCCACCCTAGTGCCATTTGAAAAAATAGAGTTATTCTCGAAAAAGCATTTTTGCCAACTTTATGCCATTCTAATACAGCAACTAAAATAGTTAAAGTTCTAAAACAATTTGTCTCGAGTGTTGGGGCATCTTGACTTTCATTTGGCGTTAGTCATGGCACTCTAGATTAATTTCTGCAAAAATTTACTCTGTCATCAAAATGTTTCGAACTTGATACTACCATACGTAAAATTGAATGGAGATTCCAAAAATGTATAAATATATAGGGTGTTCCATTTAAAATAACAAAGTTGTAGTCAATTCCGGTGAAACCGGAAGTGACAGAAACTTGTTTCCTATGTCAACAAATGCCATTTAAAGAGTATATTAAACATACCAAATTTCATTTAGATATCTTAAAAAATAAAAAAATTATGAGGGTGCCCCAGGTTTCGTTGACACCCTGTATATTATTATTTGTTTATATTCTCAGCAATTAGATTGTTCACTTCGTGACACTTCTCGACAACTTCACCCTTCCGCACTTTTTTCTTCAGAACTACTTCACAGTTACCTGTGATTGTCCCAGTCAGTGGCGTATTTACGTTTTGTTTCTGGGGGCGGTCCAACTGGATATTGAGATGGGTAGATGGGTACCTACGCGAGTTCTGTGAAGTTTAAATAGATAAGTATTATTGGAATGAAGTACAACAGGTGATTAACCAAATTTACCAAATCAAAAATAAAAAAAAAACATATAAATGATTCTTTAATAATTCACCTTAAAAATGAAATAAACAAAGTATTGTTAGATCATGAGAATAAAGTGTATGAATCAGGTCATAGCTGCGAAATCAAATTACCGAGCAATGTTCTGGGGCTACACGTCCAGATCGAACGATTCAACTGTACAAAATGCTATAAAAAAAGTACCTAAGTAAATATGGAACGAAATTTCACCAAATAAACAATAAATTATATAATAAAATTATATAAATTAAATAATAAAATCCAGTTTTCTTGGATTCTTGGCTAGTTCTTCTATTACCTCCGATGAAGATAAATTAATTTCCTTATGAATTGACAATGAAGCCAGACCGTTTAATCGTCCCTGCAAAAAAACATTATTACAAGTGATTCTTCTAGCAACCTATAAAAACTTCATTTACATCAGATATTGTATTCCTCAAATAAGTTTTGATTCTCTTTAGCGTTGAAAAAGATCTCTCAGAAGAAGCGTTTGAAACGGGCAATGTAGCCAGAATTTGGAGCAATCGAAAAATATTTGGATAGATCTCCAGACTGCATATTTGCAAAGCAGCCATTGCATTTAAGGGTTTGTCCTCTGTGTCTAATATCTTCCGGCGCCACAGTTTAAATTCAGAAAGAGCATCATCTTTTGCAGTAACTAGGTCCGTTTCATAAAAAGTTGCCAATCTTCTAAAGTCTTTTTCATCCTCTTCGTTACAATTAGAAGATTTTGGGTCTGGGGGCGGTCCGGACCCGCTGGACCGCCCCCATAAATACGCCACTGGTCCCAGTGCAGTAGCTGTTCCAGTTTAGTAGCGTTGACGCTAAGGAATGGCATAAAAATTATTCATACATTTTCAAATACAACAGAATTATTTTGATTAACAATATAAGCAACACTGAATAGATTCTGATTCATGTTTGGAATAAACATTGTTTTTATTTTATCAGAAACCTTAAAGTAAGCACAATATTACCTATTTTATCCGATTTTAATGAAAAACCACCACCTATTTCTGTATCGACAGGATTTTGTAAAGTTGTATATTCAGAAAGGTACTTATCTGAATTTATAATATGATCTGAACAGGCACTATCCAATATCCATTTAACCTCTTCGGTTGTTGTTGTCTGAATCTCGTCCATAATCTCAGCTTTTGTCGCGATGATAAATGTAAGTTGTGTGGAACCCCACCCCATGCATTCCAGAATCTGATGTCACGGCCGTACATTAGTCCGAGAGATTTCGTTACGATACTGTAACAAAATATATTGTTTTGTATTTTGGGGTACTTTACGCGGAACCCTTGACAAGTACTGATGGAACCCTAGGGTTCCGCGGAACCCACTTTGAGAAACACTGTTCTACAGTAACGTTGTATGTTGTATGTCCAAATCGGTTTGAACTCAAAATACATTTTTGCATTATCTTGGTGTCTAGAACTTGACTTGCTGCGATGAAAATTTCTTGGATTATGATATTTTTCTTGACGAGGCTTTTGGTAATAATTATTCTGGATTAAAGTGTTTGCTATTTTTCGGCGTCTGGGTACTACAAGCTTGGAAGTTGTTCTTAACACTGTCGCCATTGCTTTCTCGCTTTGATGTGTGATGTGATAACTTTTCCGGTAGTGTTCGCAACAAGTAGTTTAATTTATCATCATTATTTACTGTTTCTCCATTATTTTTGAGCTCATTAATAAGTCGTTCAAAGTCATTAAAGAATTCAATCGGGTTTCCATTTTCCTTTATTTTTAGATTGTAATTGCTGTTTAATTAAATAAAAAGCAACACTGAAGGAATACAAAGTTTATTTAGAAAATGAAACTAAAATATGAGAGCTCCTTACAATAGCAACTACCTGTAGTGACCATTACTTTTCCTGTGTATATAAAAGATTTATGCGCGCCAATCCGCCGCGTGGGTGTTGCTAGTTATGCGTTGAAATATTCACGTAATCTGGGAACAAAATCTGAAATATTATTTTTTTTGTTTCGGTAAACAATTCGCTAGGAACTCGGTATTTTCGCCGTGGACCATTTCCGCTGTGGTAGAATTAATGCCCTCTTTTAGGGCTGTTCTTATTCCAAGTAAGATAGCTGGAAGTGCTTCAACCAAATGGTTGTGGTTGTAACTTTTAATTGTACCTTTTAACTGCCAGTTATCGCAGTGGAACGTTGGCCTGCGTTTATTCGTGACATTGAGCGTTGCAGCGTCTGCTCGCGAAAGCCCTGAACACGTTGAATGGAATAGCAATCGGCATTTGTCACATAATTTCTTTTTCGGAGCCAAACGACTTTCTTTTGTGTTTTATTTTCATAGCGTATTATCCTGCCCAACTATGGAGAAAGGCAGTAACTACTAACCAACAAATTTGTGGCAAATCGAGTTTAACTTTGATGGCTTTAGCCGAAGGCTTGCCAAGACAGATTACTAGCAAAACCTAGGTTTATCATTAAAAAAGGGTCTCCGAATTTAGTTTTAATAACCAAAAAAACAAATAAACGGCATATGAATACATAAATACATATACTGCTTCTTTCCATTGATTTAAGTAATTCTTTATGCATTATTAAAAGCAGTAAGTGGCATATGCTGCTTTGTTGCGTTGTTTTTGAATTTACTGCCTTTTTTCATTGCAAGATGTAATAAATATACAAACGAACACAAAACACAGTAAATAACTAAATATATTTATCTTTTTATTTAGATTTAAATATACAAACGAACATAAAACACAGTTAATAACGAATAGGGGAGAGCGGGGCACAGTGGTCACATTTTTGAAAAAAAATTTAGTGGAGAAAAACTAACGTACTTATGAAAAATCTGTGGCAAGGCGATTAAACTAAGAGCTTTTGTTTATATTGTCATGAAGTTACACAAAGAATAAATCAATAATAAGCGAACAGATGACATATATTGAAAATACAGATTTGTGCCCACTGTACCCCACGGGTGGGGTAGAATGGCCATAGACCAGGGGTACAGTGGTCACAGCTTACAAGCACACCATAAAAAATTTTAAATAATAAAAAATCAATATTATATTTCAAAAATTAAAAAACTCAACATACATTATAATTACTTAAATCTACACCAAAATGCAACATCTCCTTAGACCTGGCCGTGCCCTTAGTTTTTGTGGGATCTGGAAGTTTACAAACGACATCTTCGATTTCAATAACTGATTCATCTTTTATAGCTGGAAAAGTAAAATGTCTATTATGTTTTCTTAAAAAATTTACAGTAAACTCTGTGTTCCCATTAGCTTCTACAATTTTTCCAATATAATATTTAATAGTTTTTTTTGTTGAAAACTTAACAAGAACATAGTTATCTTTGTGTATATTGGCAATGTCTAAATCACAATCGTCTTCAAAATCTTCAGGACTGTTGCTATCTTCACTATCTAATAGTTCAACTTGGGTGTCGGTATCACTATCGCTTTTTTCATCATATAAAGTTTTTTTTGATTTCTTATTCTGTTTAATTCCTTTTACATCTTTTGCGACAATTTTCCTTTTCACTATATTAATTTTTGTATTGGTTTTGATATTGTACTGTTCTTCAATTTGTTTTAACACTGGAGTGTCAGTTAAAATTGTAGTATGCTTTTTTGACGGGGCTTTCTGTTTTTGTTGACTGAAGTTGAACTACATTTGGGATATGGTCTTATCATTGCAGGAGTTATAATGGCTGTGTTGTTTAAATCGGGGGGTGGCGTTTTATGTCCTGGAATCGACGAGCATGAAGGTATTTCTTGGATTTCGTTATTTCCAACTGAACCTTCTATATTCTCCTCATTTTGGCAAACAGGAACGTCTGTCACATCAGCAGCCATATATTCATGCTCCTCAAAGATATGTTTATTAAAAGGGAATATTCCCGTACAGCGAAATCCAGATATAATATTTGGCGTAGAAAACGCTTTGGGATATGCTTTACCCAATAATTCTGCCACCTCATATATTGAAATTCTTTTTCCGGGATTATTTAAAAGCCAGGATTTTGCAGCATCACTATAAAAGTCTTCTAATGGTTTGAAAACTGTCCTATCTAAGGGCTGCAATTTGTGGCTTGTATGAGGTGGCAGGGTTAGTAAGCTGATTCCATTTTCTTTAGCCAGTTTAATAGCAGTCACTGCAATATGTGTCTCATGGTTATCCATGATTAATAAGACAGGAGATGCCCTCGAAGGTTTTATGTGGCTGATGAAATGATGCATCCATTGAATAAAGATGTCACTGGAGCTCCAGCCAGTTGGTGTTGCAGATCCTTTTGTGCCTGCTGGGGCGCCGTTTAGCATGTGTTGCTTGTAGTGGACTCTTGGGAAAACCATAAAGGGGGGCACCGCATTACCAACAGCATTTATAGCTCCTATTACTGTAACAAGGCTGCCTCTTTCGGCAGATGTTAGTTGATTCACCTGTTTTGAGCCTTTTGGTGCTATTACTCTCCTGGGTTTTTGAACCGTTGTAAGGCCGGTTTCATCCATGTTGAAAATTGCTTCTGGACCAAACTTATATATTTCTAGTAATAGTTCCAAATTGTTAAAAAAATTATTAACGACTGCTTTATTAAATCCCATAGCCCTTGCTATTGACGTCGACTCTGGCTTTCTTAGACTTAAATTTTTCTGGCGCTTCAGAAAAGCATGCAGCCAATCTTTTCCTGCTGCTTTGTTTTTTTCCCAAGATACTGGAATCTGTTTACCATTACCTTTGGCAAATTCATATGCTAATTGCTTTGCTGATTGTGGAGTTAAACCATGAAATAGCCTGGAACTTGTTTGCAAGTAATCATTTAACATTTCTTCTTCTACAGCGTTAAAAATTTGTCGAACATTATAATTAGGAGACATCGAGGGCACGTCTAATAAAGTGGCAGTTTCCCATTCTATATCTGTTTCTCTGCACTTCTTAACATATCTAGTTAAAGTTGTTCTGGGTATAGTATTGATATTTGCTGCTCTTTTGATCGACCAACCCTCATTTAACACCTGTCTTACAGCAAACATCATAGACTCCTTGTCAGTTAGACCGATTTGGGTTTTTCTTATTCTGTTTCTGACCATTTTTATTATAAATCCGTTCACTGAAATAAATTTATCATGACAAGGCTTTACAGAATTTGTATGAGGCACAGTGGTCACTACTAATTTAAATCTGGCAAGCAGTGACCACTGTTCCCGACATTTTTATGACCACTGTACCCCAAACCCGCCATTTTTAACAAATTGCTAATAATTATTTTACAATGTTCTTTTTTAATAATCTGTTAAAGTAATCATAATCTCTGATCTATGTGTATTACAAAAATATAAGACTTGAATATTACCTGGTACACTTTTGGTAACAAAAACAAAATTTTTAACCACACAAGTTTTTACTCACACTATCTAAAAATTGTTAAATGTGAACCAACCGAAAACTGCAGTCTGTACACAGTCGGTAGCAACGTTCATTTAAACTTTGTCAACTAAGTATTCTGTCTACTAGATGGCGCCCTTATGCATATTATAGTTTTAAAATTATTTAAAAGTGACCACTGTACCCCTATGTCCACCGTGCCCCGCTCTACCCTACATCTTTTTATTTAGATTTTCTTTTATTGCAGGTTTTTTTAACAATTTCGGCGTTAATAATAGTAACTGGCAAATTTAACCAAAATTCCTTCCTGTTGTCGTCCATAAGTCCTAATAAATTTTTTATTATAGCGTCCTCTTTTTCTTCAGTTATTCCACATGGAATACTGTGGCAGGCTGGATCTGGAATTTCCTTTTTCTTGTATACGTCGCCTCGTAGAAAATTAAGTATTTTAAACTCACTAGAATTTAGGTCAGACTTAATCTGTAAATCGAAAGAACCTCGGCAGACCTTCACTTGGTTAATATTGGACAAAAGTATTTTTTCGTTTTCGATTGTGTTTCTTTTGTGGGCAGAAGAAAAATCTTTAAAATCATAAAAATCATCAAGATTCATAACTTTTGTTGTAATTTTTCCACTGTTTGACTCTTGTATTGCTTGAACAAAGTCATTGAAATCTTGTGTCTTTTTTTGTCGCTTTAATGACAGTTCTATTTGATGATGCAGGGAATCGGCTGACATGAAAGTGTGCCCTGGTTCTAAATAGTTCACTAAGATCGTCTCAGCAGCTATCTTAGACGAATTGACAATATAGACGAGAAACGACACAAAGGCCCAGTTTTTATTCTGAGCTGAACAATTGTCCAACCAGAATATAAATGTTCGGCGTCACGATTATGAAGTGTAAACTGAAAGAACGTGCTGATTAATTCCTCTTTTCCCCGGCCACGAATAGCTTCATGCCAAACAACTGCAACGGGCAGAACCTTTTTGTTTTTTGTCCCAAGGGGTACAAATGTTTCGTTGTATAAAACGAGTCTTTGTGCAAACAAAACTTTTTTAAAGTTTTCCATTCTAGGCAGCATTATTATTTTTTCCAAATCTGCCGAAACGCAAATAGTTTTTGATTCATATTCAATAGCTGCATTTTTTTGATATAAATGTCGCGCAGTATTTGTACGGGTTATATGGTCTGACCATTTTGTACATGTCTCACATTCTGGATCAAGGTCTTCACGCTTATGGGGATGCAGGTCCATCATTTCACATTGCTCGCACTCCTCATTTCCAAGTTTAGTAAATCTAATATTTTCAGTAAACAGTATTTTGCGGTAAGCTTCGTACCCGCATTTATATTGCGGAAATTTTTCCAAAAAGTCTTCGTGCATAATTTTTACCGTAACGTCGCTAGGTAAATATTTAACTCTGGGCGCATGTTCTCGACGATAGTGGGATATTGATGGATTGAACGAATTTACATGTGCCAATATCACTTGCCTGTCAAGTTTGTTAGGAGGTGGTTTTTTTCCTCTTTGGACCTCGTTTGGAATGATAGAACCTGCTGCAGATTTATGTAGCACGTTAAAAATCACTTTATCATTCTTGTGATGGTATCCAAGTGTCCCCAGATAAAATGTTTTACAAACATCCACATATTTTCCAGACTCTTGTAGTAGTCTGTAGCAAAATGTCATGTTCCTTTGTGAATTGCCAGTTTTTGTCCTTCTCTTAACTGGCACCCGTGAACACGAATTCAGTATGAATCTTCGCTGATCATTCCAAGATAGTAGCCAATAGTTTTGGTGTATTGATTTCCGCTGATCAAAACCTATTAATTTATTGCACCCCTTGTTGCATGTCGTTTTGCAGGGATCTCGAAGTGGGTGCTTGCTTCTAGTTTTTAGTTTAGCTCTTTCTTTTCTGCTCATGGTGTGTTTTCGTTTTTTAATGTTTCTTTTTACAGAATTTCTCAATGCCGACAAAGGCATGTCGTCATCTGAGCTTGCCTTTTCAGCTTCCACCGAGACTTCCATGGGGTGTGATTCTTCATTGTTTGCTTCATTTCTAAGAATATCGTCTTGACTTGGGGATTGAGCTCCTTCTGCTAGCACGTCATAATTTATGTCTGTAACAAGTGTAACATTTGATATTTCAAACTCTGTTTCCTCGTTTCTTAAAGTGTTTAGTATAATACTAGGCCCTTCAAAATTGTTTGATTCAATTTGAAAATCTATCTCAACTCCTAAGATTTTAAGTCGCTCGTGTTCTTCAGGTTCGATGATTGTTGAATCTGATATGATTGAAGGATTTAGTGTAACCAAATTATCTGAAAAGAAGAAAAAATATCAAACTTCTCACAAATTTTCCGGACTAGGCCGGGAAGTGCTACTTTCTCAAAGAAAAAGCGTCCGGGAAGCGTGTACGGTAGTCGAAAAAAATAATTCCATAATCCGCTTACCGGTTTCACCTCGGGTTTCACCTTCAGCATGTATGATAATATCATGTTTGAGAGCTTCTTCAATAATACTCGTATTATTAACAGGAGTAGTCATGTGTCTTGGATTAGTAATTGTACTTTTTTCCAAATCTTGCTTTTTAAGAGCTATTTCTAATATAAGTTCATTTCTTGTGAGCCTGTTGAAAAAAAAATGAAATTGTATTTAGCAAAGTTAGGTTAAAGTAGTTAAACCAAATTGTTAGTTAGACTACAAAAGGCGTTTGTATATTATTATCATTAATATTACAGTAGACAAGCGATAATGTGAACAAAATAAAACAAGGCGTGTTCACGTTTGCGATTTGTTCATGTTATCGAATAGTAGTGATTTTCTACTAGAAACTGATAAAAAAAGATCAAAAATAAAGTAAAAATTGTTTATTAACGTTTTACACTAAAATACAAGCTACTGTTGCAGAAAAAAATCAGAAATTTTGAATTGAAACGTTTACTGCTAAACTAAACACTCTGAACACAAGCAACAATTACGTTTTTAATGCATCAGCTTTAAAAGAGATTTGGCTCCACGGAAAACGGTTGTATTTATTTAACTGTACTAAATAGAAACGCGTGTCTACTGTACTTACCGCTTTTTATCCATTTTTATTTTCTACGCAGTATGACATAAAAATAATTCACAAACTCAACGTTTTTATAAATACCGTGGCGAACAACAACTGACGGCGCGGCGGTTTGAATGAAACTGACAAGTAGAGTGACACTTGAGCTAGATAGAGATGTGAAACTATCGTGATTAAGTAGTACCAACCGATAAAATCGATGTTTCGTCTCTATCGAACTATGGCTAGTAGTTAACGTAATATTTATTTATTTAATATTTATATTTAATAATAGAAAACGTTTCTATTCTAATAGTTATTTGTATACTAAGGCCGAACCGAACACCGTGATCCTTTACACTTCTGTTGATTCCATCAATTATTATATCCTGCTCCATGTCACTAGAAGAACCACTAGAATTTCTGTAGCATACATGAGTCTTACTTTTGTTTGAGAAAGAACGCATGCTACAAAATTTATTACGTACTCCGAAGAACAGTAACTTTCCCGTTCTCTTTCCAATAATTACTGCAACTCCTGACAATGACGTAAAACCATGACCATAAGACCTCTTGGCCCATCCACCGTCAATTATAACAGTTATATAAATGGAATGCCATCTTCTACGTCTCCTACTTCAATTGCTTGTTTTGCCTCTTTTTTGTCCTGCCTCCAACATTTGCTTATGCAGATCTTCCTTCCACTGCTCGCCTACCATTATATCCATTTTTCTGTAGTATTTGGGGGTCATTAGTGGAATATCTAAGTTATTCAGGAATTCCTCTGTTTGGGAATATTCAATTCCAATAGAATTTGCTCCCCATACCACCATTTTATTGATTTGTTAAGGTTACCGGTGGATGTGAATAGATTTTCATGGTTGTTTCACATTGGCAATAAAAACATGAAACTAATCCGGTCCTACGTTCGTCTATGTACTGCATTCTACCTATAGTATAAGAGTGAAGGGCTAATTTTTTTTACGCTGCTTTATAAAGCAATCGATATTTACAGTGCGATCCCTAGTTGGATTATTATTTGGAGGCGATGTACATGTACAATCAGCTTCAATCTCAAGCGATCGTAGGGCATCACTCTTATCAGGCAAACTAAATAGTATATTGCGTCATAAGGGAAGATATAGGCATATTTCATCCCGAAGATTTCTGCTGCACGAGCGAACGAAGTGAGCGAGGGCAGCAAAAGCCGAGGGATGAAATATGCCGTTAGATTCCCGTAGGGCACAAGTTATTTTTCCGCATCCATAAGAAGTTCGTATTAAATAAAAATAGTTATAATATAATATGTACCTACGTTTTTGACATATAACCTCAAATTACACATGTCAAATTTTCGTATTAAAAATAACTTCTATAATGAATTTATGTAAAAAATAATCGTATTTGCTTGAATTTTAAAAAATAATTACACTTATCAATCACTTAAACGAAGATTTTTGTATAATCAAATAATAATTTTGATTCTAAATTCTATCAGTAGATGTCACGTCGATAGCATGCACGGTAAAAACCCGCAAATGTTCATATCGTCCCGCTTTTTCATATTTACCCGCAATCCGCCATTGTTAACCTCAAATGAGATAAATAATCTGTCAATTACATACCATGGATACGGAAAAAAATGTTATTGTTTAAATTATAAATAATTTTTCCGTATCCATGGTATGTAATTGACAGATTATTTATCTCATTTGAGGTTAACAATGGCGGATAGCGGGTAAATATGAAAAAGCGGGACGATATGAACATTTGCGGGTTTTTACCGTGCATGCTATCGACGTGACATCTACCGATAGAATTTAGAATCAAAATTATTATTTGATTATACAAAAATCTTCATTTAAGTGATTGATAAATGTAATTATTTTTTAAAATTCAAGCAAATACGATTATTTTGTATATAAATTCATTATAGAAGTTATTTTTAATACCAAAATTTGACATGTGTAATTTGAGGTTATATGTCAAAAACGTAGGTACGAATTATATTATAACTATTTTTATTTAATACGAACTTCTCATGGATGCGGAAAAATAACTTGTGCCCTACGGGAATCTAACGGCATATTTCATCCCTCGGCTTTTGCTGCCCTCGCTCACTACGTTCGCTCGTGCAGCAGAAATCTTCGGGATGAAATATGCCTATATCTTCCCTTATGACGCAATATACTATATAGTGCATACAATAAAACCAGTAATATACATTGACAATGTATCGTGTAGACATTTTTGTTTATATTTATTAAAAAAAATTCTTAATTAAACAATTTTTAGAAACAGTTCAGGGTTTATTTGGCAACAAATTAAAAAATACCAAAAAAAATGGCTATTTTGATTTACTTAATTTTTCCTGTTTTCGAAAAGACAACATGACAAATAATGATATAAATAGACGGAGAGTTGAATTAGCTCTAAAATATTAAACATTTTCAATTTAAGGGTATCGCGGAATAAGGAGCAATCTTTTAATACCACTCGTGAGGCAAGGAATAGGCTGCCATTTCTGTAAATCAAATATTTGATTATCTTCTTTGCTTCTGTCTTTATCCAAGTTCTTTCATTCATATGATGCCTTTGCTAAATTTAAATATTTATTTGTTTCAACTTCAATAGACTGTCGTTCGCAGTTGTCTGCGTATTTTAGTCGCAATACAGATTTGTCACATTTCCCACATGTATCCAGTTGTGGTTTATATGTAGATTGAATACCTCCACAAACGTTTTTCTGCATACAAATTCTTTCTGAACTTTTTTGGCAGTATTCACAATACAGACGATCCATTTTGGATATTGATCTGAAGACAAATACTTTTTCTGGGAATGTTCTCGAGAATAGTGGCTTTTGTAAGCGGGAAACAGTTTAATCTGTTTTCAAATTGTTTTTTTGTCAAGCTCTGGAATCTTAAATTGCTTTCCATGTTTTCCTCTTTTAGCATCTGTACACATTCCTGTATTGCTGCATCTCTTCTTCTCAACAACGATTCTCACTTTTTTTACAGTAATGAAAAAATGTTTATAAACATTGTCTGGCACACTCCATTTCTTTCTTCAGCATTGTATAAAAAGTATTTCCTTGAAAACTTGCGTCTACTTTCTTTATTATTATCATTTCGTAACCTTTCCACTTTTTTGTATGCTCTGCTACTAAGCCGGCCAAATATTGATTTTGAGCTTCGCTTGAAAGCTCATAAAAATGATCAAAAATAGCTTACCGTATCATGAACAAAAAGGGTACTTTACCTGAAAAGAAAATAGTTTTCGCTTCAATGTCAAGGCCGACTTGTTTTTCAAAAACTGAAAATATTCTTAAAATTCTCTTCAAACCAAGCAGGGCGTAATCCCGCAATCTTAATATAAAATTTGAAAATGTTTAGTCCATCGCACCTTTTGTAATATCAATCCTGGGACACACTGTATACTTGTAAATGAAAACTTACCAAGACTTGCATTATCTCCGGATCTTCAAGTTGTTCTTCAAAGTCCTTTAGATCGCCCAGTGATTTGTTGTAAGAACGTGTTCCCATAGTTTAATTCCGTTGATACTACAAATAATCTTTTCAACGACGGTAAATATGATAAGTTATAAGTCTGCACAAGATAAGGCACGTTGTTAGCGGACATTGTCGGCTGAAAGTTGGTTGTGCAGATCTAAAGTTGCATTCCGGCTTCGACGTAGATCAGTACTCTTATATAATTCGTCAACAAAATAATTATTAACTTTAATTCGAATTACACGGATAACTTGCACACACACCTGTCTTACGATTACGTATTAATTTAATAAATAAACGCTTTGCAGTTATTTTAAATAAAACATTGTTTTTATTTAACCCGAAGTTGGAGTACAACAGATTAAAGGAAAACGATTCTTAATTTGTAAAGGAATATTTTCTCCCGTGGGATTATTTCTCATTACATGGTTTAGATTTAACATTTCATCATGTTTTTTATTCAGCTCATTAGTATCAAATTTAATATCAGCAAGTTGCTCTGCCAGGTTGTGCAATCCTTGCCGAATGATACCTTCTAAATGCATTTGGCATTTTTGTATTTCTTCATAAAGTAAAGATCAAAATGGTAATAATTAAATGTAATAAATACACCTCTTACAAGAAAAATAGTTACTCACCAGTGTTTTTAATAAAATCGTCCATATTTTGATCCTCCTCTAAAAATACGACTTCGGGGTTAGACGTTGGTGTACATGGGTAAATTGATTGTAAATTTTGACGATTTATACTGTTAATGGGAGTGCACATGAAGGCGTTAATAATAGGCTACTTGCACCATTTTCAAATTTAGGTACAATTGAGCGAGAAATGTGTGTTTTATTATGAAACAAAATTATAATTACCAAATAATTGTTATTAGTCACGGTATAAATAAAATAAGTTTAAATAATAATTACGCCACCTAAAACGTATTTGCGCGTGCGCAAAAACGTGGACGTCACTTTCCTGCAATTTACCGCGTGCTGCTCTTGTGACCACGTGTAATAATACGGTGTTTAATTTCTGTACAATAACTTTTGTAATGGAAACGAAGAAAATTGTTCGTAAGTGGTGTATAGTGCCAGGTTGTATAAATACTATTTGTTTATACGGTTGAAAAGAGATAAACTGCTAATTAAATAAACATTTAATTATATTGAACAAATACACACTTCATTATTACAACAGGTCACGGTGCTGTCACCTTACTCTACTGCCCATCACCAGATGGCGCTAAACAATACTACGGCAGAATTGTCGTATATACATTATTCTACAACACCTTCCCCCAATTCTGCAATACATTTATAAGAAACTTAAAATAAAAATATGCATACAAAATTCAATGACATTTCACATTTAGACGATCTCTAAATAGTAATTAACGTCACAAGTCCGGGAACTCATATTTTACAGTACGAGTAAGATGTTTAAAGACGAGGCGACGCAAGGAGCCGAGTCTTGAAACTCGAAACGAGTACTGTAAAAAGAGTTCACGGACGAATGTCGTTATGTATTTTATTTCATACTGTCAACAATTTGATTTTTAATTTTTACATGTGACGCTTTTTCAAAACGTCAACATGTGACATTACTGTGTCAAAGCCGGTAGGTGTGGCTTGGTTAGACTTTTACGGGCTCTGATTGGGTGCATAAAATAACTGTCCGGAAAATGTTGCCAAGCAACATTTTCCGGCTCTGATACCGTAATAGCTCATTTTCCGGACACAAAATGGCGCCGGGAAACTGAATTTACCAGACAGTATGAAATAAATACTTAAACTTAGTTGAATTTAAACCCTTAGTCATTATGTCAGCACACTGCTGATCGGTAGGAACATACACAATCCGTATTATTCCATCGTTAATACAATTTCGTATAAAGTGATGTTTAACATCTATGTGTTTTGACCTTTTTGTTTCGAGAGTACTTGCTATTTTTATACAAGACTGATTATCTTCGTGCACAATGATAGGGTTGAGTTGCTGGTGAACACTATTTTCTAACAACTGCTTAAGAAATAAACATTCAGTTATGCAATTTGATAAAGCTATATATTCAGCCTCAGAACTTGAGAGAGCTACTACCGTTTGTTTCTTTGACTTCCAAAATACAACATTTCTATTCAAATTTAGAATATAACCACTAACACTCTTCCTATCATTGATGTTATTTGCAAAATCTGAATCAACATATGCACTAATGTTAAATTCTGGATTTCCAGATCTTACATATTTTAAACCGTAACTTTCAGTTCCTTTTAAATATTTTAATACATTTTTCAAATGTTTCCAATGAGTTAGGCTATAACAATTTTGAAATTGACTGAAATAGGTAACAGTATAACTCAAATCTGGTCTTGTACCTAACATGATATACATTAAACATCCTATTAGTTGTTTATATGGTACATTTGGAAGATTAGCATCTCCCACTTTTAGATTTAGTTTTGGTTGCACTGGTAATAACGAGTTTTTACAATTTTCCATACCAAATTTTTCCACTACCTTCTTAATTAATGATTTCTGAGAAATACACAAACTATTATTTGACTTTTCAATCTCTAAACCTAAAAATACAATTCTATTTTTGTTAGTTAAATCTTTCATTTCGAATTCTGTTGAAAGTTGATTTTTAATACAAGTCACTTCTGTTTCATCATTTGAAATTATTATCAAGTCATCTACCCAAATTAACAAATAAATTGTAAGTTTGACATACAAACATGGATCTACTGGTGACCTAATAAAATTCTTACTTATTATAAAATTGTGTAAACGATCGTACCAACACTTTGGACTTTCTCTTAAACCGTACAGAGCCTTCTTCAATTTACACACACAATTCGGCTTATAGCCTTTTAAACCTTTAGGTGGGTACATATATACTGGATTCTTCAATTCTCCATTCAAAAATGCTGATTTCACGTCCATTTGATGTATTCTACAATCCTTTTCAACCGCAATTGACAGCAAGACTCTTAATGTCACCATCCTCGCCACTGGTGTGTAAATTTCCTCTTCTGGAGATTCTTCTTGTAGAAAACCTCTCGCTACCAGTCGGGCTTTCTTCAAAACCTCTCCTTGTATTTCTTTTTGAGTGAATACCCATTTTGAGTCTATGATGTTTTCATTAGTAGATGGTCGAACCATGTCCCACGCATCATTTCTTTCCAAATTTGAAATCTCTTCTTTAATCGCCTTTTTCCATCCTTCGTCCTTTATGGCTTCCTCGTACGTTCCTGGATTCTCTGTTGGTAATACTCCAGTTGCCAGTGCTACCATAAAGTTCATATCATAATCCTGAAAATGTTTAGGCACCTTCTTTTCTCTCGTGCTTTTTCTAACTGTAGTCGATTCACCTCTTACTTCATTCGGATTTTCTTCTTCCCTTTCTTCTGCATTACCCATTGGCTCATGATTGGGGTCCTCCTTATTTTCAAATATTTGTAACGGTACCGTTGTACTTGAAACATTTTTGGCTTTTTGTTCATCAAAAATTACACTGCGTGCATTTACAACCTTTTTTTCTTCTGGGTTCCAGAGACGATAACCATTGTTAGTATATCCAACCATAAACATTGGTTTACTATGCTCGTCAAGTTTTCCCCTTAGTTCCTTAGAAATATGGGCATAAGCTCTTGAACCAAAAATTCGTATGTTATTTATTTATTTATTCATTTATTCATTCAAACTACACAGGGCAAAGCCCTAATTACGTAGTTAGCAGCATTAAATTATACATTTCTATCGCTAATGGTCATTTTCCAAATAATACATACGAAATCTTTAAATGATACCGCTGAGGTATAAGAAGCACTACTTATATATAAGTGTATATCTATTCCCATTTGTAATAATTCTTTAATTGTTTTGTGAAAACATTAAGTTCCAACGTTAGGTCTAAATCCAGTAGGTTACCAATTTCGTTAAACAGTCTAAACATTATAATAAATGGCCTGTTGTAAGCATATGTGCTCATAGGTAGGTGGAAGAAAGGTGCTGTTCTGGCAGTTACACGAGGAATTTTAAATTGCATTAAACTTAAGAGGTAATTATCTCTTAATCTATAATTTATAATATTAAAAGCCAACTGCATTAACATTATATTTCTCCTATTTACCAAGCTTTGGATTTCAAATTCTTTTCTTAGTCCAACCGATCTAACATTGTTATAGTCCGGGTAGGTACCAAATTTTTTTGCATAGAGAAACCTTAAAAACCTATTCTGAACTTTTTCAGTTGCTTTTATTACATTGAAGGTGTATGGATGCCAAACTGTACAAGCATATTCTAGCTTCGGTCTAACTAATGTAAAATAAAGAAGTTTTATTGAACTTGTATTTTTGAAATTTATTGTTTGTCGCATTATGAACCCCAAGGTTTTGTAAGCCCCAGCCACTGCAGTATTTATGTGTTTAGTGAAGTTTAATTTATCATCGTAAGTTACTCCCAAATCCTTTATTATAG
The DNA here is from genome assembly GCA_963082815.1 of Melanotus villosus. Lineage (NCBI taxonomy): Eukaryota > Metazoa > Arthropoda > Insecta > Coleoptera > Elateridae > Melanotus > Melanotus villosus. The sequence goes on along the minus strand of OY720425.1, from coordinate 19,400,126 downwards.
TTGTACGTTCTAAACTTACCCCACTAATTTCGTAACCAAATAAGATTTTGTTTTTCTTACGCGAGAGCGATAACACACTGCACTTACTTATATTCAACGGTAGTTCATTCAAACAACTCCACTGATAAATTTCATCAAGATCCTTTTGAAGATTTAGGCAATCATTAATATTAGTTATCTGTCTAAATATTTTTTGATCATCCGCAAAAAGCAAAGGTTGGCAATATCTCATCTGCGAAGGTAGATCATTTATGAAAATCAAGAATAACAATGGTCCTAAAATCGAGCCTTGCGGTACTCCAGAATTTGCTTCAAATTTGCCTGATGTGTTTCCATTGAATTTCACGGTAAGTTTTCGGCTACATAAATAAGAGGCAAAAAATCTTAACAAATTTTTTGATAAACCACATTGGTAAAGCTTTTTTAATAGCAAATCATGATTCACCTTATCGAATGCCTTCTTGAAATCAGTGTAGATTACATCCAACTGATTGTTTCGTTCCAAGCAGTCATAAGCATGATTTGTGAATACTTGCAAGTTAGTAGTTGTGGATTTATTTGAAATGAAACCGTGCTGAGCTTCAGAGATAACGGGCCTGACATGGGATAACAGTTTCTCATGCATTATTACTTCCAACAATTTTGCAGGAGCTGAGATGATAGTAATCGGTCTGTAATTTTCAACATTTGATGTACCCCCTGTCTTGTGTAGCGGAATCGTGATATTTTCTTTCCAACGGTCAGGGAATTTGGCTTGACTAATGCAAAGGTTATATATGAAAAGGAGTGGTTTCTGCAAAAATTCCGAGCAGCCCTTTAGGATGTATGGTGGTATCAAATCACTCCCTGCAGATTTTTTTGGTTTGAGTTTTTTTACTGCTCTATTATAATCTTCCTCATAGATCCGCATATCGTTGAGCATATCCAACTTTTCATTTCTAATAATACCGTTAAAGTCGACATTATATGTACTAACACCGTCTGAATGTACCGATTGAAAGAATTTCGCAAATGTTTCCGACGCTTCTCGATCCGTTAACTCCTTTCCATTATGTTTTATAGCTGTTTTATTTAAATTCGATGCACGTTTGTGGTTCACGAAAGTCCAAAAATTATTAATTGATTTATTAATATTATCCTCCACATCGTTTATATATAATTTGTATGTCTTATCGGTAAGTATTTTTAAGTCTTTTCTTATTTTTTTGTATTGATTAAAGTGAATGTCCGAAATATGCTTTATTCTATTGTAGACTGATTTCCTTTTGCAAAGTTGAAAAATTTCATTTGTAAACCATACAGGATATTTTGACCTTCTCTTTGAAGATAAGGGCACACAATCGTTAAAAATGTTATAAATGATTGAATAAAACTTTTCTACAGCAGTATTTACATTTGTACAATCTAGAACTTCATACCAGTCCGCATCTCGTAACGCATAAACTAACTTTATAAAATTGCATTTTTTGAAATTATATGAAAATATTCTCGGTTCAGGGTCGCCAGTGTGCACGTTTGGGATATCAACTTCCATAACCAGTGATGGGTGATGCAAATCTTCAGGAATTAAGTAATTCTCTTCTCTTGTTACAGTAACTGATTCTGTACAAGTCTCGGGTACCAAAACTAGATCAAGTGTTTTATGATTTGTATTTTTTACAGTGTTTTTTAAAGTTAATGAATGTAGACTGACAAAATTTGAAAGTTCTCTGTGTCTATTATCCAGTAATGATAAATCAGTATCGGGTCCTTCAACACCTTGTAAGTTAAAATCCCCAAGAATAAAGATTTGACTATTGTTATTCTGTGTGTTTGTTTCACAAAATTGAAAGAAGCTTAAATATTGCCCGGCAGCTGCACCCGGTGGTATATAAACATTTACTAACGACAATACATTTTTACCTGATTTTATGTTGACAATTAGGGCTTCATATTGACTATCTAGTGATGTAAAACTACTAATAATTTTAAATTTTTTACTCACGGCTGCCAGAACCCCACCTCCCCTCGACTTGCCAGTTGCAACTCGATTTCTATCGCATCTAATTATGTTGAAGCAATTTAAATCTAAAATTTCTCCATCCCTTATGTCCTCATCTAGCCATGTTTCGGTCAAACAAATAACGTCGTAATCGGAATTCCACGAATATTGATATAATTCATTCAGTTTACTTCTTATACCTCTACAGTTTTGATAATAAATCTTTAATTTCATACAGAATACAAACAAAGAAACTAATTACAATGCAGTTTTCCCTAATTACTTAGTATTCAAATTACGATTAAAATTAACATAAACTCAATTTTTCTTTTAGAGAAATATTAAAGTAGAAATTATTTTAATACTTAGGCGCTACTCTAGCTCTTCATTAACATCCGGCTACTGTTCCACCCGTTCAACCAGGTCCTCCAGCTTCCTTATTTCCATCTTGCTTCCGTTTACTCTGGCAAAAATGATCCCATCTCGAGTCCACACCGATTTAAAGCCGTATTTTTTTATCGCTGCTTGCACGATGATTTGCCTTTTTTTTGTCAGATCTTCTCTTACTACTATACCTGTTCCTTTCAGATTGAATCTGTTCTCGATAAATTTGTTTCTGTCCCTATAGCTTATGAACTTTACTAAAACGGGACGACAGGCATTTTTTCGCTGCTCCTTATCATCACCTCTGGGTTTCAGCTTACCCGTCCTGTGCGATCTTTCTATTAACTCTAGCTTAATATCCACTTTCATATTATTTTTTGCTAAATCCGTAATGAGGCTATCAGTATTTTCGTTCTCTACTTCCGGGATTCCAAACACCCTTACACAATTTCGGCGCGAATACTGTTCATAGCAATCTAAAGCATAATCCAAATTTTTGTTTTCTTTCTTAACCGATCTTAACTCATTCTCCAGTTCTACAATTTTTTTATTTTGTTTATCTAAAGCAGCTGTGACTGCTTTCTCCACCGCCGAATTTATCACTCTCTCCAACGAATTTTTATAGTTATCACCATTTAGCATGTCTTTTATACAGTCTGTAAGCATGCTTTTGATTTGGTCCGTATCGTCTCTGGTAAGCATTGTAGCACTAATTTGCAAAAAGCAATGCCACCTACTACGAGAAATTTATTTCGAAACGCCGACTTTTATTTTACAGACAGCCAGGTATTCACTTTTACAAATATTTTATCTAGAGCGCGCACACACGTCCGTACTACTCGGTGACCATTACAAAATTAGTTATCTGTAGTTACCTTCTGCTGATGCCACAATTCTGCTGGCATTTTCTTAGATTTTACTGCAGAAGTTTGTAATCTGTTCAGAATGTATGTGGCTGTTCGGACTGCTTCACCCCACAAACTTTTTGACATTTCAGTATCATACAATAAGCAACGTGCCATATTTAAGACAGTTCTGTTAAATCGCTCACTTACCCCATTTTGTTCCGGATTTCTTGCAACATTATATTGGATTTGAATTCCTTTTTCCTTGCAAAATTTCTTGAATTGGTAAGAACTATACTCGCCTCCATTATCACAGCGAAATTTACAGATCTTTACCTGAAGCTTTGCCGTAACCATAGCTTCATACTCTTTGAATCGATCAAAAACTTCATTCTTATGCTTCATTAGATACACTTGCGTAAAATGCGTATAATGATCTATAAACGTTACGTAGTATTTCATTCCATCATAAGTTGTTGGTGTAATTGGACCTGCAACATCTGAAGATACAACTTCCAGCACCCGTTTTGCCTTTTTATCTTCTGCAATACTTTTAAATGTTGCTCTCGTTTGTTTTCCTTTAACACACACTTCACAAAAACTCTTCGGTGGATACAGCGATGAATGTCCCATTCTTCTGTGCAAAATATCCAGATCTACATGTGCGACATTCACACTAAAATGACAGAGTTTAAGTGAAATCACATATAAATTTCCTCGAAGATGTCCTTCAACTATAACGTTTTGATTATTACTTATGATTTTCACAGTTCCGTTTTTAAATACTACCTGCAAGCCTTCCTTTTCGATCCTTTTAACTGATAACAAGTTGTATTCTAATTCGTTACACTGTAGAACGTCCTTAATTTTTACCTGTGTACCACAATTGTTTTCTGCATATAACACACCACATTTTTGTGCTTTAATCGTCACTCCGCGTTTTGCAACATTTATTTCATAGTTCACCGGTTTCTGTTCACACAAATACTGACCAGTTACTTCATTTACAATATGATTTGTTGCCCCTGAATCTACTATAAACATTACCGTTTTGTTTTGTCTGTCATCTTGTTTGACAGAAGATATCGTGAGTAGTTCATTTTCACAACCTGCGCTGTTGTCATATTTCCGTGCTAGTAGTTCTTGCACACGCATATCTCGGCTAACTTCACAATCATCGTCCTTGTTACTTTCTGAATTTACAATAAACGCAACTTCGTTGGACTCAGATTCTTCGGCAACATTCGCAGCCTTTCGTTCACGGCAGTCTTTTCGCATGTGACCTACTTTTCCACATTGGTGACACTTAAATGGAAATTTGCTGGATTCTTGTGAATTTCCTGAATTATTTTTATTCCATTTCCAGTTTTGTTTTCCACGTCCACGACCTTGATATCCTTTGTTCTTTCTGTTTGCAGTAAATACGGCCGAATCGCTTTGTTCGTTAAAACTTCCTTGTCGCGATTCTTCTTGAAGCAATTTATTTTTCACAAAATTAAAATCAATCTGAGTTGATGTTTGACTGTAATACACATCAATTGTTGTAGTTACTGCTTGGTAAGATTCGGGCATAGCCGCTAGCAACTGAGACACTACTTCGTCATCCTTTAAAATTGCTCCGCAGTTTCTTAAGTCTGTCAACACTTTCTCGAATTCCGTAATAAAATTGCCAAGACTTCCACTGCTAAATTTCATATTCCGCAGCTTCTTTTGTAATTCTACCTGTACAGCTAGGCCTTTCTTCACATACGTAGCTTTAAGTGTGTCGTACATATCCTTTGCAGTTTTCTTATCTTTTACAACCTCCACCACATTGTCTGCCAACCACTGCACAATAATATTCCGGGCTTTGACATCGGCCTTCCTAGAAACCTCTTCCTCGTTAGGAGTGTTTTCTAAAGTTCCCAAGATCCCATTCTGTTCCAGTACGAGTTTCAACCTAAATTCCCAGTTTGAAAATCCCGTGCCATCAAATGGTTTCAAGTTTGCTACTTGTAACGCACTCGTTGACGACGCCATTACCACGTGTTCTTTTTACAATAACCGCACTTCACTTTATTCTAAATATTTGCGTTTGCCCAACACCGTTCAATATCTTTTACACTGTCTGGGCCAATAACCTATTTGTTTATACGGTTGAAAAGAGATAAACTGCTAATTAAATAAACATTTAATTATATTGAACAAATACACACTTCATTATTACAACAGGTCACGGTGCTGTCACCTTACTCTACTGCCCATCACCAGATGGCGCTAAACAATACTACGGCAGAATTGTCGTATATACATTATTCTACAACAAATACAACATCAAAGACTGCCGATAAATTGTTTTTTTATGTACCTTTCGAAAGCAAAAGACGAAATTTGTGGATAAAGGCGGTACTACGTGATCCTTCAGATTTTGCAAAATGTTCATGTCTTTATGTATGTGAAGATCATTTTAACGTAAGTTAATTTATCCAGTAAATTTTTAATAGACATTTCGTGTACTTCACCCACAAAATTGTACCAACAAAAGATTTCCTCGCATGTCTTTTATATTTCAGTTAAAAGAAGACGTGGACAACTATGTTCGGTTTAAGCTTATGGGCGGCCAAAAGAAATTAAAACCAACTGCAATACCACATATTTTTCATTGCCAAGCAGACAGGAAGCGTGCTGCACCTAGAAGCCCTCGAAAAGCTGCTGCATAACGTTTGCAACAAGCAACAATTCAGGAAATTTTATCTGCCTCTACAAGTATCAATAGGACTGAAATTTCAGAAGTTGTAGAGGTATCAGAGGATGGCAACATACCAAGTACATCGATTTCAAGCATACATATTTGTGCTCGGGAGCAGTCAACGCAAACTGTTTCACCACCACGCAAATATCACTGAAGCAAGATAATTCAGTGCAATTTAGTGGCGACCAAAAGTATCGCTTGTTCCCCGTTTAAGCTAAGTGTAGATTGGGCTACATCTCCAACGTTAAAAGGCAAAACTGTCTCTAGAAAATTACATTTTTCCACATGTTCTAATAGCCATTCTGAAAATAAAGTTACTTCAAAAAAAGAAACATTTGAAAAACACGACAGTTTTACTTCAACATCAGAACTAGATAGTTCATTTTCATTATCGAGCGAAACAGAATATGATTATGACCAGAACGAAGTAAACGAGGAAATAAAGCAACTTTCATCTAGAAGAATATTAAAGTTGCTTCCTTTAAAGTAAAGATATTACATGGGTCTTCCTGAAGATTGCTACTATATCATTAATTTACTTCAAAAATATAATCCAATACCTGTTGTTAATATACAGTGTGGTGATAAAGTAAGGAACAAAATTCATAATTGCGTTATTTAATAATGTTTTCAAACAAAATGCTCGGACAGGTCAATTTTATTTTTTAATTGGCCACCTTATGACATAAAAATTTTACTTATGACGTCATGTATTTTTGCACAATGACGTCATCATCGGTTTTTTTAAATGACAACCCCAATTTTTTTCTGCTGTTTTTCATAGACCTTCTTACTACTTAAATGGCGACGTAAAAAAATTGGTCCCTTACATAACAATTTTTTTGAGAAAATAACACACTCTAAAAAATAAACATTTATCTTTAATGGAAAAAAATTATTATTACACCCAAGAAACAAACAAAATTCAGTGCCAAATGGTTGGTGGAGAACAATTTGAACATTTGCGCTAAATTTTGTTTGTTTCTTGGGTGTAATAATAAGTTTTTTCCATTAAAGATAAATTTTTATTTTTTAAAGTGTGTTATTTTCTCAAAAACAAAAACAAAAACAAAACAATTTTTTTACAGCATCATTTAAGTAGTTGGACCATCTATAAAAACCAGCAAAAAAAAATTGGAGTAGTCATTTTAAAAAACCAATGATGACGTCATTGTGCAAAAATAAATGACGTCATAAGTAAAATTTTTTATGTCATTAGGTGGCTAATTAAAAAATAAAATTGACCTGTCCGAGCGTTTTGCTTGAAAACATTGAATAACGCAATTATGAATTTTGTTCCTTACTTTATCACCACACTGTATATGTGAAGCTTAAAAAGATTAGAACCGGCTTACTATTTTCAGAACTCGCTGATGACATCGGAATGTCTGAAAGCAATGCTAGTAGAATATTTGAAAAGTCAGTTGCAGTATTAAGCAAAAATTTAAAACGATTCATTACATGGCCTATAACATCAAAAATAAAGGAATCATTTCCTATTGCATTTATAGCATATTATAGTAATGTACAATCTATAATCGACTGGTTGGAAATTGAAATTGAGAAGCCAAGCAATTCAATTCACCAAAGTTCAACGTGGTCAGAATACAAAAAAGCAAATACACTGAAGTATTTAATATCTGCCACTCCAAATGGAATAATAAATTTTATATCTACTGGTTACGGAGGAAGGGCCACAGATGCAACAATAGTAGAAGAAAGTGGCTTTCTTGAATCACTGCCACCTGGAGCTGCTGTTATGGCAGACAGAGGCTTTAAGCATGTGGAACATTTGCTGGTAGAAAAAGGCTGTTGATTAGTACGACCTCCTAGTGTAGATAAAAATGTAAGAAGGTCAAAAGCTGATGTGTTAAAAACTAAATCAATAGCAAGTCTACGAATTCATATTGAACGTGTAATTCGAAGGTTACGAGAATTCAAAATCTTAAAACCCCATTCGTGTCTCAACACGAACTTGCTTCGGTACACTGATCACCATGGGCGCCGTTAACCCAAAATCCAAGGGGGGGCAAACAAGGAATATTTGAAAGAATTTCAAAATAGGTACATAATCGTATATTTGTTACTTGTAGGTAATAACAAAACAAACTTTTCATGTTTATAACTTTTTATTAAATTGAATTTTTAGATTAAGAAAACAAAAAACCAAGATTTCCTCGTTTTGTGCCAAAAACTTCTATAACCTCTTCTATTAATTGTTCTTTATTTTCTTCCACCTTCTTTCTATGAGCACTTAATAGGCATAATCCGGGCAGCCGATTTTCTGCCATTGTAGACCTAAGCCAATTCTTCAGTCTCCTTAGAATAGAGAAAGAACGCTCTATTGAACATGTTGTTGGTGGCATTGTCAAAAAAGTTTGGAAATCAATTTTCATAGCAGGAAAAAAGTCACATTCTTCTGAAATTAGTTTTGCAAAATCCATACTTTCTGCTACTTTTTTTTTCCTTCCAAATGTGCACCCACGTTAAATATTCCGCTTCCAAATTTTCGATGTCATACTTCTCTGCGATTTTCTTCACGAAATCTGGATCGACAGCATGTTTCTTGATGTTAACCGGGTGTAAACGAGCTATGGAAAACGCAACAGTAGTATGTTGGGAAAAACGTAATTCCAAAGAAGATATCAGAGAGTCTAAGTAAGGGTTGAAAATGGTTATTCTAAAATATTCTTCTGCCGTCTTTGCTTCAACGTTTCCTCTGTGAGTTTGTCATCCTTGGAACTTTAATTTCAATATCAAATTCCGCAGCTAACTCTACGCTGCTTTTAAAAATTCTTGCAAAAAGTCCTTCTGAATTTTCCCTTTCTTCCTTAAATGATGAAATTAAATCTTCGATATGTTTTTATACACCCAACAAATCTATTGCTACTCCTTGCAACTTGTTTGTTACTGGTTCTAGTTGCGACGAATATCTTGCTATTATTTTGAGAGAGATTAGAAATTGAGGCGTTGAAGTAGTACAATACAACTGATTCGCTTTGGCTCGACTTTGATTTTAAAGTTTTTCTTATTAGTAGTTATTTCTTGCAACGCAGACTTAATAGAGTAAACATTTTCAGCAAACAGTCTTATAGATTTATATTTTGCCGTCCACCTAGTCTTACATAGCACAGTAATATTCGAAACTAAGTTTCGCCTTTTAGGGCTTTCTCTAAAGAATTTAATAACTTCTTTACTAGTACCAATGCAATTTTGGATATCTTGGACGGAATTGAGATCATTAACAACGAGATTCAAACATTGAGAAGAACAATGGAAAAACGTTGCTCGAGGATGTTCATCTCTAATTAACTTCTGAACACCGTTTTCTCTTCCAGCCATAGTGGAGCATCCATCAAATCCTAAACCTATTAACTTGTTTAGGTTAAGACCTCAATCCCTGGCGAATGTTAAGATAGTTTCAGATATTGCTTGAGCATTCATCGATTTTAAGTTGGTAAACCCCAGAAAATCTTCTTTGTCCATGTTGTTTTTATCGACATACCTTACCCCAAGTGAAAGTTGTTCTACCCCAGCAATATCAGCTGTTTCATCCGCTAAAAGCGAAAATCCAACACTATCATTCACTTCTGTAACAATTCTTTTTCTTATGACGTAGCAAGCAAACGCACATGCTCGCGAGTAGATACATGTACATGGACAGGCGCCGAATTATGCTTGTGCATTATGTCAGAACCCGAAATGTTTATTTTGTGCACTTGCATTTTGCATACTAATAAATATTAAATTAAATATTCATATACAGGCTTTAATGACATATACAAAATATAGAAGACTTTAGGGCCGTTATAAAATAAATCTGAAATTGTTTCTAAAACAAATTAGTGGTTGAACTCAACTTCCAGGGGGGGGGGGGGCAAGTGCCCCCCCTAAACGGCGCCCATGCTGATCACATGATTGTTATTGCTTGTGCATTTGTAAATATGCAAGCTGCTTTAATTAAATAAATTATTACATTTAAAACATAGTTTTATTTATTGAGAATTTAATCTATTTTACATTATAATTTTTACAATCAACATATAGCCCAGTGGCCAAGTACATTTTACCTTGCAAAAGGTTATGTAGTTTTGGATTTTGGATATGTTGTATGTACCTAGGCCCTTATTAAAAATCCAAGTTTTCTAATTTGACACGCCTGTGCGCGAGTCAGTACAACCACTTTTGTGTCACTTTTTTCGGTGTTTGCACGATTACTCTTTACTAGTGCGTCCTATATCAAAAATTACTCTTACCTTTTTTGTAGAGCACAAAATTTGCTACAATTTACCCCAATAGCATGTTTTACTAAACCTCATAGTTACCGAAATACAAAGCTTCAAAGCACAAAATTTTTCCAAAAGTTAGGGAAAACTACCACAAAAAACACAGTGTCCATCATCTTAACGGTTTATTGGTTCAATTTAAAGACAAAATGAGTAACACTTTGTAGCCATATGGTAGATATGTGCATAAAAAATTACAAATAAGACCACAATAAATGGAATATACCGTCTGTCAACTAAACCTGGGGCACCCTCATAATTTTTTTATTTTTTAAGATATCTAAATGAAATTTGGTATGTTTAATATATTCTTTAAATGGCATTTGTTGACATAGGAAATTTTTAGAATCTCAATTCAATTTTACGTATGGTAGTATCAAGTTCGAAACATTTTGATGACAAAGTAAATTTTTGCAGAAATTAATCTAGAGTGCCATGACTAACGCCAAATGAAAGTCAAGGTGCCCCAACACTCGAGACAAATCGTTTTAGAACTTTAACTATTTTAGTTGCTGTATTAGAATGGCCTAAATTGGCAAAAGTGCTTTTTCGAGAATAACTCTATTTCGAAATAATTTTGTATCCAAATGATAGATATACAGTGAGCACGTAAAGGTTGGAATAAATTCGATAAAATCTTTATTGGGCAAGTAAGAAAATAATGCTCGGACACGTCCATTTTCTTTTTTAGATGCGCATTTTTTAGTAAAGGTATATTTTTTATTACGTCATCCCTCTTCGAGTTATGACGTCATCATCAGTTTTTTTAAATAGCAACACCCTCTTTTGATAATACCATTTAAAAGAGCACATTTTTCTGGGTATAGGCGCCAAATTTTGTGGTATGTTACATAACAATATTTTCGAAAAAAAATGTTTTAGAATTCATAACAATGTAATGAAATAACAATAGAAGAAATAATAAATACAACTAAAACCCATTAAATTAAACGTTGAAATTGCATATCGCTCACCTCTTGGCAATATCCATCTATTGGCGATTCAGATAATCACGCACAATCTGTGAATGATCTGGTGACGCGCCATCTTGTTGGTACCATATTGATTCGTCCGGCATTTGGGGATTTTGATTATTTTGATATAGTGCTACAAGCGCGGGAATTATCTGTTGTTGTAAAAAATTCAAATATTTTTCAGCATTTAATGCGCCGTCAATAAAAAATGGTGCAACAATTGTGGTACTAATTTCTCGAAAATATTGTTATGTAACATACCATAAAATTTGGCAGCTATACGCAGAAAAATGCCCTATTTTAAATGGTACTATCAAAAGAGGGTATTGTCATTTAAAAAAACTGGTGATGACGTCATAACTCGAACAGGGATGACATAATAAAAAATATACGTATACTAAAAAATGCGCATCTAAAAAAGAAAATCGACGTATCCGAGCATTATTTTCTTACTTGCCCAATAAATATTTGATCGAATTTATTCCAACCTTTACGTGCTCACTGTATGTATAAAAAATATACAAATAATGTGTAATCGTTTAACCTCTTATATCTTTCGATGTTGAGGCTGGTGCGTTAGCGTATATGGTCTTACGCGTGAAATGCACCATGTGTATACTGTATAGTGTATGTGTGACTGTGTGTGTACGTATAGAACCTTGTTACTCTACCTCGTAGGTCTAAAATAGAAATAATACAAATTAATACAAATAAGGCGTATATGCAAACAAATTTTTTTGTAGAAAAATACTAAACGTTAGACGTTTGATCTTTGGTTCTATCTGTAGTGTCACTTTCTATAACAAAGGTAAAATGTTCAATGTCTTCATTTTCTTGGGCAATCATCTGATCAATTATTGAAACCGCTTCTTCCTCTATATCATCGTCGTTTGTAATAATCTCAGGAGCATTTAGGCATGATTGTCCATAGCAATTCTTACAAGTAATAGAGCAATGCAAACCAGCCTTTCTGCAGCTGCAGGCCTTAGCACACCCTTTCTTACATTGGCAAAAAATAGTCTGCAGCAACGAATCTGGTGCAGCGTTTTTTGTTGTTTTAATTGGAGTCAGTCCTCGCCTGTCGTCCAGCCCCAATCTAAAGGGTTCTTTTCCCTGCCCATCCATGTTTGGACTTGATATGTGCGTAATGCGTGATACCAGGCTGCATCTTGCGTTGGTGGCAGTCTGGCAAGGTGAAACTTGCTTTTAGTCACACACTTAAAAAAGCTGACAGCGTAGATCGTCAAGAGTTTGAGCATTCATGTCCCCACCATACAAGGCTACGAAAAATTTCTTGTAACTTATGAAAAACTTTTTTAACTTTGAGGCTCTGTATTTCGGTAACTATAAGGTTTAGAAAATCATGTTATTGGAGTAAATTGTAGCAAATTTTGTGCTCTACACAAAAGGCAAAACTTTTCTGTAGGACGCACTATTAAAGAGTTATCGAGCAAACACCGAAAAAAGTGACACAAAAGTGGTTGTACTGACGCGCGCACAGGCGTGCCAAATTAGACAACTTGGATTTTTAATAAGGGCCTAGGTACATACAACATATCCAAAATCCAAAACTACATGACCTTTTGCAAGGTAACCCCCCCTTTTCACGACCTGGCCACTGGGCTAATAGTAGAAACTTACATAACATGGTTTCCATAAGTTAAATTTGAACATAACAAGTCTACAAAATTAAAATCTAGGAATTATTTTAGAAAATCTTAGGATTTTGGGACCAGTATGACTCCTGTAAATACTCATATCGTGGGCTTAATACTACAACTAGGTATCTCGAAAATTTACATTGTTGGGAAATTGCATTTGAAAATATTCCATATTTTTGGATGATCGTTAGTTATTGTTTGCTTTTGAATTATTAGCCAATATTGTGTTTGGTTATTGAAAAATACGTAATTTTTCGATATCTAATGATTTCTTTATTAGTTTTAAGTCAAAATAAGTTATCCAGTTGTGGTATTGATAACTATATTCATATTTTAACCAGTTACCTAGTTGTTAATAACAAGAACGCATAAATTTACTTAAGAAATATTTATTAATTAGAGAACAAAATAGTAAAATTCTAGAAAAATTTGTTAATTTATCAATACAAAAAAAAAAACAGTTCGAAAAACATACAGATTAATAGTTTTACAGTAGGATGTAATAAAAATAAACATTTTTCATTCTTAAAAAATACAAAATAACTAACTAATCACTCTCAGATCCAGATTCTTGGGATTCTTGCAATTTTTTAGATTTTTTATTTTCCTTGTGGGGAATATTTTCATAAAATGGTTTGTATTCTAAACTTATTGCAGGAGGAACAGATGTAAACAGAGAGTTTAAATCGATATACTTTTCTTTCGATATTGGTAATGCCTCCACATACAAAGGCTTTTTTTCAACCGCTCGAAAATCACTCTTGTTCCTTGTTCTTTTGGTACAATCAAGGCTTCTGAATTCTTCTTTAAAATTCTTCTCTTTAAATCTTATAACAAATGGACGCTCTTTGGTAAAATTTAGCCAACACATTTTTTGCCAGCTTACCGCTTTACCATTTATATCTTCTTTTCGAACAGTCAAGTTGCTATCGACATAGGACTTCCAATCTGTGAAACTCTCAAATGTCATCTCGTGGACAACGTAGGGCTTATCGCCTTTTCTTCTCGCACTTCGGGCTATTGTTTTCCAGTCTGCCGGCCAATTTATTTTCCCCACTCTATGCTGCTCAGTGGTTATAGCTGAGTGGATGGAGTCACACTGCATTTCGCTATGACCAACCACCAAGAACTTTAAATCTATGGTATGCAAATGTTGCAGCTCCTGTACTGCAGTCAAACACATTGCTGCCACAAATTTATTTAAATTTTGTCCACCGCATCGATCGCTGAAACATGAAAGCGATTGAAAATATTTGTATAAACAGGTTCCTATTTCACAACTTCCTCTTTTGCCATTAACCTCCGTCCACATAATACAATCTCCTTGTTTTGAAGCAGCATTGTAAATTGTAAAATTAAAAGACTTAAACCGTTGCTTGTAAAAGAGTGCATTATTTGTAGGGTCTGTTGGTGCCAATAGAACTTGCTGAAGGTCAAAATTGCAACTTACAAAATTTTGATTTTCTTGCGCACGTTCCCTATCATTTCTCTTCTCTTGTCTAGCTTCATCTTTTGCCACAAGATGAGATTGATAAGTTGTTTCAAATCCTTCTATGTTGGCACCAGAGGTTTTGTAATTCATACAAATTCGACATTGGTCCTTTTTGGGACGATGGAATCCAAGGTTGTATTGTTCACTAAAAATTTTTCGGTATGCACACGGTAGTGCCACATCCAAATTATGTTCTTGTCGCGATTGTTTGTACATTTCATACATTAGATTGATGTTAAGTGAAGGGTCGAGATATTTACGTTTTGAGTCGGATCGGCAATAATGTGATTCAACAACCGGAAACCTTTCAATGTGATTTCGCACACTACTGACGATTTCATGAGTTGTTTGTTTTTTTATATGTCGACCTCTTTTATCAGGTTCGCTTGTATTTTCTTTGCTTCTTTTGGTCATGGCAATGTCAACAACACCCTTACGAATGCCAAGCGTGTTTAAAAACATAGTCTTGCAAATCTTAACTTTTTCGTTTGTTTCTTTTGGCAAATAAAAAAAGATAGTGAAGTTACGTCTTGATGCTTGTTTAGTACTCCCTCCGTCCGAAAATATGGTATACATTTATAATTTATTTTTGTCCGAATTTATGGTATACATTTACAATTTTAATTAAGTACTAGAATATTATACATAATTACAAATAGCATTTAATTGATGAGGGTTCGAGCTTTGTCTAGGGCTTCTTGGGAACACACTAAACTAGATGGTAAGCGTCCTTCACGCCGAAGATTGGCCTTATTGATGTGGGGAATCCTATAGCTTCTGGCCTTCTTTCAACTGCAACAATTTTTGCAATATACCATGACGTTGCTCACCGGTTAATTGCTTGAACTTGGAATTCCTTTTCAATAAGCTTACTTCAGTATTTATAACAATATCTGCCATTTTGTGAAAAGGGCATGTGTAAAGTAATTTTTCGTGAAATGATGTTTTAACTCTATTGACGTTTTTTACACAAAAAAAATCGGACACCAGCCAACTATGTATTAGTTGTTTGCCTAGCATAAGAATTGCCAAATAAGTATATTTAATTATAGTTCTTTACCAATGTCTCATTAATTTTCAAAAAAATTTCAAATGTATACCATATTTTCGGACGGAGGGAGTAGCATATTTCTTTTCAATTTTTTTTGTGTTGCTATGAATAAAGTCTCGTTTTCGCTCGTAAGTTTCTAAATCATAGTACCTTCTAAAAATAGAAAGTCTCTCTTCATAAGAAAATTTTTGATAACACTTCTTTCGACATGTTAATGTACACGGATCGCGCATGCATGCTCCAGGAACAAATTTTTTTCTAGAGGAAATATACGCTTCCCCATGTTGTCTCTTGGTTTTTGAAATATTTCGCTTCCATTTTTCAGGCTGTCTTAGTCGCTTTCTCGGTTTCTTGGTTCTTGTAGGAGTCTCTTCCATTCCATCTAACACTAGTTGAGGATCTAATACTTCATTAGCTTGTGTTTCTTCTACTAAGCATTCTGATTCTATGGTTTCATTTTGCACTTGCATTTCTGGCGATTTGCCAGAGGTTTTACTACCTTTATTTGAATCTTCATCGGTGTCATCACTTTCGGAAGAAGGAGAATATTCTGAGACATCAGGAGAATACGGCTCAGCATCTGATTCATTTTCAACACACAGACCTAGACCCGATGTGCCAGGCATTGCAGTGTCCGCATCTGAAAAAAAGTTAAAAGTCTTTTAATGTACTACTAGTTAACTTAATATAAATTTTAAAAAGTATTTGTAACATGCGAAATTCATCTGGTTTGCAATAAACATAATAAAAACACTTCAAAAACTCAGAACAATACTATAAAACTACGTAAAAAGTAAATAAACACAGCAGTAAAATGAACACATAATCTAAAAATTACAATTAATTTAATGTTGATCTAATTCTCGAAGAAAATCAAAGTATAAAATAAAGACCCACTTACCTGTTTGAGCTTCATAATTTTTAAGGGCTAATGCTAGTATTCTTTTACTTCTAGAAGCCATATTATTGGGTATATTTTAAACCGCACATAAGCACATGTAATCACGGCTGTTTACAATATAATTGAACAACTGGATAACTCGTCCAAATAAGGTTTCCGTACTGCAACAACTATACAACTCAAAATACCTAGTTTTAGCAGCAAGAAATTTCGCTTATTTAAGAGATACCTATAATGAAACATTGTGACAGCGTCCAATTGGAATGTCGTACGACTTATCCAGTTGTTGCATTAGACAGAGCTGACTTAGAGGGTTACTAAGAAGTATGTAACTCGATTACCATAAAAATCAAGTTACCTAGTTGTAGTATTAAGCCCACGATATTATCCCTATCTTACAATAAAAATAAAAAAGTCATTTTTTTGCAGATTCTAATAAAATAGGACAAATGCATTTTTTCCAAAAGTCCTCTGCTTCTAACATTGTTTGTTTAATGTAATTTGCATCATAACCCACAGAAACAAAATTAACTTTTTCATTTTTTTCAAAGTTAGCACCTGCAACTGCAAAAATGCAATATGTTTTATTTAAAAGATGCATTTGCATTTGTATTTGTGCCCTGTACTTGGCTGTTACTTTATTTTTGGATGTTATGTAATTTGACATTGCTTTATCGGTAGACGGACACTTCACTTCAACAACGAAATTACTGCTTACTGCATCTGGCGAAGCTCCAAAAATAGGGTGACTCTTTGATAGTACTATTCCCACAGAACTTAATTTAGTTTTCATACTTTTTTCGACAGTTTGAAGCACCTGCTTTTTTAATCGTCTACCCCTTTCCATGGCGTTAGTATCCCTTAGTTTTGTAACGCCAATTACCTGTTGCACAAATGTGCCGCATTCTGTTTGGCAGTGAGCAGCATTATATAATTTCGAGGCGGTTATCCTTCCATACCTCAAACGATGCCACAAACTGTCTTCGGCTTGCATTAGGGTGCAATACGCAGCTTCCTCGCACAGATTTTCATCCATATGCTGCTTGCTAAAGGTGATGAAATCATCATATCGAGCTCCACCACTGCTAACAAACTTTACCAATAAATTGTACAAACCTAGACAGCTATACTTGGGTTCTATAAAAAGTTTAAATATTTCGCCCGCTGCTTTGTTTTGTACGCCTAAACGCATTGCCTCCTGGAAAAAGTTACCCTGATCTTCTTGAACGGGTATACCTCCAAATTCTGAAACAGTCAAAAATTTTATGGATGTGCCCACTTTTGAAAGTTTTGACTTCTTCCAATAACATTGGACTTCAGTGGGTGCTGGTTCTTCGCTCCTTCTATGCATCCACATAAGTACTGCTACTACATGCTTGCACCCACCTGTAACATGTTTTTTTTTTAAATTTCAAAATTTACAGATTAATAATCAAATGTTATTACCAGCAGATGCAGCGCAGTCCAAACATTCTACCTTCTCTACTTTACTTTGTTTTTCATTAACTTGTAAAATCACATTGTAGTTTTTTGCTCTCACACGGTGCTCAGGACAAATTTTGCATTTAATAGTGCACAATTCACCCACTCTTCGGACCTGCACATATCCTATTGCTGAGTCGCCATAGCTTTCACGTCCAGCACTAACAAAAACCACAATAACAAATTAATAACAGCAACAGAACCACGGAACAAATTCAAATAATTGAGTTTTAATTTCCATTGGATTTTAATTTCAAATATTTTAACTTACAATTTATTTTTTAGTTTTAAAACTTACCTATTCTCTTTAACGCCACGAATTTCACAGGCAGAAAAGCAATCATTATTTTTAAAAAATTCCGCAACCATTAAAACATCTACCTTTGGCAAATTATTTGACAGACCTTCACAAAAGCCGTCATCTACTTTTAGCGACATTTTCATTAAATTTTTAGCACACAACTAAACAATAACTTTCAAAGCGAAATACACGTGCTAAAGTAAACACGAATGTAATTTTAACCTCAACAGCTGTAGAATGACGTCAAAGTCTTGGCGCATGCGTGAATGCGTTGGTACGCCAATTTAAAAGTTGATATTATTGTGTGTCTTAATTTACGTTTTATTAAGTGTATATGCACTTATTTAATGGAAAAAAATATGTAAAGTAATTATTAAAATTATATAATTCATATTTTATTGCGTTTAGTAAAATCTGTTCTGTCTGCAAGTAGCCTATTGCGTGCGTTTTTGCAGATCTAATGTCCGAGTACGATTTTCGCTTCTGTAACCCTGAAAAAAGAAATACAATAAATTATTCGTTATGCAATCTAATATATTTAAGCGTAGCATATTACCTGAAACTTGATTAAATTGGGGCCTTCTCTATATTCTGTTGGGTTTATTTGATTTTCGGTAAGGCACCCTTTTCTCTAAACTCTCTCCTTCTGAAGAAGTTGCTTCCGTGTCTAAATTGGACGTATACTGAGCTTTCTTTAATACCATTTGGGCCTCATTTAAATCACTCACATCAGCTTTTTTACATATTGCTCGGCACTAAATATACTCTCCCTCCTTCAGTTCATCGCAACTGTGTATTTTTTGTCCAGCTGGAAATTTGTAGCAATCTTTGTCACTATTGGCCCAATTGGATGGAATGTAATCCGCAGTATCGAATTCTTGGGTTTCGTCATTCCACCAATATACAGGGTTACTGGTAATTCGATACATTCCTTTGGAGATGTGATAGGGCAGGAGCTAAGAAACAAATTTAACCCTAACATACATTATACAAAACTCAATAGTTTTTGAGATATTGCAATTTTTGTGTTTTTCTCAAAAAAGTAGATCTTAATGTCTTTAAAGTTAATTTTAAAAAAATCTGCTTGACATTTTTTGAACTTTTTTACTGGATTACTTGTCCCACTCTTTGGTCATCCATTTGGAATGGAAAATATCCGGAAACATTTCGATCATGTGAAAATTTTAAATAAAAACTTATAAAAAATAATTTTTATAAATCAGCTATGAAAATTACCAATTCGTTTTTCTCAAAAATTATCAACATAACATGGGTACAAATTATTTAAAAAACTTGTTTATTTCAACAGCTATCTATCAAGGTACAAATTTTCAATGTGCCCTTGATAGTTCTAATAAAAAAATAGTAAAAGTGATGCAAGTGGTATGGTTCTTATTTTTGGATAAACAGTAAAAACCGTATTGTAAAGGTAATCGTTTAATTCTTAATTAATTTCAAAGTTGCACTACATTTCTTGCCCAAAATGGGAGACCCTACTCCGTATACAAGCACGGCAGCGTCTTCTTATTTCCGTCTTTGTTACTCTGGTTGTGAGGATATGCCGTATGTGTTGGGCAACGTCGACTATCCTTTGGCCAAGGTATTCTCCGTATCGACTGGTGATTCATAGACCATCTCTTTCATATGGCTCCGCACGTAGAAATCTAGAGGTGTTAAATCTGAACTTCGCGCTGGCCAAGGCCTGCCCTTCCAATCCAACGGTTAGGAAAACGTTGACCGAGTAACTGTCGTACTGTCAGCCGATAATGTGCTGGGCAACCGTCGTGCTGAAATATTATTCGCTGTCTCACGGTGAGAGGACCATCTTCATCCGTCCATAAAATGTTCAGTAAGAAATTTGCATTGTCTGCATCTGAATTTAACATAAAGCGGCAGAATTCCACTCTCCTTCCAGGATCACCTTCATGAAAGCCTTGGACAGGAGTATAGTGGTAAGGATGGCATCGAATACTGCGTATCGTAGACCAAACTTTCCATTGTGACGTTCCGGTTAGTCTTGCGGCTTTACTAGTTGAAGTTCTTGGGTCTTCATCAGAATGTCGCAATATTTCTTCCTCATCATCTGGTTGATAAACGAGTGGAGCACCGGCGTTACCTTGTCTACGTTTCACGGAGCCAATTTCAGCGACATTTCGATATGTCGTACCGAATACACGAACATTTGGTGTACGACGGTTAGGGAAGCGACGTTCATATTCTCGGCGACCTTCGGCAGCTTTGCCGTCACAATATCCGTAGACAAACAAGATGTCAGCGTATTCTCCATTGGTGTAGGTGGCCATGGCACTTAAAACACAATAACAACAACAACGACCTAAACCAAAATCTTCAGCAACTAACTCAACAAGAGCAACAAACTTAAGTTATACAGAGATAATAATGTCAGTTAATAATACACAAGCGTAAGCATCAAAGTCGAGGACTGCCTGACCGACATGAACGATTTGTCATTTTTTTTTCTACGCACACTTTTACTTTTTACTGTTTATTCAAAAATAAGAACCATACTACTTTATTTTTGTTTGTTTTTTAGAAAATCAACTGGGGCTAGTAATAAAATCAATATTTATTGGTTTATAAAGGTGTGTATGAAAAATTATTGAAATATTTTAATTTTTAGCCGGGCCCCGCTGCCATTGAAAACAATATCCGTTATTAAAATCTTGTAGTTTCTGTGCAGCACTTTGCTTAATTCAATATTCACAATAAGAAGACAAAATATATTCAAATATTTCTAATTTTTGTCTAGTTGAATATTGAACCAACCCAGAACTTACCACGTGGAGGTGGCCACACCACGAGTTCCACCCGCCCTCCCTCCTCCAGTAGTGTAACTTATTGATGCCTTGCAACGTAATACTGTCCTTTATTTTCAAATTTTGGTAAGTCCTTTCTCGCTTCAAGCTTGGCTCGTATGTAGCCATCCCTGGATTTTCACCGCAGACTTTTGAGGATGCATCCGTAATTATCTGGACGCACCTTTCGACTGCTTGAGTGTGACAGGGAAAATGATCAAATTTGGGTATCTGATTTTTTGTCACAATATCTAACAGTTGTTCTTCAGTCATATGCATTGTTAGCGGAGGTTCAGTAACAACACAGTCGCACCAGTCAATACGGTCAATGTAGTCTTTAGCGTCAAAATTAATTTTAGGAATTTTAAAAATTCGAAGTTTGATGTTATCGTTTCTCGCTTTAAGAATTCTTCTAACAGCTACTTCACTTATATGTTGCCGCCGTGAATCTGTCAGCATCGTAATAAGGAGATTCTCGGGATGTGCGAAATAAGCATTATCCTGTATAACTTTGTAAATTATAATTTTTATATTGTTTGGGAATTCTCTTGAAACGTGAATTGTTTTCCATAAGAGCTTCGCTCCATCTTCAAAACGTGGCTGTGTTTTTATTTCGAACCACATTCGAGAATATACTTTTATTACAAATTCAGTAAGTATTTGTAAATTCTCAGATGGATGTTCCGTTGCCACATATGTATAATCTTAAAAGCCGGTTAGCGGTCGTTAGCCACCGGGAATGTGCCATTTTACCCGGACTCTTTCCTGCTAAACTTGTCGGACACGCACCCTCGCCGATCGCTTGTCATATCTTAAATAAATACTGTTGATCAGTACTCAAATCGTTCTCATCGACATTCGGTAATTTAGTTTTTATTGCTTTAAATTTAACAAAAGGCCATTTTTTCACAGGCAGGAAGAAGGGAGCCAATTGGTCCTGAGTGGATGTGGCCATCAAGTTTTTTCAATAAATGCCGTAATGGTAGCTGATTAGCATGTCGAAGGCATACCCTCTATTGTAGCGGCTTATTTAATTGGGTTTCCAACAGTCGAATCACTCCACCTTTCCAACCGGTATTAACGTTAGTCCCATCACATCCTATAACCATTAGATTCGATAAATCTACACTATGACATTCCACGTAGCCTATAATTCCTTCGACAATATCAGTTGCTCGTGATTGCATCAGAGCTACATGTCCTAAAAATAAACTTCCTGGTTCTTCGACTAAAGCTATGTGCTCTTCAACTTTAATTACCCGGCGGTTCTTCTCTTGGAAAATTGTTTGATCTTTCATCCCATCGAAATAGAGACCTTGAATCGGAACATTTTCCTTGATTTTAGCTTCTTGAAGTTGACATCTATTTTTGTTTACTTCTCTTCGAATCTTATTTTTGTCTATGACCTTTGTTGCATGGTCTTTCGATATCAGGCCCATATCTTCTAACACAGCATTTGCGATTTTGGCTACAGCGCGACTAGACACACCTGTCAAATCTGCGGCTTTTGCAGTATGTGTCAAGGAAAGCCTCATTTAGGTTTGAGGTACTTGATCTTTTACTTTTCGTCGCTTTTCAAGAGAGTACGGCCACCTGAAATCTTCATCACCGACAACTGTACTTAATGAAGTATCACTATCATTGTCACTCTCATTTGATGTCACAGTTACAGTTACCTGGTCATCGCAAAGACCACTGGGTCCAGCTACAGGCTCTTCATAACCTAAGTTTGTATTATCAACAAAGTTTCTTTGGGATTCCATAATTTGTCTGTCAATTTTCGTTAAAGGGGCCCGGCTAAACGTCAAGATATATTAAAAAATTTTTTTTTTCTGTAATAACCAGATAGACTGCTAACCTTTTCTTACTAGCCCCAGTAAATTTTTGAAAAATCAAAATTTTCGCTAAATATTTTTTAAAACGTTAAACTTTGGTGTGGGGTATGACTTATCCAACCCACAACTTTTCCACGCTAGCCGTGTACGAAATTCCGAAAAAAATTTTTTCGGCCCACCCTAATGTATAGTCACTACCTAATAATTATCTAAACCTTTCTAAACTGTAAAATTGTTTTAGTGTGATAAATAAAACACTACGAAACGCTGTCCACTTGAAATAATAAAATATTTTCCTTCTACCTTACTTATACATATACATATAAGAAACGCGGTCTTTGAATCCCCAAATACTATAAACACCAATACGGTTCGATTCTATGGGATACTTATAAAAGTTTTCTAACTGTGCTGGTAGATAACCCTCAACTAACCCGTTTTCTTTAATTGAAACAATTGTAAATATTCGTTTGGTATGTTAAACCACATAGCAATCCCGAAACTTACAGAAAATATTATGATCCATCAACATGTTAGAAACAGATTTATTATCTTTCGGTACAACTAGTGATCTAGATCGCTTATATATTTCAATTTATGTTCTTTCAGATAAACGTTTACAAATCTGTGAATGTGGTTTATTGAATCTCCTTAGTTTGCCTAAGAAATTCTCAAATAATAAATGTAAGGGCAAACCAAAGTGTATAACATCATCGGGTAGGTGAAGCAAATTGTGAACATTGTAAACACAAGCATCACTACCATAAAAATAGGGAAAATGCTTTAATGCATTTGTTTTGCAATTTATAAAAATTCCACGTGATTATAAATATTTTGATGTAATAAAATGCGAATTGAACAATGTAGAAGTAAAATTTCTTAAAACTATTGGTCCGACATACAATAAAAACATTCGAAACTCAGTTGCTTTCCAACGATCTAAATCCGAAAGTGACCGCGTTTTCCTGGTGAATTCAAAAGGAATAAACTCTAAAAATAGATTAGCTTTTTTGATATACTTAGCCGATCGCGTAATGATATTTCAACTTTTTTAGTCGTGTTACCTTTTACCCACGCATTTAACATTTTTCTTATAACACCAACAGTACCAAATGCATATAGTCTAACGCAAAATCATTTATCATATTAATTCCAATAACATTTAGCAATGGACTAAAATCGTTGTTATGCAATTCATCGCTCATTGCTGTAAAATTCTCGTTAGTTCTTTTGACAAAACTTTCATTAAATGGAATAATCGTTCTACGATTTACTGAAATTCCAATTTGCTGACAATGTTCACAGCCATGCTTACTGTTATGAGTTATGACCTTTTATACATTTAATGTATGATCTAGCTGGAGCATCATAACTAAAACCTAATAAATTAACAGAAAGTTTAGTTCCTTGAAATACCAATCGTTGGGTAATTAAATGATTTATTTCTCGAATAAAATCGTTTAAAAAAACGGTTACGTTCTCTGGTTTTGAATCGGCACAATAGGGTAAACTTGGGATATATGCCCCCCATCATTCATTTCCATCATAAAATGTATTGAATACCACGTAGGAAATTAGAAAGCTTTGTGGTAAGTTGTATTATTGTTTTTTAATATTTTCTTACATCGGTTAATTGGAACAAACTTACATGGTCTAAGAATATATTTTTTGAAAATTAAAAAAACTATCCCACACATACGGTATAGTTGCCCCTGACTTGCGGGATAAATGCCGTCTTGCGCGTAAGATTGAAATCAATTTAATTCAGTTAGAAAAGTCAAAATATGTTTATTCATAGAAAATATATTCAAGGTAATGATCAAAATGTATTATAGAACTTAAGCTACCAATATTGATATAAAAATAAAAATAAAAAATGAAAGAAACAAATATTTGACTTCAAAAAAGACTGACTAAATTTTTCTCTTACACTGTTCCAACCTTTTACATTTTTTCCCACATTCATTGCATTTTGGCCCATACATTGTACACGTTTCATGTAGCCAAAGCTTGCAATCTACACATTTAATCCAATCTGTGGTCTCAGTGGTACTGTAGTAGTTTTCGAGACATTCAGTACAATAATTTGTTATACTATCCTCATCAGAAGAACTATTTTCCTTGAAATTTTCCTTCTTCTTTGTTACTTTGGCTCTTGATTTCTTCACTTCAACTTTCTCTATAGCATCTTTACTCTTTTTCAATTTTTGTACTGTCTTCTGCATTTTATTCCTTTTAGAATTGCTAATCTCAATTGCAATAAGAACTGAAGCCGATCTCTTCCGTTTACTTTTTCCTGTAGGAATTTTAGGAATTGGAGCAATCAAGTCTAAATATTTCGATGGTGTTGCATCTTTGAGGTTCTCCATTGGGACGTTTTGATCAGCCCCATGTTCGATACGAACAGTTTCTTTATCTTCAGAAGTCGGTATCTTCGGTAGATTTTGGAGTACAACATCGTGGTCGATTACATTTTCAAGGTGATTATAAGTTTTATTCTCAGGAGTGCGATTTTGAACTAGAATATTAGGGCCAGTTACATGTTCACGATCGCTTTGGTTCATGGCTGAGGAGCTGTCTGCATTGTGGAATACAGAATAATTGCAGTCGATATCCTCAACTAAAAAATTGTCGTCAAATTCGAAAAAATCGGATGGCAACTCACTGATGTTAAGATTTTCGCAGCTCTTGCCTGGAGACGCATTTATCAATCGGTGAACTTTTTGAGGTGGGTAATTTTGGTTTAACTTTGGGACACAGAATCCGAGATGTCCTCTCCGTAGACGCCGCAAGAATATTGTCAGATTTTGGGAGGTCAAGCTGCACTTCGATATTGGCTGTATTGGGAATTGGTTCTTCATGACTTGCAGCTAGCATATCAGAAATTTGGGAAAAGTAATCCGGAATCTTACCTCTTTGGAATGGCATTATTCCTGTTGATGAAAATCCGATAGCACCATTATGATTGGTAGCAGCTCTTTTCCAAGCATTGCCAATCGGTTTACGGACACATTTTCTTGGAATTACCAATAGACTGTACCTAACAGAAAAAACCATTACCTATCTACCTAGATGTTTGCAAAGGAATATATCCCATAGAGGGGGCATATATTCCACAATATGGGGGGGGGGGACATATATCCCCGGTGTTACGGGTACAGGGATAGATGCCACCTTAAATATTTAATACAGAAAGCTTCTCAACGAAAACCTAACCTTATAAACGATACACAAAATGATTGTTTAACAAGGAAATAACTGTGTTTGCATGCAATTTGGTCTTAGACTAAGATAAGCTTGAATTTAATTTTCGGGATTCTAGCGTTCGAATGATAGCTTGAGAGGTCTTTAAAAACACTTGTAGAGACCAGAGAGCCACAGGCGCATGTTGATATTTAGATAACGACTAGAGTTTAAATTGCGCCAAACAAATTGCATAGTTTGTCACAAGAGTCTGTAACGGCACGCGTTTAAAAAAAATGGCCATATATCCCAAGGCGGCACATATCCGCAAATTACCCCATATCGCCGCTGGAAAGGGTCCGGTAACCCAATTTTTTTGAACTAATTTACATAAAATAGGTCATAGTTGAATACTTGATTTATTAAATAACGGTAATCGATCGATATTCACCAATAATTTAATTACTTTCGTTTCTAGAATTTCACTATAAATTACTGAATTATTTAAAAATTTCAAAAGATAGTTGGTAATTCCAAAATAAATAAATTGTCCTGACGTATTTTTAGCACTGAGCAATTGATTATATTTTGAAAGGGAATATTTCGCATTGTGTTTAATAATTTTCTCGAATCATTTGGTAGTTCTAAGTCAGGAAAAATGTCTTTTAAACCCAAACCGTCTTAAATTCAGGTCTTAAATTATTTTTTTTGTACATGCTCCCAAAGTAGCTATTTTACGGACTCATTTAAGTCCGTAAAATGAGTCTTTTCCGGATTCTATCTCAAAAAGTCGCCACGGCAACTTTTGAGGATCATTTAGGTAAAATAAAGCATAATGGTTTAATACAACAATTAAACAACTTTATTTAATCCAATAAGTACAACAATATAAATAAATTATTAACTTTGTAAGTTAAATTAATAAAATCATTCATTATATCATTATTATTAAATGCTTATTTCCCAAAATGAAATTGAAATGAACAATTTTGGGCACCTTCAAAACTGTTACCCCAAACGAAATGCCCGTGCCCGAGGGTATCGTGTTATTTCTTTTGATGTTCTGGTAGTAGCTTCGGTAGTAACCGACATTATGTTACTCGTTGATTCGGTTTTCTTCTCCCCCATTAACATTCTGCACACTTTCTTCTTCTCCTCAATAGATTCTTCTATACAGGGTGATGAAAACATAGGGGTCATAAATTTGGGTACGTGTTCTATATAACAAAACATTAATAAAAGTTCTGTTTATCTTTTCTTGGTACTTCCTCTGATTATTTGGTATTTTTAGCTTGTAAGTTGCTATGTATTTTGCTGTAGACTATTTCTTCCGTTTTGTTTATTTTGGTTAAAAATTGTGCCATCACCAGTCTGTGATTTGTGCCTAGTTCTGCTTCTTTCCTTGTTTCTATATTTTGTATTACCTCGTTGAGACTTTGGGTATACACTATTTATAGTCTATTACGCTTTTTTCATTTCGTACTTCTGCTACGAAGGTGTATATGTCTTCTTCTTGTCTCCATATCGTTTACCTATTATTCGCTCGTTGCTTTGGCAGAATTCTATCATTTTTGTTCCGTTCCTGTTTGATGTTTGCTCTTCTTGATTTCCCCCATGCAGCCCAGTCCTCTGTTGTGATCCTTTCCGACTCTTGCGTTTCGGTCCCCCATTATGATTCATACTTCTGTTTCCTCTCTTGCTTCGTCTAGTACTTCCTGCAGTATCCTATAGAACTTCACTATCCCCTCATCAGGAGTGCCTTCTACTGGTCCGTAGATTTGTATTATGTTAATTAATTGTCCTAGTTTCATTGATAGTGACAGGATTTTTGAATTGTTTGTGCATGTCTTCTGTCATTAGTAATCCCACTCCTTCGGTTGCCCTGCTTTCAATCTTCACTCCTGAGTAGTACAGTATGTGATTATTTGTGATCTTTACTATTCCATTTCCTTTTTTCTTCGTTTCGCTTATGCCTAATATGTGGATTTTATTGGCATCCATTTCCTCCACCAACTCCATGTCTTTGCCGGTTAAAGTGTTTATGTTCCTTATAGTCCAGTCAACGAACGTTCAATAGGGGGGTGTAGAATGCATGGAGGGTGTCACAATTTTTGACTTCAGGGCTTTGTTTGGAGTCGTTAGGAGGTAAACATACTAAAAGTCCCCGGACATAGGAGGTGGGCGGGGTGCAGGGGGGACCGAGAAGATCCCTTTTTTAGGTTTTTTGCTTATATCTTGAATAAGGTGAGTCTTAGCGAAAAAGTCATTATATACAAAATCAAAGCTGACAAAATTTCCCACATTTTTGCTTCGTAAATTTTTTTTATATCTCCAACCGTTTATGGGATATCCGCTATCAAAAATCGCTAATTTTCGAAAAAAAAAATATAAAATGTATATACCATTTTGAAGGAAATTTAATCCTGTACAACTTCTTTTATGGGAATTTTTCTGTAAACCGAAGAGATGAGGTGCTAGAGAGAAAAGTTTAACGAAAAACGGGAGGCAAAATATTTTCTTTCGAATATTAACGATTTTTGATAGCGGATTTCTCATAAACGGTTGGAGATAGAAAAAAACTTAAAAAAGCAAAAATGTAGGAAATTTTATCAGCTTTGATTTTGTATATAATGATATTTTTTGCAAAGATGCACCATCATCTAGATATAAGCAAAAAAACAAAAAAAGAGAACTTCTCAGGCCCCCCCCTGCACCCCGCTCACCACCTATGTCCGGGGACTTTGAGTATGTTTACCTCCTAACGACTCCTAACAAAGCCCTGAAGTCAAAAATTGTGACACCCTCCATGCATTCTACAATCCCTTTATTGACTGGACTATTATCCCTATCCCTATTTTGTTGTTGTTTTCCCGTGTTTTTCTCAATGGTTCCCTATTTTCCTGCTTTTGTCTTGTCCTTTTTCATTGCTTTTCGTTATAGTTGGTTCCGTCCGGTTATTATTTCTTGCTAGTATTTTGGAGTATGTTGTTGTCGAGTTGTCTTCGTGATGTTCCTGATTGATTTATTTAATTCATCCTCTTCTATTCCTGACATTTCCCTTCCGAAGGGTGCAAATGTAGTTTGCGTCCAATTTTTCTTCTTTGGGATTGCTCCTCGTGGGGAGTTTTCACCCTCCTCTTCTATGGATCTTTCTCTTTTCCTTCTTTCCTCCACATCCGTGATTATTGCTGTTTCTTTCTCCGTTCTGCTTTGTTCTTCAATATCTTCGATCTTCCACTCTTCTCCGTTTACTAATAATTTATCTCTTATGATTGTGGCTCTCATGTGAGGGAGTAATTGTTTCTGCGTTTCTCTTGTCTTCTTGTCCAGGTCCTCACTCACTCCTACTTTTGTTTCTTAGTATTTCCATTTTCTTTAACTTTGTTGTGATTCCAACCTTTATTGGTCTGTTTTCCTTTCCTCTGCGCTCTTCAAGTCTATTTATGAAGTCGATCTCGTTGTCTGCCATTGATACCCCCGCTTTTCTCGCAATTTCGTTTAAAATTTTTCCTTTCAGGCTTATTGTGTCTTCCCTGTTATCTTCAGGAATTCCAAAGGTTATTAGATTCCTTTTTCTTAATTCGTTTTCTAACTTTTCTATCCTCGTTGTCTGATGGTTTATGGTTTCCTCTAGTTTTTTTTTTTATTTTTTCTTCTTGTTTATCTCATCTATTATGGTGCAAATTAAAATTTAAAATCGTTTTTTGTTATCGAGCTGCAAGTGAAAATCGAAAAATTCGAGAATCCTTTTCGAAAGTATAAGACTAAAAATAGTCGGGGCGATTTATGTCGAGTCGACTGTCGACTCGACATAAATCGCCCCGTCTGTTTTAGCCTAAGCCTAAGGTAACAGGATACCATCAAATCGACACCGTTTCGACATGGGCGTTCCGTATGAACCAAAATAAAATTTGTCGACTCCACACAAATCTGTTTTTACCCTAACCTGTTTGTTTGTGCAGATAGAAAGAAAAAGTAAAAACATCTTTAGAGCACTTTGCGTGTAGGAATTAGAATTTTAATGGACTTATTAAGTTTTGCGGTATAACATAAACTTGCGTCTTTTCATAGTTAGCTTTAACGTCTTTATATAGCTCGACAAGACACACTAATTCAAAATTCAAAATAAATATAGGTCCGAAAACGCTTCCTTTCCGAGTTATCACGCTACTAAGGTAGTTAATGAATGCTAGTGTAAGTACTAAAAATTAGTTTCAAAAACAAAATAGTATTTTATGTATCTAGGACGAAAAGTAAGTCTTTAAGGTATGAGCAAGTTGTTTACGGCCGAGGCGGGTAGCCGAGGCCATAATTACTTGCAAGTACCTTAAAGACACTTTTCGTCTGAGGTACATACATAATTTTATGTCATACTGTTTCTAAAGTTGTTAAATCATTAAAAGAAATCTCCAGCAATTTGTAGCAGTATTAGTTTTAAGTAACTAATCTAAGACGTAACAATTCGTATCTCCTAGCAACGAGCATTTATAGAACGAAAAGTGACACTTTAAAGTTCTAGGACTTTAAAATGATACTTTAAAGTCGTAGCACTTTAAAGTGTCACTTTTTGTTCTATAAATCGTCCAAAAAACGTTGCTTTAGAAACAAGTATGACATAAAAATAGTTTATTCAATGATGCTTAATTACAATTGTTATTATAGTTAGAAGAATTGTTCAAAATGGCCCCCTTGAACTTGTAAACAACATTCAATGCGTCTTCTCATAGATTACAGAACTCGCTCAAAGACCCCTGGAATGTTGCGAATCTGTTCGCAGGCGTTCACGATTATTTCGCGCAGTTCAATGATGTCATCTACAGGCGTCGCGTAAACCAAAGTTTTTAAATGATCCCGAAAGTAAAAATCCAGCGGATTCAATTCAGGTGAGCGCGGGGGCCACGCTATTGGTCCTCCTCTACCTATCCATTGGTTACCGTAAGTTTCGCTTAGAAATTGCCTTGCCACGCGACTAAAACCACATATTTCGCCTTGTGGCCAATGGAATATTCTCCAACAGCAGTATTAACTCATTCTGCAAGAACTCAACATAGAGTTCTCCGTTTAATTTGCCAGGCAAAAAGTGGGGTCCTACAATTCATCACCAACAATGCATGCCCAGACGTTGACACTGAATTGTTGTTGATGTCAACTTTGGAAGTAGCTGTGTGGGTTTTCATACATTAATAGTGTGATAACTCGGAAAGGAAGCGTTTCCGGACCCATATTTATTTGAACTTTGTTTCATGTTTTGTTATATAGAACACGTACCCACGTTTATGAGCCCTATTTTTCATCATGTATAATGACTCTGCCACTGAAGACGACCTGGAGTTAGTTATTATTTAGAATAAAAATACAATAATATTGTGAAAAACTTGCTTCCATCCTCCTAGCCGTTTCAACGAGGTTAAATCAACGTCAGCATCTGCCGTAAAAGACGCAGAACTTCGCCGGTAGCAATGCCCAGAACTTTAACCGGTGAGCGTTATCTTCATTTCCTACGAAATGATTTCGAAGATATGTTAGATGTAGATGAGTTAAATCTGGAGACTCGTGCTATGCTGGAGTGGTTTCAGCACGATGGCGCACCGCCCCATTATCAATTAGGAGTGCGAAATTATTTAGATACAACTTTTTCCGACTTGCGGATAGGAAGGAATGCACCAGTTGCATGGCCACCTCGATCACCCGATCTGTCTGCTTTAGATTTCTACTTGTGGGGAACGATAAAGGATAAGGTGTATCGAAGATCCTATCAAGCGGTGGGAGATCTTAGAGAAGCTGTACTAGAAGCTTTTGCTAGTATTGATAGGCGTTCTTTAAGAAAAGCAACAAATTCTGTTTTAAAAAGATGTAACATATGTGTTAATAATAATGGTATGATGAACATATGTACAAATATCTGTAGATAATGTTTTAGTTGTTAGTCAAAGAGTAGTCTTTGTAGTTCTTTGCTGTTTATGTTTATGTGTCATAGCCAACTTTTGTTCATTAACACTTTTTTAGTTGCTAAATAATAGTTTTTGCACTTTTTTGTAATTTACGTTCTTGTTTAGCAAATAGTTTCTGTACATTAATTTGTTAAAATTTACTGATGTCAAAAATCCTGATTAAGAGCTGATACAACGTTTTTTGAAGATATAGGTATTTAGTATTTTTTGTTGTTAATTGTATTTTAAGGACTTGTTTTAGTAACACTCTCCGCACATTAATTTTCCTTTTTGAAATAGATAGCTTACATCAACGTTCGCTACATTAACAATTCTGAAAGTAAAAGAGAAAATGGTCGTGGCTCTTCTGTTTCTAAAATAACATGTCGAGCATTGTGATGTGCGCTGGTAAGGTTCAAAGAGACATTCTTTTCTTATAGCGATAGCCAACTACGGCTTCTGTTAAAGAAAATCCATGTTCATGTATGTCGCAACACAAAATACTAGTTTACATTATTAAGAAGTGAAGATCTGCATATTTCGAAATTACACTATTATTTTTTTCAATAATATAATAATACCATATTGGGCTTTCCCTTTACCTTGAAAAATTCATTGTAATGATTCATAAAACATTAACCCAAAACGTAGTGATACGATTTGTACCCGCAAATCAAATTTATTTCCATGGCGAATCATATTAGTAATTATGATTTGCATTTGTCAATCAACATTTGTTTCCATGGCCAACCATACTAATAATTCTGAAATTAATCCGGAAAAACAGCCGTATCTCTTTAGTTTTTAAAAATATCTACCTCATATGTTATATCATTAGAAATGCCAGAAAAAGACATTTTTTTTAAATGTCATAGCCATCTATGGTTACCATTTAAAAAAAATTATGTTTATGTCGTAACTCAAAAACAAAAGCTTACATAAAAAAATCGATTTAACTGTCTTATAAAAACATAATTATCTACAACTCTTTCCCTTCCACTTTTTTTCTAAAATGAAAATAATGGAGTTATACGCATTTAAAGAAATTACAAAAAATTAGTTTTTTTGAAATATCTAGTTAGCCTTGGGCTTTTTGAAGAAAACAAAAACTGCATTGAATTGGCCTCATAAAACTGCAATCTTTCACCATTTAATCGTCTTTCTATCTGCTGTAGTTTCCGAGATCCCTATAGTGGACATCGAAAAAAACTCACCCTGTATATATGACTCTATTCTAGCAATAACAAACAGGTTTGTGAAGATAGAATATTGAAGAAATTTTCCGATAAACTCATGCAAATGTGACTGCACAGTTGTTAATTTTTTGTATACTTGTAACTTTAGGTAATTATTAGCCGCTAAAAACAAAAATTAAAAGAACAATTTTTGTCAAACTAATTTATTATTAAATACTTTCATAAAAAATACATAGTAGGTACGTATACATACAGGGTGCTTTGCGAGGAACCCCCATATTTGGATAATGTGTTCAGGGAACTAAAAGAAATAATAAAAGTATAACAAACATATGGTCAAATTTCAACCGTTACTGAGATATTGTGAAAATAGTTTTTAACCAGGTGAATTTATTGTAAAGCATTAAGAATGAAAAGTGTTTATTTCGTAACATAAAATACAAACTAATTAATTGAATTCTCAAAAATACCACCGTTGACCTCGATGCATGCGTCAGCTCGTTTGTGAATTGGATGGGTAGCTCGTTGAAGCGCCGCACGGTGATTATCTCTGCTGAGTGCTGCGCAGTTAGTTATTCTATCGAGTAGTGCCTCTCTTGTGTTCACTTTTATTTTGTAAACTAATGATTTCAGCACTCCCCAAAGGCAATAATCTAGAAGAGTGAGTTCTGGTGACCTTGTTTTGTCTGCATGCAGGCCCACCTCATTAAAAACTATTTTCACAATATCTCAGTAACGGTTGAAATTTGACCATATGTTTATTACACTTTTTTTGTTTCTTTTAGTTCCCTGAACACATTATCCAAATATGGGGGGTTCCTCACAAATCACCCTGTATAAGAAAAGTTAAAGGCGGTACAGTACAATATACAGGCTGATTCACGACGAATAGTAAATATTTTAGGGGGTGGTAGTATGGACTATTTTGAGTAAAAAAGTTCATATAAACATATGTCCAATTCTCAATAATTACGGATATGTAACTTTTGAAGTTGGCGGGTACAGAAACAGACAACAAGCATTAAGCACTTTAAAACGAAATAGAAGTCATTCTTCAGTTAGTAGAAACAAGTGAGTGTGTGACATTTTAAGTTGCTTATTATTAAAGTTCAGAATTATATGAAATTTCATATATTCCTTAATAATGTATGGATTCTTCCGAGAGTTCGTATTTTTCCGTTTCATGATAAGTACACTTTATTAATGCAATGAAAAAAGTGCATATTTCATCATATTCGGCAATTCTTTTCATATGCACTTAAAAATTGCATTTTTTATGGAATGCTTTGTATTTGCTGCATATTTCGGTTAATTTTTTAATGTTAGTTGCATGTTTTAAAAGTATCTAAGAATTTACATTTATATTTTTTGCATTCAATTCTGACAGGTATTATTTATTACCTACTTAATCCTTTGTTCTATTAACAAAACGTCTTCCGGAATGGAACCGTGTCATTTTGAGACAAAAGACTCAACGTTTCGCTCACTTTTAGAAGGGTTTCGCCTCTAGCTTGCTGACAAGTTGAGTTACCGGTACCCTTCTGCCTCTTGCTAAAAGAGTTTCGCCTCTGCCGTGGTTGACACGTTGAGTTACCATGCTCTTTTAGTGCTCCCTTTCCTCCTGAAGAAACCCCTTATAAAAGTGGGCGAAACGTTGAGTCTTTTGCCTCAAAATGACACGGTCCCAATCCGGAAGACGTTTTGTTAATACTGACACTGACCGTGGAAGTCTTCGAATTCATTATAATCCTTTGTTCATTTATGCGTGTAAATTAAGACATTCTAAGTGCTTTTGTTGTTTTTAAAAATCGAGTTTACGCAGAAATCCTCTTTTCTGAAAACTTTAAGCTAACATGCAAACACCTATTGTTCCATAGTTCAGGGATTAAAAACCATTCACTCGTCATGCTATAATCTGACAAGAAATTAGGTACTTTACATTGGTAAGATATTTTTGGTTATACAAATAGTTTTGACTTTGTTCTCTGTATAATTCGCATAATAAATACTAATTACATGGATACATTTACTGCGTTTAGTTTTATTTCTGCGTTTTGATTTATTTATTTATTTAAAAAATTGTACCTTGCATATTTGTTTCATATTTTAGCAAAAACTTCTGCATATTTTATGTCCTATTTTGATCATATTTATTTCATATAATTCCGAACTTTACTTATTATCATAGACATTGTTCGCAAGTGTTTTTTTACAATGCCGCACGTCTTTACGCATTCCGAATATGTCGATATGGTAACGGGTGTTAGAAAACTCGTCTTATCAGAGTCACCTGTGCTTATAAAATGTAACCAATACAGGACATGCATTTAAAAATGTAACCAATCCGGACATACATTTTAATAAGCAGAGGTGACCCTGATAAGACAAGTTTTCTAACACCCGTTATTTGTGTACGGTTTTTGTGATGAGTTTTTTTTATATTGAAAGGGGCAAAAAATGAATAGCAATAAAAAAAAAGAAGAGATAAAAAATTAGAAGAAGAGATCAAAGAATTGACAAAAAGTTTGAATCCATTTAATGAAAATTTTACTTTTAATAACAAAAAGTACATTAAAAGAAATTACTTCTATTAAACAACAAATTGTCTAATGACAAGTTTTTTATGTTACAGACGAAGCTTCCGACAATGAGTTTTTAAATAAAAATTAAAGCATTATAAAAGCATATTAAAGTGTTCATATTTATTACTGCCCCACTGCTTGATTTCTAATAAGCAACAAAACTATCACAACTAGTTGGTATAGAAAAGCAATTAAAACAAACAGGTATCTAAATTTTAACGCATACACATCCATAAAATATAAAAAAAAGTGTAATTACAGGACTAATTAATAGATAGAGCTATTCTACTTTCAAATAATTCGGAATTCGGAATGCTTGCCTATCATTAAGTAATGAAGAAATACTTAGAGCCACTGATAGTGTAACTAGAAGAGCTCAACAGTGTTTAGAAGTAAATGGAAGACATTTTGAACACTTGTAACATTGTTTACTTCGGTAACTAGATTTTAAAAGCCGACTTTTCAATTTTGTTTTAACAACGAATTTCAAATTTAATAACTTTAATCGAATATTACTTAAAAGGGGTGGTAGTAGTAAAATAATTTTTCCTACAAAACTTTCTTCTTTTTTAACGATCTTTTCAACAATACGTTTTTCGACTTATGGTGCCATTTGCCATTACACTAACAACTGATACTTGGAAGTCGATCTCAAACGTGGTGTATATGGTAATTACTTGTCATTTTGTAAATGAAAAATGGGAAATATTTTCCGCGTTGTTAGACTGTTTTCATTATACAAAAAGACACACAGGTGAAAACTTAGCCAAAGAATTTCGGCGTGTCGCTGAAGAGTTCGGAATTACAGAAAGCGACCAGAATTAATTTCGGTCTTGTGAAGTTAGCTTACGTTAATCAAACATACAGGGCGGCGTATTTTTAGTTTTTCAAAATCTCAAAAAGATTAGTTGGAAGGTTTTGGAATTATTAACAGCCGGATTAGAAATTAACTTATTTAATGAAAAATAGTGAAAAATCACAAAACTAAAATGGTTGAAAAACCCTGTTAGGTTAGCTTACCTATTCTTAATAAAAAAATACACAGTGGCCAGTGGTCTTTCTGGGCTAAGAATTATCCAAAGTCTCGTGGAAATTTGTTGTAAAACTTGGAGGTTATTAACAGCTTGGCAGAACTCATTTCGGTCCTGTTAGATAAGCTTATTCTTAATGAAAAACAAGCAGTGGCCCACATTTTAACAATTTTCTTTGTTATTTTGGACCAAAAGTTTTCCAAAATCTCAGAGAAATTTGCTGATAAACCTGGAGATTCTAAACATCTAGACAGTATTAATTTCAGCCCAGTTAGTTTAACTTATCTTTAATAACAAAAATACGCAGTGGTCCTAAATTTCAGCAATTTTCTGTGTGATTTTGGGCCAAAAGTATTTCCAAATCTCAATGAAATTCTAAGAAAGGTTTTGGAATTATTATCGACCTCAATAGAAATAGAAGCATTTATAATCTTAAACCAATGGATATATGTACCTATTTATTAATAATCTCTGAAAGGTGCGTGAAGTTGGCACATGAAGTGTGGGTGCAAATTCTGAAATTTTGCAAATATTTTGCACCTAATTTGCACCTATTTGCACCCTAAACATTTTTTAACTACCTTAATTAGTTCAAAAGTTATAAACAATTTAACTTTTTTGTGCCAACTTCACGCCAGCACAAAAAGTATTCAGAATCAAAATTTTTATTGACCAATAATTTGCACCCAATTTGCACCCATTTGCACCATCAAAATTTTTTTGTTATCTTTTTAAATAAAAAAGTTATTAACAATTACTTTTTTAATTGCCAGCACATAAAGTGTTCAAATTTAAATATTTTTTTAAGGAAATTTCAACCGTTACTGAGATATTGTGAAAATAGTTTTTAACCAGGTGAATTTATTGTAAAGCATTAAGAATGAAAAGTGTTTATTTCGTAACATAAAATACAAACTAATTAATTGAATTCTCAAAAATACCACCGTTGACCTCGATGCATGCGTCAGCTCGTTTGTGAATTGGATGGGTAGCTCGTTGAAGCGCCGCACGGTGATTATCTCTGCTGAGTCCTGCGCAGTTAGTTATTCTATCGAGTAGTGCCTCTCTTGTGTTCACTTTTGTTTTATAAACTAAAAATTTCAGCCCATCCCTAAATGCAATAATCTAGAACAGTGAGGTCTGGTGACCTTGGTGGCCAATTCTGAAAACCCCCACGGCCAATGCAGCGTTGAGGGAAGCGATTATTTAGATCACCCGATTAAAAGCTGTTTTCACAATATCTCAGTAACGGTTGAAATTTGACCATATGTTTATTATACTTTTTTTATTTCTTTTAGGTCCCTGAACACATTCTTTTCTTTTCTTTTCTTTTCTTTTCTTTTCTTTTCTTTTCTTTTCTTTTCTTTTCTTTATTCTCTTATTCTTTTCCATCTTCTCTCTTAGCGTCATTTTTGTCTTGATGCTTATATCGCAGATTTTGATAAAAGCTATGATACTTTTTGAGGATCTGATTTTTTTGGCAGAGCTTTGAGACCGTTGTATTTTTTTTTATCAATTTCCAGTGGTTCGTTGTACAGTTTGCGAATGATGAAATTTATTTTTGGTCTTTCTCTTTTGAGGGAATTGTTGTTTTAAAACCCACGTCACTGTAGCTGGTTTTATAGAAAAATTGGAATGCTGATAATGTCAGGCCAATGAATTCTTTCTCCGTTTGTGTTGTATTGGAAGTTATTACCTATTTGAGTCTGGAGACATTTGAGATCTAAGAAGTCGTCATAATCTAGTTCATTTACAATAAACGGTTGGCCAGTCTTTTTGGTATTTTTTCTTACAGCAACCTACTGAGCCGGAACATAAACAGGACCTGACTTCAAAGCCCTTCTCTTTTGTTTCTCAATGAGATAATACGTCGCATCTCCTTGGTTTTGAGTGTGGCCATCAGTTAAAAAATTAAGGGTTATCGATGGCAGGTCCAATTCTAAAACTGTTAAGTAGCAGGGATACCATGTATTTATTCTTATCCTGTCCGCTACAGTTGTCACTGTATAGTACAACTGGAGTCTTTGTGGATTTAAATTTTAGGAACTTATAAATACATGTGCCAATCTCATTGACTCCACGAGCACCCTCTCCTTCATGCCACACATAACAGTGTCCTGCTTTTTTACTTATAAGTCATAGACAGTAAGATTGTATGTGGCCAGTCTAGATTTGTAATAAAAATTATTTATTTCTCCGCAGGGTGTAGGAAGTACAGCTTCCAGATCAAAGCAAGCAGCAGTTATCTTTTTGTCAAGGGATTCTTTTTTGTCCCTTGCCTTTCATTCTCTAGACATTTTTCTTTAACAATGTGCCTCTCATAGTGAATCATTTTTTCTTGTTCTTCTTTATTGTTGTTTTTATACTGTTCACACAAACTACACATATCCTTTTTATGTGTAAAAAATGAAATGTTAAATTCATTATTGAGTAGTCGAAAATACATAGTGTAGTTAGCATAGGGCTTTTCAAGTTGTTTACAAAGTTCGACATAAGGCGCGTTCAATGTACGTAGCGATTTATGTGGATCGCTAGCAGCTACTTTTAGGAGCGATTTATGTCTACTGAACGGTCACACGCGAAATCGTAGAAACAAACAAGAACAACATAACCTTAAAATAATTTATTACAAAAATGGCTGGCTTTTGACTGGTAGCACCGCAGTTCATATTGCACTAATTTTAGTTAATTCAATAAAGATCAAAATAGCTAATAAATATATATGAAATAACCACACCTTTTTGTGTCACAATTGAGGTTATGTTTTCAATTTTCAGTATCGCTCTAAAAAGTAGCGTAAAATTTTTACGCTCCAAACTTTCCCTAGATCGATACCAACCGCTACTACGCATTGAACGCAAATGATACATAGCGCTTGCAATCGCTAAGTACATTGAACGCGCCTATAGTCTCTGTGCAAGTCAGATATTGTTTTTTCACCATCAATAAATTCCCGAGACGTTTGAGCCCTTAAATAATGAGATTCAACTCTCGGAATCGAATTGACGTGTTCGATCACACTTGCACGAATTTTAGGATCAACTTTCTTGTGGTCAATAAGGCTCCCTCTATTGTCTTCTTGTAAAATTCCGTCTACTACTTTTTGTCGTACTGTTCGGACTGATCCGTTACAGAGGCCAAGAGTGTTTAAAAAGAATAATTTACATACACGCATTTTTTCGCCATCAACCATGAAGCTGTATTCATTATTGTTTTTTCTTGCTGAAACGTTTTCATTTCTTTTTCTTCCAGAAGTAATTTCTTGCATCGAATTTAACAGAAAATGACCCTGCTCATGCAGTTTGCTTATAGCCCAATATTTACTAAATATTGTTTTTCTTTTTTCCTCTGTAATTTTCGGCCTTCACTTAAATAGTTATGTAAGCATCAAGGGAAGTAAGTAGCTTTTACCAGTCGAGAAAGAGTTTGCCAGCCCTCGCTCGCTCGGGCTGGCACAGTTCGAGACTGGTTGTAGATAGTTACTTCCCGAGCATGCTTATAATATTTTTCTCCATGCCCAACAAAAATTTGAATAATTTTCCCTTAATAATTCCACGTTAATTGATAGAAAATTAATCTATTACAAACAAAGCAAATAGTCACCTAGTGTTGATTTGCTTAGTAGCAATTGTTTTTCAGTTGTTTCTGTCAATATAAAAAAACCACTTGTACTTGCGTTTCTTGGTAGTTTTCAAAAGATAAAATGCAAATAGGCGATAAGGACAATAGAGAATTTAGCGTAGATGAAGCGGCAAATATTGCGTGTTTGGAATTACTACCAGAAAAATCGAAAATCCCTTATGAAAATGCATACAAGTTGTTTAAAAAATGGTCCGCGGAGAAAAACATCTATTCAGTGGAAGAAAACGTGTTTTTGGCGTATTTTTTAGAAAGATCAGTCAAATTAAAATCTCCATCGAGCTTATGGTGTGACATTTACGACAAT
Source organism: Melanotus villosus (assembly GCA_963082815.1). Classification (NCBI taxonomy): domain Eukaryota; kingdom Metazoa; phylum Arthropoda; class Insecta; order Coleoptera; family Elateridae; genus Melanotus; species Melanotus villosus. The sequence continues at coordinate 19,359,518 of OY720425.1, read as the reverse complement.
AAGGATATTTCTGAATATCCAAAGGGATTAGCATTTTTAAAACGAAAAACAATGATGGTTAACAACCTAGAAAGTCAAACGTATTTACTATACTCGAAATTAATCTTTTTTTGAATGAAGCTCCTGACGAAATTTATTTGTTAATGAAGGTTGGTTTTTAATATAATATAACAAATTAGTTCTTTAACTCTTTTATACAATTTTAGGCAGTTATGGTAATAGGAGTAGGCGCGACTCGTACAGACGAACTTATTAATTTGGAAGTAAAAGATATTAAAGAAGAATCAGGCTTTATCTCTGTCAAAATTCGAAATACGAAAAATAAAATGCCCAGATCTTTTACCGTAGTGAACGGAGATGAATACAACGTTCGTTTTCATGAAATATTGAAAAAAATATATCACAATTAGGAATAAAAATGCCCAACAAAGCTAAAACTCGCTTTTTTTTAAATATGCAAAGGGGAAATGTATTAATCATCCAGTGGGGAAGAACACGTTTTCCCATATTCCTTCAGTTATAGCGAAGTTCCTGGATCTTCCAAGTCCAGAATCTTACACGGGGCATACTTTTCGAAGAACATCTGCAACACTCCTGGCAAATACAGGTGCAGATATTCATAACCTGAAGCGACACGGAGGGTGGGAGTCCTCGACAATAGCGGAAGGCTATGTTGCAGAGTCTATTCAAAATAAGCTTGATGTCGCAAGGAAAATTGTAGGCAGTACTTCATCTTCGTCAACAGCTATTGCTTCTAATTTTGAAAAACTTAGCGACAGTGGTCATGTTAGCTCAGTAAGCGATTGCATTAACGACGGTGAATTATTGTATAAAGAAATTTCTGTTACTAGTGTTAATAATTCCAGTGATATGTGTGTAAAGGATATAATGTTTCTGTTGTCACTATAAATAACTGTTCAAACTGAAAATTTACTATTAATGAAAATAAGTAGCAAGTAGCTAAACTATAATTTGTTTCTCTCTTTGTTCAATAAAGTATTACAGTATAAACATGTTTAAAAATTTTTGTTTGTTTCATTATTATATAATTTTTTTTAAATTTGCGGTTATACCCTAACCCTACTTATCTTAACAAGTTTTTACATTTCAAATCGGTTAGGATCAGTTAAGTTCAAACCCGTTCAGATCGCTTACAAAACTAAAATTACTGTAATAACACATAATTCACTTACTTCCCTTGGGGAGTAGGTTTACCTTACTTCCCTAATGTCTTGACAACCAGTAAACAAACAGTAAAATCAACTTACCTGCAATGGATATGTCAAAGTAAGTGTAACTTACTAGATGGGCATGGAGAAAAATACATTTTTCCCCGTGTTGTGTTGATTTACACCCTCGATCACGCCGAAAAACACTGGTTTGATTATACCATAATTATTGTCAATAAAACGACTTAAATTGTTTGACCTGTTGCTGATTTTATTGTCAACGACGTACTGCCCTGTGCAGCCTCCTTCCACTCTCGCTTAGGGGTAGCCCTGTTGTCACAGTTATGGACATCGTTGCCGTGTTTACTTTTTTGTTACAACATGTCGGCCGCCCTGAAAAGCCGGAAAGCGTTTCAATAACAATATTAGTTAGGTACATATGGATAATAATAATAACCTCAGAATCTAAACAGCGAAGTTAAACAATAATGAACTTAAGCTAAAATTCTTAGAATACTACAATCAATAAATCTGTCCTTTTTATCGCCTATTTTCAATTATTGTCCATAATAGGGAGCATGCCAACCTTTGTAATTGGTCTTTTGATGACACCACTATCACATTTCACAGACATCACGCGTACAACAGCATCACTGGCTGGATGAAGTTCGGTTATACGCCCCATCTGCCATTGACAAGGTGGTAGATTGCCTTCTTTCAGAAGTACCATCGTCTCAATTTTAATATTTGAAGGGGGTTGTCGCCACTTTGACCGTTGTTGCAGCTGTGCAACATATTCACTAGACCAACGGGAACAGAAATGTTGATTAAGCAGTTGTAAATATTGATATCGACTTAGTCGATTCTGCTTGATGTCTCGAAGATCTGGATCGTACATATTAGTAAATTGGCGTCCGATTAAACAATGTGCTGGCGTTAATGCTTGCAAGTCGTTTGGATTGGACGATAAAGAGGTTAGTGGACGGGAGTTGAGGATTGATTCGATTTGGGTTAGCATAGTATACAGTTCTTCATAAGTTAATGACGCATTTATCATTATTCTTTTTAAGTGAAATTTTGTGCTTTTAACCCCAGCTTCCCAGAGACTACTGAAATGCGGCGAATGTGGAGGAATGAATTGTCAGTCTACCCCTTCATCAATGCATTTGGCAGCAATACTCCGTGAATTTGTTTTTATAGACTGATAAAATTCCCGTAAGTCTGAACCGGCACCTACAAAGTTTGTTCCGTTATCACTATAAACCTTACAAGGTTTATCGCGGCGCGCTACAAATCGTCGAAATGCAGCAAAAATTGCTTCGGATGATAATGCTGCCACAGACTCTAAATGAATGGCCTTGGTCGCAAAACAAATAAATAAGCTTATGTAACAATTTGATTCCCCCCCCCCTTCCCCGTCTGCCTTTAATGTAAAGAGGACCTGCATAGTCTACCCCTATTAACACCCGCTGCGCCTGCGCTGCAATTACTTTTTCTATAATTAGACGGAATAATTTAATGATTTATTCTGGTGTTTGAATAAATATCACCCCCCCCAAAGATCCTTTAAACAACTATAAAAAAAAACTTAACACTCGCGAAAATGTTAGAAATCATTAATAGTATGATTTTATATTAACGCAATGTTTGCTGATTTCACTTAAAATACAATGTGATTTTTTAAAAACTCAATTGCAGCAGGCCGTATTCTGACTTAACCCATTAAAATGCCCAAAATTAAATTTTAGTTTTACTTTTACAAAACTTTAAATATAGTGTTAGAACATGTTTGTAATAAGTTTGATACTTCACAAAATAATAATTTTTTTGGCTAAATGACTTTTTTGCGTATGATATATCATACGCTAGGCAGTTAGGGATAGAAAAATTAAAAACAGCATTGATTTAAAATATAGTTTATTAAAACGTAATTCAATGAAATAGGTGTATCATATTATTATATTAACTTCATGTAGTGTGGAATTTCACAAAACAAGTAGCAGGATGCAAACCCACGTTGCACTTTATGCACCGAAATTTACTACACTTTCCGCATTTACCACATCTCCGCTGTGTTTCTATTTTATCAACGAAGTGGACAACATTATCTAATCGTATTTCATTTGCTACATGCTTGGGTGTTTTTGGACGCACTCATCGTGGAGTTGAAATATCAGGTGCTGAAAGGAGTGCTTCGACAATCCTCCTATAAAATTCTAGAAGGGAAATGGTTTCTACGTTACGGTACAGTAGCCACATATTTACAAGGGCACCATTCAGACGAAATCTGAATATAGACCAATACCATTTCTTTGATCTAATACGGATGCGGTATGGCCCTCTGAGGTTATCAAAGAGGCCAACCCCTCCCATACCTTTATTATAAAGCTGGACCACAGTTGGCTGAAGTACAGACACCACTTTGCGATCTTTTCTTGACCACCTGTTGCAGCTACCTTGAGTTATCATCTCCGGCGTAAATGTTTGTTGCCATAGTAACCTCATTGTTATCATGCCAACGAACCAGTGTCAGTTCATTTTTCTTATCTTGTAATGCATGATAAGACCCTCTGGCTTGTTTTTTTAGATCGTTGAGGGTAGCGCGTTCAACTCTGTCTCTCCGATTGTTCCAATGCAATTGATTTGTTCATTTTTGAGTCTTGAAAGCAAAGCCAGTGATGTAAAAAAATTATCTATATAAATAGTTGACCCTGCAGTCAAAAATCCGACGTACAGTTTTTCTGTCGCTGAGCTGCCTAACGTTGTACCCTGATTTTTGTCACCACTACCAGTATAAGGTGAGAATTTTGCCACGTATTCGTTATGTGTAGCAACACACTAAAATTTAAAACCAAAACGAATGGGTTTTCCTCTGATAAATTGTTTCATCGAGTGATGACCATAATATGGTTCCATTGCTTCATCCACTGAAAAATTTCCCTCCATCGGCTGAATGTACTTTTGAAAACATTCATTTAGATGGGTAACAATTGGACGAACTTTATAAATTCTGTCATTTTTATCTAGAAAATTATTATCGTTAAAATGTAAAATCTATGGATTCTTTCAAATTTATTGCGACTCATAGTGTTGCTAATCAAGTGTGAATGTGAATCGCTTCGACATTCCCAGTACATTCTTCTTGATGGCAAAGAATGGTATCCTGATAGTATTAAGATACCTAGGTACTTGTACATATCTTCAGCAGATAGTGTAAATGCAGCGCCTTTCTGAGAAGCATACCTTACAGTTTCTTTATATAAATTATCTATGAAGACATTATCAAAGAATAACTTGAATATATGTATTGGTTTGTAGTCATTCGCTTTCCATTCCTTTATAACTGTAGGCTGCGGATTTGTGGTAAAGGGATTGTTTGCACTACTTTTATTCAGAATTTTTTCCTTCCATAGTCGAATTTCGTTCCTTTTTTTGTTACTTTGGGATGTATTGAGTATGTTTCTGTCATTTTCTTTGAATAGCGCACTATTCGAGGGACCTGCCTCATCTTGGATTTGTGATATTGCGGTTTCTTCAGTTTTCCTTTTCTTAACATTATCTTCTCGATTATCTCCATCTTCAGCAATAAATAGCTCGGTTCTTTCGTCTTCAAAATTATTTTTTTTAACTACTCTTACATCCATTGTTTCAGACAAAATTCCTTTTCCAATACTTTCAAATCGTACATTCATTTGATCTTCTTCGTCACTAGCTGCGTCGTCTTTATCTAAATCATTTCCATCTTGCGGATAATGCAAAACTAACTCGAGTTCATTGGCTGTATCTATTTCTTGAGCTAAAGTGTTTTCTTCTTCTAGATTTTCAAGTAGTCTGAGCAGTTCTTCAGCATCGTTGGGGCTTCTCGGATCATATTTTTTCTCACATTTGTATTTTCTCTTTGAATCCATCTCTACTGAAAATTATAAAACATATTTATATTATGTAAAACTCTGTAAAATTGGCTAATTATTGTAAACAAATCATTATATTTATATATTTTTACAAACATTGACAATAAGTTTACAATCATAACTATTGTGGTAGTAAGAATGGAGTAACATGCACAGAAATCTACCTTCTTAGGTTATGATTATGACATCATGCAAACATAACTGCCCAGCGTATTACAAATCATACGCGGACTTCTAAGAGCTACAAATTTTTTTACCGTTCCAAATTGGTGAATCCACTAATGCCCTGATTGAAATCAGTCTTATAAATACCCAATTTCAACAACACAAACAAAAATATACAGCTGGTAACTTTGAATAACACAATAAAATGGCGCGCTGTCACTATTCACTGCTTCACAAAAAGGACAGTACGCTACTAGCAATGTTATCTAACAACTGACAAATGACATTTGAATTTCGCCGGGATCAGTAGCACTGGTGACATCTATTTGAGCTATTATCAACGACAGAACTGCAATGAAGTAATCCATTTTACTTTTGGAGGGCGATAATTATTGTACAGATGTTCGCCGTATGATATATAATACGGTGGGCATTAATGGGTTAATACAGACAGTTCTAAGGTTATTAAGACAGAATTCGGCCTGCTGCAATTGAGTTTTAAAAAAATCACATTGTGTATACAGGGTGTTTTCAAAGTTGAGGCATTTATTTTACCAGGTTGTAGAACTCTTAAAAATAAATCATTTCACCAAAAATAGCCTATATAAAAGTTGCAAAAAAAACACTTAGTTTATCGTAATGGAGAAGTGAATAACGTGGAAGAATTAAGAGTACGAATAGAAAACTCTTGTGAAGTTGTTCCTGGATACCGACAATTCATTTTCGCGGCGTGTACAGAGTCACGGATACGTCGGGCAAGATTGTGCGCGCATCAAACAAATGGTAACAACTTTGAACAACTTTTATAATTTTTTCTTCATATCTCCGTCATTTTGCAAATTTTATATAGGCTATTTTTGGTGAAATGATTTATTTTTAAGCGTTCTACAACCTGTTAAAATAAATGCCTCAACTTTGAAAACACCCTGTATAATAGGATAAAGAAAATTACTTCTAGACATTTGACGTCATGGGTACGTCATTATTATTTATTTATTTATTTATTTAGGTTACTGATATAACGGGCTGTAGCCCAATAACAATATCAGGTTTCCCATGATAGAAAAATTATAATTATAATTGGTTATAAAAATGACGTAAATGTTACGTCATAAATAGGTCTATGACGTCTCCGACGAGCTATGACTAAAAATTCACGTGAATGTGACGTCAGTGTGCTAGCTGGGCCAAACGAGGACAATTCTGTCGAAGTTGTGCAGATTTCCAAATTTCTACCGTGACTACTAGTTGAAGCTTCCAAGTCCACATTTTTTCTCCCAGAATTTGTATAGCTTTTCTTTTTTTTATTTTCAATTGACGTTTCAATATATCCCTCCCCTACCGTATTGCTCTTCCAGCAAAAAAACTACAAAATTATTGACATACAAATTGTTTAGTTGCTATGCGGAAATAAATTATGTAGATACGATGCTACTCTGATTTTAAATAAAAAAGATTGTCAAAATTATGTAATTTTTTCAAATTTGAAAATTATATAATTTTTTTCAATTTTAAGCATCCAAGCTGAAAAGTTGTAGGGTAAATGTGGGATATATGCCACACCTAAGGAAAAAAAAATCGTATAAGGTAAAATGGGAATACATTGACACATCTTTAGAAAGTATTTTTTTCCTCGCTGCCTGTGAAAGTGGTAGTGTATCTATTGTGTACAGTCTATTAAGAGACTTATTGTGAACGCATTTTTGAAGGTTGTTTTAATAAATAGTTGTTAATTAACAAGTATTGCCTAAAAAAAAAGGTGTGCATTGTCAATGTTGGCCTCATATATGGGTAACATTGACGCAGTAACTAGAATACCTCAAAATTTCGTAGTGATGCCATGTATGTCAATGTTTGTTGTGATCGGTATAGGTTTGACACGTAAGTACAACTTTAGCTTGAAAATTTTTTTATTTGTCCATACAAAATTAGTTATTTTCGTATCAAGTGTCGAAAGTAGCAAATATCAAGCGAGTGTTTATAAATAGATATACGAGTGCGGAGCGTAGCGGAGCACGAGTAGAAATATTTATAAACACGAGCGGAGATATTTGCCTTTCGAACGAGTTACGAACACTATTTTTCCCACGACCAAAAATGTACATGTCAAAAAGTAACACTGACAGTTCAGGTAAAACGACCGTCATTTTTAGTTTTGAAGCGGCCGCAGCTTCCTATTATTGCGCAAACTGTGCGATATATCCCTATACGTGTTCATATCGCACGGGTTGTTCATTTGTTTTGCGAAAGTCAATCGCACGGGTGATATTGTCAACTTTCGCGCCTAGTTTGTTGTGCGTTAGGAGCGACTTTCTTATATGGTCGTGAGAAATAGTTATTTTCGTATCAAGTGTCGAAAGTAGCAAATATCATGCGAGTGTTTATAATAGATATTATACGAGTGCGGAGCGTAGCGGAGCACGAGTAGATGTATTATAAACACGAGCGGAGATATTTGCCTTTGGAACGAGTTACGAACACTGTTTTTCCCACGACCAAAAATGTACATGTCAAAAAGTAACAATGACAGTTTAGATAAAACGACCGTCATTTTATGTTTTGAACCGGCCGCAGCTTCCTATTATTGCGCAAACTGTGCTATATATCCCTATACGTGTTCATATCGCACGGGTTCTTCATTTGTTTTGCGAAAGTAAATCGCACAGACGATATTGTCAACTTTCGCGCCTGCTTTTTTGTGCGTAAGGAGCGACTTTCTTATATGGTCGTGGGAAAATCTTATTACGTGAGTATTTACTAATAATGATAAAAAGCAGTAGAAAACTTATGTAATAACCCTATGTCCCAACACGGAATAACGGGAATATTATTATATTATTTACTAATAAACAATAAGCGATTTATTATCTTTATTATACACAAAACTTTCATTAAAAAAATGCATTCCTCTGCGAATGCGTTGAACAGAAAGGACTTCAACTATATCTTGACGGTAAACCAGTTGTTCATCTGATACATCTGGATAGATAAAATAATTGTTTTGTTTTCTAAGGAAGCTAAGAAAAGCTTCGTCGCCTTCGGTGCTTAAGATTTTCCCAACATAATGAACCAGCGTTGAGTGTTGTGCCTTGGTTATGACAAACTTGACTAAAACCCATGACCCTTCCTGAAGTAAAAGTTCAAAATCATTTGTGTTGTTATCTGGAGCACTTTCCTCTTCTTTGTCAGAATAATCCTCCTCCGAGAGTTCGTCAGCAGAATTGCTATTGCTTGGTAGACTAATTTCACTATCTGAGCTGGTGACGTCAAGCTTAGTTTTTATTTTTTTCAGTTTCTTTTTCTCATTAGATTTCAGTCTTCTTCTCGAATTTTTTTTGCTCATTTGATTCAAGTCTTTGCCTAACCTCGTTACTTGTGAGGCTTTCAGCAAATTTTCTTTGAACACGACTTCGCTTTTGGGTTCCCGCTGCGTGACCATCCCTTTTTAAAACTTCCAGGAGAGATAGTTCTAGAGTTTTCTTGGACGTAATAGGTAAGACACTTTCTGAATCTGGAGGAGGGGTAACAACGCATTTCTTTAGTATCCTTTCGCTATTAGTTGGGAATATTCCGGCACTTTCAAATCCTCCTATTTCATTTGATCGTGAGAAGCAGTCACTTTCATTCAGTTTACGAAGTAATTTCGGAAAAGTTATTTTATCCACATTTTGAAAACGACTGCTGTCGTAAAATTCTCGAAGAGCTATACGCCATGCATTTTTCACAGCTTTGAATACACCTACATCCAATAGCTGTAAAATGTGTGATGTGTGTGCAGGAAGACACAACAATTCTATGTTGTTTTTAACTGCCAAATCTACCAATGGTAAGGTAATATGGGAATTATGCCCATCGAAAATTAATAACTTGGGGCCCTCTAGATGTTCTGTTGTTGGAATGAAACTGTTCTGAAACCAGTCCAGAAACTGCAAATGTTCCATCCACCCTGAAGGAGAACAATTGAACCGGGTGTTGTCAGGTCCATCTTGACACCAGGTGTTGTATAAATGTAAACCTTTGTAATTAACAAATAAAGGTAAAAATGTACCTACAGCGTTGCAACAAACTAACACGGTGTAAGATGTTTTTGTAGTATTTCCAACTACTTTATGAGGATTTTTAGATCCTCGTCGACACAGTATTTTCTGGTCGCCAGCGCCTGTCTGGAAACCAATCTCGTCGCAATTAAAAATATTTTGAGGTTTATTAACTAAACCAAGACGTTCAATAGAATCATTTAGTTTGACAAAAAAGTCTTTAATAATTTCTGTGGAACAAGCTTCTGCAGGATTTTTTGGCAAATTTTGGGAAATTCGCCGACGTAAGAGGTGTTTCCAACGGGTTTCGAATGCAATACACCAATCTTGGCCTGGCAATCCATCTTTAAAAGGATTAGGACGGTCGAATCGTCTTAGGAATTCTTGTACACATACCCTTAGTCGTCTTCTATCCATACCAAAGCCCCACTCAGCAAGCTTTATTAGAGCATGCACAAGTAATTCTTCCTCGTGAGTTTTAAGAACGGTGGGTCGACCAACTTTATTACATTTAAATTTTTTTAAATGATTCATTAATGTTGTGCGGTTTATAGCAAACCGTTCTGAAGCCCTCTTTATGCTCACTCCAGCTTGTACTTCATTCGTTGCAAGCTCCATCTTTTCTGGATCATAAGACTTGTAACGTCTTGCATTGGGGTTTCGGATGTGTACACGCGGAATTGCTGTAATTGAAACAGCAATTAAATAGTAACTAGGAGCTTCACTAACGATCTACTTATGCAAACATTGATATTACTTTTAAATAGGGCAACCTTGACACCCTGTCAATCAAACCCCGTTTATCAAATTTTTATGATTTTTAAAAATATCGTTGGAAAACTGTTAGCCATTTAATAATTTTAACAAGCAAACATAATTTCAGATACATATTAAAAAATTTTGGGCTAGCAATATTTGTTTTAAAAAACAATAGCATATGGCCATATATCCCACACACGTAGGTTTTATGCCCCACCATGGGGTATATATGCCTCATTTTTGTTTGCATAAGGGATTTATGACATAGAAATTAAAACTGCTTAAACAAAAATAATTAGCCAGATATTAAAGTAATAAGATAATACAATCGTAGGTGCATAAAATGTGCATTTATTATGTGCTACTAATAAAATAACTGGTACAACTAAATTAATTAATACATGGTAATTTTGAAGACAATAAACGTTTATGAAAACTACAATTACAAATGACAATCTTATTTATTTAGGTAGGTAGATGTGATATTCTTTTTGGCGACGCTCTTAAGTTTTTCATTTCTTCCGCACGTATTACAGCGACCATCGTACATAGTGCAGGTTTCGTGTAACCATCGATAAAAATCAATACACTGAATCCAATCGGTATTGTTCTTGGTAAGCAAATAATTTTCCAAGCATTCTGTGCAGTCTACATTGTCATGTGTCTTTTGGTTGACATTTTTTTAAAGTATATTTTTGTTTCCGATTTTTGCATTTCTTTCTTTTTATTAAGAAATTCTTCTGACGTTAATACCTCAGCGGATTGTTTTCTTTTATTAAATTTGCGTTGAGGAATAGATGGAATTGGTGCAATTTGATTCAAAAGCTTTGATGGAGTTATTATTTGATCAGTATTAAGTTCAGAAATGGGAGACTGATTTTGTTTATTACGTTCGGCAACACGTAATTGTATTTCGTCAATTTCAGTAGCAGGTTTTTGTATTTCATTAGATAGACATGTAGCTGCTAAGTTCGTTGTAGTATCGGGATATAGAATATAGTTTTCTGGACCATCAAAAAAGTTATCTGGTAAGTTTTCCACATCAGGTAGTAGTTTTCCTATTTCAGAAGATTCATTCTCCAAGGCCACAGCGTTTAATTCTGGCGCTGGTTGTCCTAATTCGATAGCACTATTGTCAACTGTTAATTCTAAAGTCATGTCATTTTGATTTTGTTCTTTAGAGCTGCAATTTCTTGCCACGTCCGACATTTGAAAGAAATGGTCCGGAATAGCATTTCTGTTAAATGGATATATTCCGGTCGCCATAACTCCAGACACCCCATTCGCAACTGTACTAGCTTTTTTCCATGTTTCTCCTATCAATGTCCGTGCGTTCATTCTATCTATTTTTCTCGCCTTACTTTGGAACATGAAATCTTGAGCAGCCTCTTTAAAATAATCCTTAAGAGGCTTAAGAAACGACCGATCAAGAGGTTGCAAAGCTTGTGTGGTATAACTCGGCAGACAAATAACAACTACATCATTCTGATCTGCTACCTCCAGCATTGCTACTGTGCAATGGGATGTATGCCCATCCAGAATTAAGAGCCTTTCCAGGCCCTTTCCTGGGTAAGAAATGTTCCTTAATCCATCTCAGAAAGAGATCCGAATTTATGTAGGAAGATTGCTTGTTCATATAAATGTCCGAGGCAGGAGGTAAACCCACTAAATGCTCAGGTTTTTTACGACTTCCTTTCATAATTGGTACTGGAGGTAGGAACGAACCTACAGCATTATTGCAAGCAACAACTGTAATATTTTCACCTTTTTCGGCCGATGTCAGCACATGCACATCTTTGCTTCCTTTACTGGCAAGAACCTTTCCAGGCTTGTTATTAAGCTGTATGCCTGATTCATCCATGTTCCATATACACGAAGGTTTATCCATTAGATCATTTTTTTCTAAAGTTTCTTTTAGTAAGTCAAAGAAACTGCCAACCTCTTCGCGACACATTCCTTTGGCGCGTGCTAATGATAATCCTTCGGACTGCCTTACTGATAATTTGGGATTTCTTTCCAAAAAGGAATATAACCAGTGCGATCCAGCTGCCGTTTTATTTTCCTTCGACTTTACACTTAGCAGACCTTTTTCTTTTCCCAACTTTTTTGCAAATTCAAAAGCGAGCTGTCTGGTTTTACGACGAGATGGAGCAAAGCCAGATTGTTCTAATCTTTTAATATGTGGAACCAATCTTTTTTCATTTGCAAAGCCAAGTACTGGTGGTTTTCCCAATGACCTTTTCTTTGTATCTCCACTTTTCATTCGTCTTCTGAGGGTGCGCGATGGAATATTGTAGTATCGGCTGGCTTGATTGACTCCCATAGCCCCATTTTTTGACATTATTATCGCATTGGTGAGATCTTCTTCACTCCATGTTGCTCTGGGGACAACATTCGGTTTTCTTTTGTATTTTCTGGGCATGCCTGCAATAAATTTTATATTAGGTAACTACCTACCTAATTATTATAAAGATAGGTCTTTCTGTTAATGTAGGCATGTACAAATATTACCTACTACCTATTAGTATTTACCTATAGGACATTCTAATCGCATAATTCTTTAATTTTTACAGCAAATATTGCAGGGCATATATTCCACAACATGACATATATGCAAGCAGAGTTTGGGATTCATATCTACTAATTAATCAAAATAAAATTGAGACAATACAAAATAAATTTCTAAAATACTTACATTTTAAAAAATACGGTTTCTATCCTGAATACGGTTCGTATAAAGATATCAGAAGTGACTTTCGTGTTATAAAGTTACAGTTTCGCCGTGAAATGAATGACATTTTGTTTATATACAAACTCATTAACAACAGAATTGATTGCTCTAATTTGTTGCCTGCTATTTGTTTATATGTGCCAGCTTATAGATCTAGACCTCGGAACCTGTTTTATGTGCCTCCTTATCGTACCAACTTAAGAATGAATTCGCCTATGGTGAGAATGATAATACGTTTGAATTGTTTCACTTCTGTGATTGATGTGGATGTCTTCAGTTCCTCTGTTTCGAATTTTAAAAAACAATTAAAATGTTATTTACATAATAAAGTTTGAACTTTATAATTTTTAGTTCTGATTAAAATTACATTTTTGTTGGTGTCTGGTTTTACTATCACTTATTTTAGTTTTTAGTTTTCTTTTTTTTTGTATTTCTCTATTACTAGAATTTAAAATATTGAAAAATACATGTAGGTATATGTTATATTGTAATTTGTGAGAAGGCAGGTAATTGGGGTTTCCACCCGTTTTGTCTGTTTCTTAATAATAATAATAATAATAATAAATATCCCCTATGTTGTGGGATACACGCCCTACTTTATAATTTATAATAATTATTAGTACCTACGATAAAGCACGTGTTTCGAGGTTTAAAATGCGAGGTTATGTATTTTAGTGATCAGTTTTATCAAAAATAACTACTAGCAATACACTAGAAATCATAAATACCTTAAGATAACATGTGAAAATTTAAGAATTATAAGCAAGAAGAATGCACTTACCTTTAATTATTATGTTAACGCACGACTGCGTACAAACTGGCCACAACTTAACTTAAATTAGCTGGGGCGTATATCCCACATGAAACGCTAACGTCGAAATTCAAATGTCTTAATACTACACACACTTATTTATATTGGGTCATCTATCCCACAGGGGCGTATTTACCTCATTTACCATATTATATACGTGTGATAAAGGCCATTAACATACTCATGCTCTTACTCGGCATCGGGATAAGGCCTTCGTCGGGCAACTCAACGCATTCGTATGTTAATGATGCCTTTATCCCACTGTTATAATAAATAACTATTCACTATCTTTACGTACATACAACCTCTGATACAGAAATTCAGTAAAATGTTTCAGGAAAGTATTGGGTATTGAGTATTATTTTAATAAAAATTCACAACTCCACTGTATTATTTATGGTGCCAATGAAACATGGGGCACCCGTACAAGTTTTTTATTTTTTAAGATATGAAAATGAAATTTGGTATATGTGATATAGGTACTCTTTAAACTGCATTTTTTGAAATAGAACACAAGTATCTGTAATTTCCTATTTCGCCGGAATTAACCTCAACTACAGTTGGCCCGTCTAAGTTGGCGAACTCTGGCGCATACCGAATATTTACTTCGTGCAATTTCAAGGTCATGGTTCAGTATGAAAGTAATGCAGTGGTGTAGGCGATTTATGAGTCTTATTTTATCTTAGGAAGTCCGTGCGAAAACTACATACCTATGTCATCTAACCAATGACGTCACAACATCGCGCATAGGCTTCACAAAGGGGTTTGGTATTGTGGAAAAGTCGATCATTAAATATCTAAACTGACTTTCAGTTTGTGTTCAAGTATTTAAGTAAAACCAAATATGAATGACTTTCCACGTTAATATTTTCAAAGTTAATTATTAAGTATCTAAAAAATGACTTCCAGCTTGTGTTCCAAGGTAAACCAAATATTTATTAATCTTCAATTACGCCTGAGATCGAGTAACGCGAGGAAGCGGGTCAGATGCAATGACATTACGCGTCAGTAGACAGACACGTGTATGATGCGCGGTCAAGTGCATTTATTATTATTAACTAAGAACAAAGAGCTCCCACACATAGATGTTACCAAAATTCGTGGGAATTGCTGAGTAGACAGGAAGTAAGGTCAAACGTAGCAAATCGAGCGCGTGTGCCAAAGTTGAGGGAGTCGAATATTAGTATAGGTATAAGAATCGGTTGTCACGTAATTGACATGTTTTTGAGCACGAGCCGCCAAACCGTCAACACAAGCGGAACAGTCTTAAATTTCGCGTGTACAAGATGCAGTTCATATTGTAAGATAATTTTTGTTTATTTTCTAACGAAGTGGGTATGTTTCAGAGTTAATTAGATTTTATGTTTATTCTTTATTCGTGTGCATGAGATGTAAGTGTTTTGTCTGTAACAGAAATTAATTACAACGTGTTAATAAGTTGTTTTGAGAGTGATCGTGATTCGAACTGGAATCTGAATTAAAATTGTTACTGTCCTTTATTTAATTACTAAAATATATGAATGTTGGTTAACAGATAGTTTCATTAATTACCCTCTCGCTTATAATTTTGCCAAGCTAAGATTTCACGTGGCGTTTGGGTTACAAGACTCTACCAAATTATTTTGAGCTACTTCGATTTATAAGTGCAGTGTTGATAATAAGCTATAAAAGGAAACGACCCAACCCTTGCGCCACAGTATTATGCGCATGATGTCATGTCGACGTAGGTATGTAGTTTATAAACGCACGGACTCTAAGAGCGTTCGTAAACATATTGCATCGATGTTTAGCATTTAAATAAAAAGATTATAAATATAAATTATAATTACAAAACAGTAACACTTTCTAAATAGTCAATGTCACTTTCACTACTGTCGTCCAAATTAATAATCAATTGTTCGCTGTGGATATCTATAATTTGCTCATTTTCCAGAAATTCCTTTTCAACTTTTATTACATGGTCGCAACGTTTCTTCCACTCATCCGGCCCTACGGAATTAATGGTTTCTTCTGTTGAAATTTTTACATCATACAGTTTAAACGTGGTATTCCGCTTCGCAACTCTATTTTTAACAGTTGCCCAAATTAGTTCGATGGGGTTTAATTCTGGATGATAAGACGGCAACCTCAAAACGGTGTGTCCATGTTCGGCTAACAACGAATCAAATTTGTATGTAATATATTGCTTTTTGTTAGCTATTACTAATTGATACAACTGAAGCCTTAGCAATTATTGTGGTGAAAATAAATTATTATTTTTGTTCAGACACAAATGTACTCCACATTTTTCACATTGTATATATGATAAATGGTTACATGGGGGTAACTTGCATCTCTGTCTCTCTTGTTTCACTATTGGGATGTGGAAATCACCATCCATTCTCACATCTTTTGGTGGAATGTGCACTGTTGGTCCTTTTTTCTTCTTTGCCATCAATTGTTGTTCCACAGATTCAGCTGAGGGTCTGCCAAGCCTTTTCTTATGTTGTAAAGAGCCCTCTTTACATAAACAAAGTGCCACCTCTGACCTAAACTCGGAGAAAGAAAGAATTTTTTCTTCTTCGTGCACATCTCCATTGATTCTTCTTTCCTCGTGCACCCTCCTGTGATAGAACAGTGGTTCCCAAACTTTTTTATTTGCGGACCCCCAAGTGATTTGAATTTTTTTTGTGGACCCCCTACCTTTGACTCACCAAAATATAAAAATCAAGCAACTGCAATAGTTAATTTTTTATTATTATATTTAATTACATGTCCACTTATATCCAATATTATGTAACTTAATATTAACTCCCATTACAAAAATAAAAATGGCTTAATAGCGAAACTTAGTGACAACTGTGATGTTGCCTCTGTGCAGTAAGTTCTGCGATGTTTGGTTTTACAGTCGACAGCTTCAGCCTTAATCATCTTCAACATCAGGTTGGTTTCTATATTTGACTTCATATACGTAAGCTGGTTTTTTTTCGCATAAATAAGTGGTTTGGAATGGTGTCAGAAATAACATTGCCTTTTGTGAAAGTTCTGGATACTCCTGTTTCACTCTTAACCAAAAATCTGGCACGGAAGATTCCAAAAACACAGATTTCAATGTTTTATCAGACGAGAGATCTGCCAAATTATCTTCTTCTTTTGATGTTAACGACAGCTGTGCTATTAATAAACCATCTGCAACTGAGTTTCTGATCCATTCACTTTGATCCTCTAGGATTGGAAAGTATTCTCGTAACTGAGATTCAAGTTGTTCTAAATGGGATTTAATAATAAGTCCTATTTGGGGTGAAATATTAAAATTATTACTCTCAAGAAACTCTGCCATGCAAGGAAAGTGGCCAAAAAGTCTTCACACGGACCCCTTGATATACATTGACGGACCCCAGTTTGGGAATCACTGTGATAGAATATACGAAAATATCATTTCTTACTCCTGATTAGTATTTTATATTTCCCATTATACTGTCAAGTAAATCGACCCCACCCATATGCTTGTTATATTCTTTGACCACATAGGGGCAAGGTATATCGACTTTCTCTTTTTTAGATTTGTCATACTTCTTTACAGTACTAGAAGGATTTTGACCAGCAAAATTAGAAACAAATGTGACCATTTTGTTGTCCTTCCATGCAAGGGTCTAGACATCCACGCCATCCAGCACCCCGACATATTCAGCACTCTGACCTCTTTCTTCCTTCTTCATTTCTTTTTCGGATGGTAACTTACAATGTATAATACGATTTCTATGTATGGTACCCGGCCACAATATTCCTTGTTGGGATAAATAAGATACTAGTGGTACTGTACTATAGTACATAGTTATCAAAATATAGGCGGTAACTCTTACCACGTTCAATATTACGCCAAAGGCTTGTGACTACATTGGTAGCAGCACCCAACTCAGGTTCATTTGGCAGAACTACATTTTCTTTCCCGGAATAGAACTCAAAATTATAAGCAAAACCCGATATTCCACAAATAACATATCTGCTTCAGAAAATGACGGGATTTACACGAACACAGTTGCTCATCCCCTGAGAGACATCTTTCATGTGGAATAGAAGAGAATCGCTTATTCACTTCAGTAAGTAATGTTCTAATTTTATGTAACCGATCATGGTTAGGATCATTCACTGGCAGCATTTTATCATTGTCATTAAAGTGGATGAATTGTCGTAATTTCTAGAATTTATTTAGACTCATGCAATTTCTAATGATCTCGTTCCCAGTAACTTGGGGCCAATAAGATCTAATATTAGGTGCATGTACCAAAGACATTATTATGCAAATTCCAATATAGTTTTTATTTCATGTTGGGTCAACAGCGCTGGTTTGCGGGGATCTTTTTGAATGCTGAATAAGTTTGACTGTTCAACAATATTAGAGATTATATCTGGAGTGAAAAAATAGTCGAAAAAACTGTAAGGCGTACTCAACTCCAGAACTGTTGCAGGTAACTTGTCATTTCCCAAAAATGGCATTTGCTGTTCGTTCAACTCTAGATGTTTTCTTTTCCACACAATCTTATATTTAGTTGCTTTCTTAGAATTTACAGAAGTTTCTACCAAACTCATCGAGGGATTTTCAATGTTTGTGCATGTGCATTTTTTAAATATCGAGGCAGTAATTCTTCCCAGCCTAAAATTAAACCAGGCTTCACTTCTAGTTTGTAATCTGGTTAATTTTTCTATTTCTTTACACTCTTGTTGGGTAAGGTTGAACGTCAAAGTTTTGCAATGTTCAACCAATTGACGCAAATCTAATTGTTCATGATTAGCATCATACAGCTTTCCCAAAATATTTGTCAGGGACACCTCTTTATTTATCAGTTCATATGCGAACGGACGCACAATCGTATGCAGTCCACAAACATTATTTTTTGATGCCAATTCTTATAGCACGCTCATAACTTCTGCATGTGTTGCAAAAGGTACCCTGTCATCTTCTTCCGACTGTCTTGGAGTAAGAGCAATGTCTCCCCGACTTGCTTTAAATAATTTTTCCGCTGAAGTGAAATCAATGTTACGAACTTCATCTGAAGCGCCGGCTGCTGAAGAGCTCGGTAGTTTCCAATATGCTTTCACATCTGTAACAGTTTGGTGCACCCAATCGCGCGTTAACCCGTCAACATTAAACAGTAAAGCACCAACGTGCGTGCAGGATTCTCCCAGTCCGGCAACACAATTGCAATGCGCTGCAAGAACTGCACCATCAGCATCAGCGATTACCCATGGAGTTAGGGGTGTTTGGCCTAGTCTCTGAGAATAAAGCACCTACACACAAAACAAAAAATGTAGCATAAACAATTAAGACATGTGCTGCTAACTTACCGTTGCTTTAATTAGAAAAAGGTTGACAAACTTCTTTACTTTAATTTCTTCTACCCAGCCGCACACATAGGTTATAGGCCCCCAAACTTTTGTAGCATTTAAATTCTGCCTGGGTATATGCACTTCGTTCGAACACGAGATAATTGCAAATATCGCAGTATCCAATCTTCGGAAAATAGGTTTTGCAGACATGCGAGCAAAAGAAACATTGTAAGGATCGACTGCACCAATCAATTTTATCCTCTCAAGATACCTGGCCTTCGCAACTTCATCAATTTAGTTAACATATGCCATTTTAACAACAACAAACTAAAAAGAAGAAATAGGAAAGCGTTTACAGCACGTGTTTTTATTTTCTTAGCGTTAGATTTGCTCCTTACCGTAAATAAAGTTTCTTGTAGTAAATAAATTCACAAATATAACAAAACAATTAACAAGAAACTACAACACACAACACAAATACAATCAACGCAAAACAATAAATAAAAAAACACTTCCAATCGCTACGTAATACCGCTGACTAATGTAAAAAAAGAAACGTTTAATATTTTTGTATACCCTCCAATCACGTGACAAGATGGCCGCTCGGTCACGTGCTGCCCGAACCTTGTAGAATTTTTGTTGCAAAATAACTTCAAAACTTGGATAACATGTAAGCACGCTATGAGATGATAAACTGTAACTCGAAGACAGAAAATAAATTCCCGTAATGACATTACACGTACGGGAAATATTTTGAACAACGGATATTCTCCTTTCTGTATCAGATATGATACAATAAGTAAAAAAGTGAGAAAGCTGATACGTTGTTTAGTATACCTACAGGGTGTTAATTAATGTCTTGCAGATATTTCAGGGGGTGGTAGTACTCGGCAAAATAAGAAAAAAATGTTAATATACACGTGATCAAAAATTTTCGATATACAGGGCGGCGAAGTTTCAATTTTGCGTTTTTCTCCCGTATGTTTTGAGATAATTATTTGAAATTTAGTACAGCTACTATATTTTAGAATCTCTACAATAAAATCATCAGTTGCAGTGTACAGGGTGTTACAAAAAAAAAGAAAAAAAAACTTTATTTCGACTACACTTTGTATTGATAGCTATTTTTTCAAATAACTCGGAAACGGTGAGATACGGGAATAATAGAAAAAACCAAAAGCTGGAGAAAAGAACAAGGTATTCAATTATGATATAAAAAATTATGCAGGGTGCTTCAAAAAAAGTTCCGGAAGAAATGTAACACCCTGTATACTGCAAATGGGGATTTTGATATTTTACTGTAGAGATTCTAAAAGATAGTAGCTGTACAAAATTTCAAATAATTATCCCAAGACATACGGGAGAAAACGCAAAATACGATAAAAAAATTGAAACTTCGCCGCCCTGTATATCGAAAATGGTGCGTTTTTGATCACGTGTATATTAACATTTTTTTTTGTTATTTTTTCCGAATTAACACCCTGTATACTATGTTTTTGGTTTGTATCACATATGATACACTATGCAGTGAAGGGTTTTAAGTTAACTAACTTCGAAAATAATAATAGTTCGAAATGGCATACACTTTTTTTCCCCCTGGAGGAGGGGAAATCCTCATGGACACCCGACGGAATGATGTGGAGTCCGCCGGGTAGTGCCAGACTCTTACTGGCTAAAACCCCTCCTCGGCCTAGTGTTTATCCATCCCACGGAACCGCGTTAGCATTACTTCATGGTATGGGTGGCTGCTGTCCTCCTATCTCTGTCTATCTTTGTATTTCCAACGCTTTTTGTCGGTCTCGTTCTTCTTGTTCTTTTCCCCCCAGGATATCTCTAAATCCCTTCGCAATGGCCTTCCATGCGTCTTCCGTGCTTAGCATAACACCTATTATATTATCTGCGTTCAATTCTATGCCACATTATCTAGATTATACAATTCATAATATAATTAACCAATCAGCATCAAGCATTTTGCTTGGTTACTACGTATTGATAAGTGAATATACCCTTGACGACGTGGTATAATCACTTTGGTATATCCGCTGGTCCTAAACAATGTAAAACTCGAACCTACTATGAATATTTTTTCAATTTTTTCCGTAGCAACCATATTTACATTGTTTGTCAACAAACGTCACTTGCACATAAAATTCAGTTTTGTTATTTATTCATTATATAATCTAATTGTATACCACTCGAGCAGTCGCAAATAATCAAATACTTTGCCTCCTTGCTCGACGTATTGTCGCAAAACACCACTCGTCGCTGCCGCGACTCGTGGTGTTTCTTGACAATACGTCTCGTAACTCGTCAAAGTATTTTCGATTATTTTCTATGCTCTCGTGGTATAACTAGTGATAATATCTTTCTCTTGCTAGCTCTTGGCCCTCCTATGCTTGGCATAATATTCGCTAAAGCTTTGCTTGTGTTTTCTGCTTTCATAGCTACATATTTAATTTGTTGTACCATCCTCGTGTTCCTGTCGAAGATCACGCCTAGGTACTTTATGTATTCCTTGGTATCTATCCTGTTTCCCATTAGCTCCAATGTTAGGTTGCGAAGCTTTCTTCTTCTAACTAAAACTATCGCTTCGCATTTTTTTGGATCTAACCTTAACTGTTTCTCTTCTATCCACGCTTTTATTCTGTCTATGGAGTGTTGGGATCTTGCTGCTAACATTTCTTGGTTTTTAGCCTCTACTACAACGGCCAGGTATTCGGCATACGCTATTTGTGTAACCCCTTCAGGCATGGGTATGTTCAGACCCCATCAAAAAACACATTCCATAACAGAGGACCAATAACAGAACCTTGCGGAACTCCGCATGTTAATTCCAATTCCGAGCCGTCGCCAACTATCAGTTTCCTATCTTTCAAATAGCTCTGTATCATTCTTATGAGATACCTTGACACATTTCTTCTTCCCAATTCATTTACTATTTCTGGCCAGTTTGATGTATTAAAAGCATTTTGCACATCAAGTGTGATCATTACACAGCAGTTTCTATTTTTTAGTCCTTGCCTGTTTATTCTTTGGACGATCTCCTTGACCTTGTCCATTGCCATTATTGTTGACCTCTGTTTCCTGAAGCCGTATTGGTTTTCGGAGAGGTTCATTCCTCGTTCGAGTTCTTCTGTAAGCCTGGATTTTAATAAATGCTTAACAGTTTTCCCGTCGTGTTTAACATACTTAGGGGTCTGTATGTAATTTCAGTTTGTTCTGCCTTTTTTGGTTTTTCAAGTAAAACCAATCCCGCCTCCTGCCATATTGCAGGAAACTCTCCTTTTCGTAGTAGCTGATTTAATGTTTCTAGCACATATGTCGGCTGGTTTTGCACTACTTCTTTAACTACTTCAGCGGGTATTCGATCAGGTCCAGGATTCTTCCCCTTTCTGAGTTTATCCACTGCTTCCTTCAGCTCTTCCTCTGTGAAAAGAGGTAGTTCCTCTTCCGGGACTTCTATGTTCTCCCACTGTGACCTGGGTTTCTCCGGAAACAGTTTTTTGACTATATTTAATTTGTCCTCTTTGCTGAGTTCAATCCTTGGTCTTAGATTAAGTTTCCTACACACAATGCGATATCCTTCTCCGCATACATTTGTATCAATGTCTTCATATTTTTTGCATTTTTTATTGCATTTTTAAGGTTACTCCGATTTGCAACATATTCTTCTTTGAGTCTTTCCCTTTCTTCATTCGTGCTACTACTCCTACCATTTGTTCTTACCCTTTTTCTTCTGCTCGCCACGCATACCCTATATAGCCTGCCGATTTTCTCGGACCACCAGTAGACTGGTCGTTTTCTTCGTTGCAAACTTTTCTTTATAAATACTTCATTACACGTATCGGTGATCAGCTTTATGTATCCTTCTGGTGTTGTGTTGTAGGTGTCGCTTCTTATTTTTATTTCTAGGGTGTTTCTTAAATCATCCATTTTCCCTTGGTCTATTTTCTATCCTAGTGCTCTTCTTTGTGTTGTCAAACTTGTTTTATTTTTGCTTTCTTTCATATCAATTTCGTAAACGATATTTCGATGGTAGCTGAGGTTTTCTTCCTCTTCCATCACTCTCCATCTCTTAACATGTCTGGCAAATCCGGTCGTGTAGAAAGTTACGTCTATGTAGGATTTGCTTATTCCACGTACGAAAGTAGGTGTGCTGCCTTCGTTAATTACTTCCAAATCTTCTCCCGCAAGCCATTCGCTGAGCAATTCCCCTCTGCTGTCTTCTATCGTTGATCCCCACATATACGCCTTCGCATTGAAGTCCCCTCCGACTAAGATATCCACCTTCCCCTGGTTTTTCATGCTTCTCCTAAGCCCATCTAAAAATTCCCCGTATTCGCCATTTGTTACGTTTGGAGAACAGTAGCATCCATATATTACTATATGGTCAGTCTTTACCCAAACAAATCCTGTTCCTTTTCCGCTGTTTCGCACCTTAACCTCCCTATCTGTTCTGGTTGCTACGTCTATCTTACTATCTGTAAACCATGGGCCGTTCCTCGTTTTGTTGACATTTGGTTCGGCCACGATAACTATATCTGCTCCTTTCTCTCGCGCAAGCATGTCTAGGAGGTCTTGTGCATCCCTACCGCGGCCTATATTGGTTTGGAGTACTAATAGTAGCTGGTCTATAGCTCCCCTATGGCCCTTTCTCCCCCTGTCCCTTGATATTGGTGTCGTACTAGGCATAATTTTGATCTTTCTTCCCCTTCTTCGCCCTAGCCCTCCTCGTGCTTTCAACCAGTTGTCTGAAACAAGGACATTTCATATTTCCACCTCTATGTCCTGTCACCTTACAGTTAAAACAGTATTGTATGCCACTATTGGGACATTCTTTAGCTACATGTCCCCTTTTTCCGCATTTAAGGCAGTCGTCAATTCCATCCCGTCCTTTGCACCCTTTACTAATATGCCCGTACTCATGGCACCTGTAGCACCTCACCACGTCAACTCTCTCTTTAACTGAACAACTTAACCAATCTACCCTTAGCTCCTGCAAGCTCGTCCGGAAGTTCTATTCTAGCAATCTGGTTCCCATACCGCGTAGGTCTCATTGATTTTAGCTCAATACCTTGCGTGTTCCTAGGGCTTAATTGTTTCTTATTGCTTCAATTACGTCGCTCTCGCTAGTGACCCCATCTATGCCTATGACATTAAGAATCTTATTGCTTGCTCCTCCCCTCATTGAAACTTTACTATTTCTACCGTCTTTCACTATTGCCTTCTTGGCCTCCTCAGCCTCATCATTGCCTCCTTTTACCGTAAGCGCTAAGTTGCCTTCTTTAGTTCTCCTAACGGCTCGCACGGTGATATTCTTATCGGATGCTGTAATATTTTCCTTAACTTCCTTCAATAAATCGGCATACTGTTTTTTTCCTGCCTCTACTATGACCGTTCTGGTTTCAACTCGTATCTTATTTGCTTCCCCAGTTCGTCCACCCTTTGTCTCGGCATCCTTATTAGTATACA
Organism: Melanotus villosus; assembly: GCA_963082815.1. Lineage (NCBI taxonomy): Eukaryota > Metazoa > Arthropoda > Insecta > Coleoptera > Elateridae > Melanotus > Melanotus villosus. The sequence continues at coordinate 19,335,156 of OY720425.1, read as the reverse complement.
AATCTAATTTAATGGTTCTTCTCGCTGCACATTCAACTAATTTCCTAGCCCCTCTGGGTTCGATCTGTTCTGGTACAGCTATAGATATCTTTTGTCTGCCTTCCGTGTTTACTTGCAGTGCCAGTTCTTTCATTGCCGCCAGGAATTTAGTAGCTCTATTTACGTCATCTATCTCGCCCTCAGGTCGTACTCTATACTCTCTTCTTTCTCTACTTTCGGCTTCTTGTTTTCCAGAGACCTTCGTAGTTACTATTAAGGTGCTGGATGAGTGTACCGTTGTTATACTCTGCGTCTGATTCGTCTAATTCTGGGTATCTTTCTTTAAAAATTCTTGCTAGCCCCTTGCCCATTTCCTTCTCTTCGGTGTAGACTGCTATATCGTCCCCCGCGACAAGAGGGTTTCCAACCTTAATGGCTGTGTTCGCAAAAGTCTCTTCGGGCCAGTCTTCGTCTACTAGTTCTAGGTACTCTTCTTCGTTTTTAATTCGTTTTATTCTTTCCGCATTGCGTTTGTCAATTCCCTTTAAATCAACAGTCTCTTTGGGTTGCACATCCCGTTCCGCCTGGGTGCATCTGTTACAAGTGGTTCTTTCTTCTTCAAAGTTTTGCATCTCGCTTACAATCTCTCCGAGCTTTTCGGCAGTCACTCGATCCGCCATATTTCTTAACCTTGCTGTAATTTGTATAATTTCTATTTTGGTAATAGCACTGTCTCGTACAACTGTCGCTAGCCTCTTCACCTCTTTGACCATAGCTTTTATTCCCTCTTCTAGCCTCTTCACTTTAACCATGACTTCCTTGTTCGCTTCTACGGTTTCTTTCTTTAGTTCTCTTTTCGTTTTTTTAGTATGCAACTCAGGAGTACTATCAAGAGATACCTCAACCACCTCATTTTCTCCTTGTTTTTCCATGTCCTCGTTATTTTCCCCATCGCCGGAGTTAATAGATGGAGTCGCCCTCGTTGGGGACCTTGTCCGCAAGCGACATTCTTTTATACCTGGTGGAGTTCTATTTATCGAGCTTCTTCTATTAAACTGCTCCATAAGCTCCCTTTCCGTCTCCTCCCTCTCACTCTCACTTACTTCTTCTCCTTTTTCTATTCCTTTTTGACTCATTTAGATAATTTATTATTACATGTATACAATGAACGATCCTCAATCACTTACTTATCTATTAATTGTAATTTCATCTATTTACCTTGTACGTTCGTACAGAACGGCCTATAATAATACCCCCACACCCGGGTCCGCGCGGGTGTGGGGCCGAACGTCCATGTCCTTTCCTCCCTCCTCCGAGAAGGGACCCCCAGTTTCCCACCAGCATAAGCTTCGGAGTGGCGCATTCCTACAATCCGACGTCGAGGTCCGGGTTCACGGCGGCGTGGGCACGCTTCAAGCTGGTGAGTACCCAGAGGGCCCACTCGGACTCAGAAGTTCCAGAGTCTCGCTCGGGAAGGAATAGCTAGAAAGAAGGGTAGTACACCCCTACTGCCCTGTTTTGGTAAAAAGCAGTAACTGATTGAAAGTAAAATTTACGTAATCATCGATTTTATGTTTCTACATGGGTAAAACACATTTAGAGATATTCAGTTCCAATAAGCTGGAACTGTCAATGCTATAGGTACACTTGTTTGTGATAACTGCAATTTTAGCTAATTTCGTATTTTTACAACAAAAAGTCACTTACTGCCATTCAATTTTTTTTCTGTTAAGTATTAGTCATCATTAAAGAAGTAAGTGTCTTTATTTAATGGATTGTAGAAAAGCTTACAGTGTATTGAAAAGATACATTGCTGAAATAACAAATAATACTTAATTATTATTTTATTTTATTAATTAATTATTTGTTTATAATAATAAAAAAGATATTAAAGTTGACTCGCTATTTATTAAATCTGGAACGTCACTTTCAATAATGTTTTCCCAAAATTCTCTTCTGTTAGCAGGCAATAAAGGGCAAATTTCTGACATAATCGACCGTTTTTTTCTGCTGGTATTCCTCGAGGTCCGTTTCTCAATTCTCCGGGAATACCAAGATTGAATTTTGATTTCAAAAAGACACACTGCTGATAATCCTCATCTTGGAAGCTGTGCTTATAAAACATATTTCTAGATCCCTTCCGGAATTGCACCACACTGATATTTGCCAGAAGAGGTCTATCTTTGCTAACCTTCTTAGACTTTGTATCTTCCGCTTTCCACGCCAAAATTTTTTCATTCTGCAAGCAAATAACTTTCATATTTTTTCCATTGGACCTTGCAACTGATTCAACAAAGTCATTGAAATCCAAAATTTTTCCATCTTGAAAGTGTTTCATGCTAAGTTCAACCCCATGATGCACCGAATCCGCACTCATAAAAGTATGACCTGCTTCGAAGTATTTTATTGTTATGTCTTCGGCAGCGATCATATTTGAATTAACAAGAGAAACCAACATAGTGAAAAAACACCAGTTTTTATTTTGGGCTGAGCAATTGTCAGCCCAATATGTAACGTGAAGAGCATCCCGTTCTTCAATAAGCGCCACGTAATAGGCAGAAGCAATTTCTTCTGCTTTTCTGCCTGCCAAACTTTCATTCCACAAAATGGCGATATTGTTTTGTTTCATTTTGATGACGTTTTTCTTTGCTCTGCATGCTGGCGAAAGTCAGATGGAATGCTATAATCCTTTTTGTAAAGCAAGCTTTTTTACTTCCAGGAATTCGTGGTAACATAATTACTTTTTGCAGGTCAACGCTTCTCATTACGCATAATTCATTCGACTTGGCTGCGTCATTTCTATATTCATTCCTGGCTAATTTCGATTTTTCGGCATGTGCAAGCCATTTTGTACAAAAATCGCATAACTCTATCAGATACAGACTTTAGAATGTGCATGGTGTCTCTCACTGTTTCATCTACTTGTGCATTTTCTGAATCAGCTGTTTCATGAATGCTTTCTGAAAGCACAATGTTTTGGTTTTCAACTCCATGTGATTTGATGTGTTGAAAATGGACAGCACATGTATCACATTCTTCATTGCCAAGTTTTGTGAAACTTATGTTCATTTCAGCGATCACTTTCCTGTATGTAACGTAACTAACTTTTTCGTGAGGATATTTTGTCATGTAGCCTTCATACATGCTCTTCACAGTTATATCGCTGGGAAGATAAAGTCTGTGTGGTGCATGTTCCCGTCTGTAATGGCTGATACATGGATTGTATGATTGAATATGTTGGCGAATCAAGTTGCGGTCACATTTATTTGGAGGCACAGATAATCCACGTCTATCTGTTTTTGGAGTTATTGCCCCTGAAGGCGTATTTTTTAGCACTGTGGTAATAATTTTATCATTTGTGTCTTTGTATCCTAGTGTACGAAGAAAAAAACTTTTACAGACTTCTTGAAGATGGCCATCTCTATCTGGAAAGGTGTACGCCAAAGTTCTTGTTCGTCTGCTGGCTATAGATTTGGTTATTTTCCTCCTTTTGTCCTTAGAAATCATTCGACTGTGTATCCATGCCCTTTTTGTGTTATAATCCATTTCGTGGTATTCATGCCATATATTAGATCGCATATTTTCATCTATTTTCAGAATACAGCCACTTTTGCAGATACATGGTTCTTTAATTTGATGGTTGTCTTTATAGCCTGATATTTTTTCTACATTGGTCCTTGCTCTCTTTTTCTTACGTTTGTTTTCTGGAGACTTATCAAGAGGCGCTTGAACTGGAGTAAAATTTTCCGACATTTCTTCTGAACTAGATGAGGCTTTAAAATTTGGATCGCGGATGGAATCATCGGAAGAATAGTCGTTATCATCATCATACTCGTCGGCATCTTGCTCAACTTGAGTGTTACCTAAATAGAATGTAAGTTGCTCATATTATTATCAAATTTTAATTTAAAATTGTAAACTTACCGATATCATCGAGTATTCTTTTATTATTCTGGTTAGATTTCGTATTATTCTGAACACCAAAAGTGGATGGTTGGTCATCTCTTTCACGAATATTATTTGGAGCTTGAATTAAATTTGAAAATATGTAAGAAAAATATATGAATAAATAATTAATTAAAAACACACCTGCTAGATTAACTGACTGCAGTGCCAATTGAACTAGTTTTGCACTACGATTGGAGATCATTTTAGACTTTTATTTTATTAATAACCAATTAGAACACTAATTTTCACGGGAACTAAAATGTATTGTTGCACCATTGAATTTTAGGTTAGATTGTCATTGCCTAGATCCTGAAACGGAAAACAGCAGTATGTGATGCAACGGATCAGTTACTGCTTTTTCCCATCTAGTTTGCAACAATACATTCAATAAACATAACGGAGAAAGGCAGTAAGTGAGCAGTAAGATTGTTACTGCCATTTTCACTTACATTAGCTTTCAAAAAGTCAGTTACTGCTATTTTCCACTTACATTGTTAGGCTTTTCGACGGGATAATCAACATTCGGTCTTATTCACAAGGTAGATTAGTTACTGCTTGTTCCATTTTCACATAAATCCTAATTTCAGAAATTTTGCCACTTACTGCCTTTTACCAAAACAGGGCAGCCTAGCCCTCGGTTAACCTAATAGCGTCTGAAGAGAACAAGAGTCGGTTATCTAGAGCGATAACCTGATAGGAAAGTTAAAGTAACGGGGGTGTTCCTAAGACAAGGTGAAGTAAGGAAACGCCGGAAGTAAAGCTGGGAGACTCTCTTGGTGTAAAGATTAATAACAGTAAATAGGTCAGGGAGGATACGCAGATTTTGGAGATAACAATATATATCGACAGACTGATAGATCGCGATGATATACACCGATTCCGCTTATCGGCCTTTCATCGGTGTTTGGGAGGTTGTTCTGAAAAAACCTGATGAAAAGATAAGGATTTTTCCCAGTCGAAACGTAGATAATAGCGAGTTATTACTGGTCACCAAAACTCGGCCTTTTCTACCGAGGGGTGTAGGAGATATAGCCCTTTGAAGTTCGGGTTGATAGAAGTGTGAACACACCTCGTGGAAATTTCCAAATTCGATAATAGTAAAATTTAACCCGGATATAAAATTTGTTAAGCCAACAACTTCGCTCCCGCTTATCGCAAAAATCTGGGAATTTGGTTCCGTCGACAGCTACTTCTGTTGCCTCTGTTATCCCGGTATCAGATCTTCCCTAAGATACCAAGAAGGTTGAGCGCGGCGGCAAAGTATGTTGAGAAAGGTTGCCCCAAAGTGAGTTTAATTTCACTTTTAAATTTGACTTACATGGGAAAAAACACAATAAATTCGATAGCTTCCGAACAGTTTGTCCTATAATTCTGGGAGTAGTGTCGGATGATAGCTGCCTCTAGTCTCCACCTTATCTATGTTCAAGATCGTCGATCCGATAAGGATAAGAATTTATTTGGGGACAAAAACGTTCGGGAAAAGAACAGTGAAATGAATAAAAAACTAATTCCACTGACCTTTTAACGCCTTTTGGGGTTATATTGGTAGAATCACATGCAAATAACTCAGATAAAGATTGGCGACCTTGCCTCGTGCCGTCGAAATGCTGGAATTTTCCAGACCTGCTGTTCGATTATTTCAGTAATTACGAGTTGTTTAGTGAAATTGAAGTGGCCACCAGGATTTATGGTTGGATAAGCGATTTATAGTTGTTGGATTAACCTTATCACCCGATCTTTTGGTGATTCTTCAAATTAAATTAACGTGATCACGAGCAAATTTGCTACGCGACACGTATAGTTAATTGCCGTTAGTTCAGCGGTGAAACTTTAAACACTTATCACCGGTTTGATTATGGGTATTTTGATTTGATTTTTTCACTAATCGACGTTAATACAGCATCCGCTTGTCACTTGTCGTTTACACAATTTTACCACCACCATTTCTTATAGTAAAATTCGTTCTTTTACGGAGCTCTTTCTAGCGCGTCTGCACGCTCCCACTGCTAAGAGAGTCCCACAGTGTCATACACTATGTTTAGTTTAATATTTACTAACTGTGATCTGTTTTTAATTTATAAAAAATATAAGCATCTGCAATGCTTTGATATTTGTTATTTGGGTTGCAGTAAAAAATCTTCAGGGGCTACAAGATTCGTGGCCCACCCGGTATATATAATTTCAGATTATTATTACTTTTATATGTATAAAAATAACGGAAAAGCATATAAATATGTTTACTAATAATAAATCTACATGTCAAAAGTTATAACGTCACCTCCTCATTTTCAGCCTCTTCTAATAATGGATTTTTATTCAAAGACAAAAGATGCTTTGAAGGCTCAAAATTGTAACATTTATCATTTACTAGAGATTGTGTATGCATTAAGGCTTCGCAGGTTGTTATTTTCAACCTATTTCTATTTTTGGTTTTTATGAGATTTAACTGTGAAAAAACTCTTTCTGCCGTTGCAGAAGAATGAGGCAGTGCAAGAAAGGCTCGAACAAAATTTGTTAAATTTGGATACATAAAACTTCCAAACGAATTTTTCATGTTAAAAACTTCAGACCAAAATTCTTCAATCGGCTTATCAACACACTTTAATAAAAATTCATTAGACGCTATACTTTTCTATTCCGAGCTTAATTCTTCTATGTTGAGATTTTTAAAAATATAATTCAATTGCAAATACATAGGCAGGTGTGAAGGAGACTTTTGGAACATATTTATATATTTTAAATTACTGCAAACTCGAAAAGCACTCAAACAAAATGGCGTAGGTGTCTTACAATGATGCAATGTCTATTCCCCACCCCCAGTGAAAACACCTACAGAATTGCAATATTTTGAATTTTTCAGCTAATCTATTGTTTTAGTGCATATTGTTCAAAGGTACCCCATCCATGGGGTAGATTTGAATAGGGACTGCAATTGAACAGTCAATTTTTTTCAGAAGTTTCATTAAGTTTGTTACAAAAAAAGTTACCTGAAGTTATATTTATTAAAGTTTATCCTGAATTCCATTAAACGCGGTGTTCTTTCGGTGCCTTTCTTCATGGTAACGGACAACTTCTTGATGATATCTGCAGAAGCCACCGTACTGGAAAATAAAACTTGTTGCCTTTTTTCTGAAATATTTAATGTTGTATTCATCCTCATGTTTATCAGTTATGACCCCAGCATAGTGAACAACAGTTTTCTTCGTACAGAACTTCGCTATGACAAAATCGTCCACTTCGAATTCATCTAATGGCAACTCATGACCTTCTTCTGTTGAGTCTGACTGGTGATGGTCATCATCATCCAATTAATCATGGAGGGACACCTTTTCGTCACAAAATGAAGAATCACTGTCAGCAAGTACAACCCTTTTTACCTTTGGTGTTTTAGCCCCTGCCTGTACGCTTTTTTTTAGCCTCACGGGCAATCGTTTCAGCTTCGATCCCCTCTTTCGCAGACGTATCTGTTAGGATAATCGATTTCTTCGGTTTGCAACCTTGACGTCGTTTCTTGGTCGTCGAAGATACATTCGGCAGTGGTCTGATGCCTTCTGGCGACAGCACGTCGGGCTTATTCACTAATGCTGCCGATGTTGTTACAACAGGTTCGGTTGTTTCAGTCGAACTACTGTGCCCTAAAGATCCATCTGCTTCAACGTTAGTGGATACAGGTGTTTCTGCAGCGATGAAGTCGCTCAGAGAAAATATTTCTGCTGAAAGGACAAATCCATGCCTTCTGAAAACCAGAAATAATATTTTTGGGAGTGAACGATGACTGAATTGCAGTATTTGACAGCCCAGCTAAATGGTGGATGGTAATAGCTTTGCCTGCATTGGAGATCAACCAGTCGTGTTGCGTAACTTTCAGCTTAGCCTTGAGTGGAGCCATTATTGAGACATCTAAAGGCTGGAGTCGATGGGAGCAGTGTGGTGGTATGGTGACAAGCTCGATGACATTCTCTTTTGCAAATATTATGGCATCTAATGAGCAATGGGATTCATGGTTATCCATCACAATCAGAATTTTTTCATCTAGGCTGCATTTAGTAAACTTTTTGATGTGTTCCAAAACTTTTAAAAATGAAACTTTCGCCATCCAACCGGATTATTTACTAATTCAATACTTCCAGCAGGAGCATCCACAAGAAAACTAAGGTGATATCTATCTCGCGGGAATATAGGAACTGGCGGCAAGCTGTTCCCATCAGCACTCACAATAGCACACATAGTCACGAGCGTTTGTAAGAGTTTCTACCCCGTGTCCACAGGGTTTCGCACCATGGAATCAGAGCAACGTTAATTTATCCCGAAGATCAGCTCTTGCTTTTACGAAAACAGCTTAACAACAGACCCTATTATATTTATTTTTCTATGGCAATAAACGATTAAGTGGCATTCAATTTGGCGTATGGTTTGAACAATCCAAGTCCTATTTGAATTTATACTAAAATCGTCAGGAATATTTACACTGTGGAAGAAAAAGTTCAAATAGTGAAATGGGTCTACACAGGAAACAGTTACAGGTAAACATGAAGACGATTTGCAACGACATATCCCAACAGACCTCGTCCTGCACACACTACTGTTGGAAGAATCATAAGCAGATCTGAAAATACTGGTAATGTTTGCTCAAGATTTGTAGCACCTGATATCATTAATCCTGCGGTTCATGATCGTGAAATTGATATAATGGCAGCTGTTCGTGCTAATCCCAACATATCAGTGCGGCAATTAAGTGCAGAAAATGGGTTAAGTAAAAGTTACGTACATAAAATATTAAAGAAACATAAATTTAAATCGTATAAATATCAGCCTCATCAAGAACTGCGGGAGGGAGGTTCCGAAAACAGATCTGCATTTTGTCAAATTATGATGGATAAATGCAACAATGAACCTAATTTTCTAGAAAGAGTGTGCTTTACTGACGAATGTACGTTTACTTCAAATAATCAAACATCCCAAAATTTTCGATATTGGAGTACCGACAATCCTCATTTAATTGTAAAAACACAGACACAATATCCACAGAAGGTTAATGTTTGGCGTGGAATATTAAATAACGTAATTGGACCTTATTTTATTAACGGGATGTTGACCGGAGAGACTTATCTAGAACTTTTAAAACGAAACTCTTTGTCCTGCAATTGAACATACAATGCTTGGAGATGAGCGACCGATATGGTACCAACACGATGGCTGTCCCGCTCACAATTCAGCAGTAGTTAAAGAATTCCTAAATAATACCTTTCATGAAACCTGGATTGGACGTGGAGGTGCAATTGGTTGGCCTGCTCGGTCCCCTGATTGGGCTACGAACGATTTTTTCTTATGGCCTTACTTATAATCTAATGTTTACTCTTCCCGAGTTCATCCTAATTTAGATACTCTTAAAGATAAAATTACCGAAGTGTCTTTCAAGATTAGTCCCCGATTGTTAGATAATGTTAGACGTAATTTTTATGATAGGTTAGGATACTCTATGGCAGTAAGTGGAAACTTATTTGAACATTTAATTTGAATACTCCAGTTGTAATTTGTTTGGCTGTGAAATTGATTAAATTATTTATTTTGGTTGTTTTTGATTTTTGTGTATTATTTGTTACTTGCAAAGTCGATTTTAATGGTCAATGCGTAGCAACCGTTTGACTATCAATTGTTACCGGAAGAGTAGATCTTTAAAATAAACTAGCATCACTCCAGCGCCATGGTGCTTAGTCTCGTGAACGCAGGGTATAAACAGTAACGCGGAAGGAATTAGAACGTTTTTATTTTCAATATGACACAACTCAAAAATAATAAAATTACAATTGAAAATTAACTAAAACTAAGCAACTCAAATTAATGCAACAGTGGGCGTGGCCGGGTGGAAAGTAATCAGGTGATCACTTTCCACCCTGGTAGAAAGTAACAGGCAGTAAAGGCTAATTTTCCAACTTACAAAACAGTTAGTAATAACGTCATTACATAAATGTGGTTGAAAATAAAATGATATTAATAAATAGAATAAAAATTCATGACTTCTTAACAAGAATACGAGGTCCGACAATTATATTATAAGACTGGTGTAAAAAATGTACTTTTTACGTGTTCTAAAGTCTCAAAGTGGGTTCCTTTCACCGATTGTTTCACTTTTGGGAACAGGTAAAACTCGCAGGGGGCTAAATTCGAGGAATACGGTGGGTGGTTAAGTGCATGGATTCTTTTATCCGCCAAAAATTGCTTCACGGAAAGAGCGTTATGGACTGGCGCATTGTCCTGATGGGGACCATTTTTGCATATTCAACTCGTTGTGTAGAATTTGTCGAACTGTCTCTCTGTTAACATTTACCATTTCTGCAAGCATTCTCACACTCAGACGTCGATCCTTTTCAATGATTTGATTGATTTTTTCAACATTTTCGGCGGTTGGCGCTGGGGCGCCCTTCGCGTTCATTATCTTCGACTTCTTCCCGCCCCCCGAAAAATCTCTTATGCCACATAAAAACTATTGCACGTGACATACAAGTATCCTTGTAAACTTCTTTCAACAGTTGAAGACATTCTGTCGGAGTTTTCTTGAGTTTCACTAGAAACTTCAAGTTGATGCGCCATGAATGCGGCGCAGGCACTACACACAGTCCGCTTCTAACGACTGTTCACACCAAGTGAAACAAGTTACGTCGACGTGACAGGTCTCCAGTGTTGCCAGGTCAAAAAATTTAAATTCACCAGATCTGGCGTTAAAAAGTTGCCAGATTTGCACTATTTTTCACCAGACACAATTTTTTTTAACAATGATCTATTGAGGCTTTTATCGATGCAGAGTAAAATAATAATAATAGTAATAATAATAATAATAAAAACAAACACGGAAAATTTAAAAAATTTATTCTCAAAATAAAAAATTTAACGTTCTATAATAAATAAATTCAGTGTACATTCTAACAAAAACTAAAGATGTTTACATAAAATTTGTAGCAAACAAAACGACAACAAAACATGAAAACTATAACTAAAAAATATTACAACAAACAAATAATGTGCATAAGTATTACCAAAGTAATTATCTGTACATATCATTATTATGTTTTGAAATAACTTGGGGAGGTATTTCAAAATTGTAACAATCTTTACCGTCTTTTTTAATGTAACGCTTAGTATGTAGCAGACCACTTAACGTGTTCGCACCCAGTCTGTTCCGTAGTTTAGTTTTATTTAAATTTATGGTGCTAAAAACTCTCTCCACACAAGCACTACTATGTAGTAACGTTAAAAACATGGAGACTACTCTAATTAACTCTGGGAACGCCAGAGTACCATCTCCTTGCTTTACTTTAGACACTTCTTTCCAAAAAGAAATGTTCTCTAATTCAAAGTTTAGTTTTGAATTTTTCAGAAGTCTAAATTCCCGGTCTAATTCGTTCAAACTTTTTATAATATTGGGAAACTTGGCCCCAACTGGACCAAGACTTTCTATTGATTGAATTTCGGATGGATTTAAAAAAGATAACATTTTTAAAATTTCCATCTCTCGTGATTTAAAAGAAAACCTTTTATATATTTGATTTGCGGCTTCTATATAAAAATTTAAACAGTTTTTTCTAAAAGTATCTTCTTCCAATTCCGATATAATTTTATTACTGAATGCAGCTGCCACCTTTGGCCCTAAGTAGATATTATCAAGTGGTAAAAAATGGATGGGATTTCTGTACTGTAGTTTGGAAACATCTGTATTTTTTAAATAATCGGGTTTAATATAGTAACTTAGTAATAATCTATAAGAAGACGTCATTCTTGTGTACAAAAGGTGAATTTTGGGATTTTCTGATTGAAACTCTAAATTCAAATTATTAAATGTAGGCAAAATATATTCGAGAAATTGCAGGTATAATTTAGTGGGTGGATTTGTTAACTGATTATAGATTTCGTTAGCAACTAGTGTTTTATTATCGAACACTTCTGCTCTAAAGTAAAGCACTAGAGCGTCAAACTGTTCCAAAACTCTATTGACCGCTGCATTTAATGATAGCCACCTTGTTTGTGAAGGGTGCAGCAGTTTGTTAATTTTTATATTTAAAAATGTCTGAAATGACCGAAACTCAGTTTGTCTTTTGAAACTATTCTGCATGTGTGAAAATAGGTCTCGGACTAATTTTTCCACGTTATCGGGTATTTTCTCACATGCATATGAAGCGCACAGCGCTAAAGAGTGACAAACACATTTTAATACAAATAAATCATTTACATCTTTTTCTAATAAAGTTTTTAATGAATGTTTATTTCCCATCATAGCATTCGCACCGTCAGCGCCAAAACCAATCAAATTTGTTTTATATGGAATTTGATTTGTGTTAAAAAAATTTACAATCACATTATAAAGATTTTGGGCACTAGCGTCACTAACGGGAATCAATCCTACGAATTCATCCTTTGTTTTAAAATGATTATCAATAAAGCGAACGACCAAGGCCAAATTTTTTTCCCCTGATTTATCAGTAGACTCGTCCACTAATAATGAAAATTTTTTAGACTTCAATATTTCAACTAAATTTTCAAAACTGGAACTTCCAATGACGTTATTTATAATCGCAGTACATTTCGTTCTATCACAAGATAGTTGAGAAGCCTTTTTTGGTTCAATTCCCGAAGAAATAATTGATTTTACTAATTCCGTCAAATGGTCTGACACGTTGATAGGTACCATGAGATCGAGAAAAAAATGATTCTGAGCAGGCCTTGACTAGTACAACACGATTGGCTACACTGGTTCTGGAATGCGTATGAATTATAATGTGACAGTGACATTTCAAATGTAAGTCAGTTTTGCAATCTTGTTTCCAGAATTATTTAAGTTTATCGTTGTAATACTAGTGAAGGATCACATTTTGAACACCTACTCTAACATGTATTCATCTTAGTTTTCAGTTTGTTCCCTAAATAAATACTGTTTTGTGTTTTAATTTATTTGACATTTATTAACCTCTAACCTACTGCCACATTTTGAAATCAGTCTTGCCAATCGTGTTGTACTAGTCAAGGCCTGCTCAGAATCACCTTTTTTTCGATCTCATGGTAGATTATGTTCCGCAATAAAAGCGGAAATTTTGATTTCGTTTTGTTTTATTATATTACGTCTAGAAAAAATATCAAATGTACTTTGCGTTACACTAGGTTGAAGTACAATGGCATTCATTTTTTTAATGTGTTTTTTTGATGAATTATGCTTTTTAACAGCAGCTATACCCCCAATATAGTCTTTAAAGCAAACATTACATGTAAAATGATTTATTCCCTCCTTACTTGGCCCAATCCATTTTCGAAAATCTGTGTCCTTTTCCCAAGAAGGGTTGTACTTGTGGAGGTAGAATATTGAACGGCGTTTTGTAGATTTACGTTTTTCTTCCCCAGTGTCTGGAGAATCCGAAGAACCACTATCCATTTTTGTAGAGGGTCTTCGTTCGATGCCTTCCGGGCAAGATGAAGATGTCCCCAGTTCCGGCTCAGACGTATCAGGAATTGTAACGGAGCTTGTTGAGGCTTTGGGTTCAGATGAGCTTGACTCTGGTTCATCTCGTTTTTTTTTAACGGAATAAGAAACTTCTTCATCTTGAATTCCGAACTAGAGAAGAGAAAAATAACACTATTATTAAAACGAAATTTTTGATATGATTAACTAAATCATGTAAATTAAAAAAAAAATGTCTTGATTAAATATTGTTTTGAAATATTGTAATATTCTTACTTACGTTTTACTTCTCCACCAGAAGCACACTACACTTTTTTTTTCCAAAGTTGATCACCATCTTTTTGTTGTGACGAATACCGAATGAAAACGCTTGGGAAATTGCTTGAGCCCTATTTATAGCCTCGGGCAGCCAACAAAGCTCGGGTATTCCCATAATTTCGATCAAGTAATTTTAGGGATTCACTCAGCTGACTCAGCAGTCAGCACTGAATACTTAATTTTAACAAAACCCCTGGAAAATATCATAAACTGTTGTAAAGTTACCTACCTTAACTACATTCAGCTATTGTCCACCAGAGGACTCTAGTATGAGACACTTTTTAGAACTTAAATACCAATGACATATTAAAAAACTGATATTTGGTAATTTTTATTTTAACAATGCAACCAATAAAAAGGTGAATGCTGATGCTTCTGTGTGGTGTAGTTTAAATTCGCCAAAAATTCACCAGATTTGCCGGTTTTTGTAAAAGTTTTCACCAAATCACCAGTTCGACCCTAAAATCACCAGATATGGTGAAATTTCACCAGACCTGGCAACACTGCTGGTCTCTTTCGATACACAACACGCAGGCGCACCCAACCACATCCGGTGATCGCCTTGCGAGTTGAAATCTGCTCTTACAGCGCCCAGTCTTATAATATAATTGTCGGACCTCGTATATTATGAAAGAAAAGTTTAGTAAATTTACCTGTAACAGCATCTGTGTACCCCAACGTCTGCTTTTCGCAATTGTTTTTGCGGCATCACATATTAAAATTTATCACAGTTCCATAGCATGGTTATAGAATAATTATTGTTTTTTTACAATGATGATTTTATTCAAGTACATCGAATTTAAAAAAATAGAAACTTTTCTTTAACTGCAATAAAAAAATTTATCCGGAATTAAATCTGTAAGTAATTTATAAGTGTAACTGTTAAATGCAAGAGTGCGGCCAAATGATTTAAACATGCAAAATTCAAAAACAATTTAATTAAATCAATGGAAGAAATTAAAACAAATTATTTTAAAAGCAAAATTGAACCAATTAGAAACTCTAACAAAGCCTTGTGGAACATGGTCAACAATATTTTATTTAAAATATAAGTAATTTTATAGTGCAGGGGCATATGTAATTCCGTGGGATTTTTTATGAAGGAATAGTATGACTATAGGGGATGAATAGCTCATGAACCATACAATCACGTATTACCAGGTGTTTTGCCCGATTTTGTGGCAGGGGGCCTGTATGTCATAATTTCAAGGTAGACGTTAATCTCTTTTTTTATCTTTAACTCGTTTATGGTTGGTTCTATGCAAATGTAGCTCGGACCTTTTTTGTTCATAATAAAATAAGGAACAAAAACAGTTATTACAATTTTTTTGATATCTGTTACCATTTCTGAGATATACTTTATTGGTAACAATGAAAATAATACTCCATTTGATTTTTCTAGGAGACACAATAATTATTATATAACTTGTACATTATAATTTTTCACATATAAACACATTATTTTTTAATTAACACCTAAATATTTTGTGTAGAGAAAGCTTCACAGGTCATCCTCCGAGTCCAAGAGTTCTGTTTCATTGTCTGCAAAGACATGGTTATCGTAGATCTCTTCATCGCAACCACACTTACACATTTCTGTGCACCTTAAAGACTATACTTTGCACTTGCAATCTTGCAATCTACAGCACACCATCCTTTCTAATAACCACAACGTACTAGATTCAGTGATCATTCTGGTGCGCATGTCATCGAACTCATTGTAGGAGAATACTGGTTACCAGACTTCTCCCATCCAAATTGTGACGGTTCTGGGAGGTTTGGGTGTTGTTTATCAGCACTGCGCCACTCAACACTTGGTAATGTACCCTTAAGATATATGGTGTTAAGGAGGATCTTGTGGGGGGTTACGTTTTCACTTTGCAAATCTTTTTTTGTGAACATCTACCAGCACAATTCACCAATGTCTGATATTCTTTTCCCTGGATAGTAAACTTGACAAATGAATTGCTCGAGTAGTTGTTCATCTTCTGGTTTAAATTCTTCTGGAGATCCAAGTACTGCCAAAGCACCAAGAACTTCCTTCTCTGCTGTCTGGAAACCTTTGCAAAAAGATAGTTTGCCTTTTATCTCATTGCCACATTTTGAATATTGCTAGAGTCTGTGATTTTGTACTCAACAGGCATTGCTTTTGCAGCTCTTTTTTTCCTTCTTGTCCCTCAAGTAAAGCTGTAAGTAGCTTCTGCATCTCTGGTTTCAGCTTTTCTTTGATTCCACCCGGCTCTTTATAAAACCCATCACTAACGCATTTGAAAAGAGCAAGCCTTAGAGATGTGTGTGCATCTATAGCTCTCTTTAGGCACTTTCCTGCTAGAATGTTGTACACAACACTCTTATCATAAACTCCCAATAATGTAGCTTCCAATCCTGTACCATCTATAAAAGAACCAATAGCTCGAAGCATTGCCATTATAATATGTAGTTCACGCCTAAGAATCCAATTTTTTGATAGATTTTTGTTAGCCATAGCTAATTTTAAAACAGGCTTGTAAAGGTCAAGATCCAAAGTTACAACTGTTCTCCCTTCAGGAGTGATACTAGATGTCACTTGTTCTAATTTCTTCATGAAAGTGAGTTGTGTTTGTGTGGTAGTTGGGCTGGTATCTAAGAGTGGGAGCACGCAGACTCTAGTTTCTTTTTTTGGCTTACTTTATTATAGAATTAAAAGCTGACCAAGTCGGGACTGCAGTCAGCGCAGTGGAATCTGCTTCACAATCATTTGGATTATTTTCTTCCGACGGGTTAAAATTTCCATCCAGCAACTCTTCATCCAGAGATTCTTGATAATCAATCAATGAAATATAAATTAAAAAATAAATAAACTAGACAAAAAAATTAGAACAGAAATTTCATTGAATGAAAAACGTCAGAGAAAAACTAAAGACATGATTGTATCTCAGAAACGGTAACAGATATCAAAAAAATTGTAATAACCTTTTTTGTTCCTTATTTTATTAGGAACAAAAGAGGTCCGAACTGAATTTGCATAGAGCCAACCATAAATGAGTTACAGATAAAGTGTGCATTTTGGCGAACATCTTCAAATTATGACGTCATACAGGCCCTCTGCCACAAAATCTGACAAAACACCTGGTAATACGTGATTGTATGGTTTATGAGCTATCCATCCCATATAGTCATACTATTCCTTCAGAAAAAATCCCACGGACTGGGAAATAATTACTTATGCCCCTGCACTATTAAGACAAAAGGCATAATAATTACAAATTGCTAATCAATAAATTTAATAAAAATTCCACAAAAGTTTTGGAAATATGGCCAGTAAAGTAATTAAAAAGGATGATAGGATAGAGAACAGGAATGAGATTTACAAGTGTAAATGATATGGAATACATTTATTGCAAAAAAATCTTGAACAAATTCAAAAACACTACAAACTAATGATATTCGTGGTGACGACGTTGATCAAACATGCAAAGATTTCGATCCCGATTAAACTTGCAAAATATTGATTCTGTACAGATGTCGATATTGATCTTTCTCAATTATACAGCGAAACACAAACATATAGATCTGCAATTTAATAAGATCTAAGTTCTAGGTAAGAAAGTGTACTATCTCGTCGTGGATTTCTTATTTTTAAGCCACGTTTTTTTCTTGGGTCTACCAGTTCAGGCAGGATGCAATTAAAATAAAATATTTTTAATCGTGGTAGCATCTCTACTTCCCAAATGTTTTTATATCTATGAATCTTAAAAAAGAAAAAGTGGAGAGTCTACAATTACAAGAAAATTTTAACATGTTTTAAAATTATTTTCTTAGTTTTGAGTAAAAATACCTACCAATTCTACTAAATATCTCAAAGGAGTCCAGACAATGAAATAACATAACTCGCGCTTCGTTATTGCAAGTCCTTGAATTTTATAATAGTATTTATCTAACCTCTTTAGGCAAAGGTTTTCATTTTCATCTAAAATAGCAACTTTTATACTTTTTTGTCGGATGGCATCTTTTGGATGAAAATTTCTTGCTGTGGAGGGACATTTAATTTCAATGATGGTATTTTGATCACGAAGAACACCATCAGGACTTGCTCCCAGAAAACAACCAAACAACAAACAAACCACAAGCATTGACTTGAACCCCATAGTCTAACTGAAATTCACTGAGAGCCACCGATTTATTAACCGAACCCCATTGAGTGTGTTTATTGCCCTTGAATGTAGAGTAGGTACAGTAATTTTTCTACAGTGGATACGCAACTACAGCATTTTTGCTTTTTGGGACAATGTCTTTGAAATTTGAAGCTGTTATTCTAAGATGCCTTTCGTGTTTCCAGGTCTGGCTTGTACTCTGACTTCTTGTTGTAATTTCCAGTTCTTCGAACTCCTCTCTGCTTTCTTGCAGGTCCTTTAGAAGAAGTTGCTTTTCTGCTTCGTACTGAGCAAGTTCCGTATCTTGTAAAGTGAAGTGCCCATCTAGGTAGTCCGTGGTCAGTTTCTGGTAAAGCCACATTTCTCTTTTTACTTAGGGGTGAGTGGTTTTTAATAAGCTTCTTCGTGTTTTGTTTTTCCTTTTTATTTTATTTTTTTTGTATATTTTCTTTGTCCATTCTTCAGGAGTCCTTTGTGCTAACGCTTTATGAATTAGTCGATAATAATCGCCATCCGAATTGAAAGATAAGGCAGCTGCTTCACATCTAGTTTGGTAGCTACGTAGCAAACTATAATTAATTGTTTTACCCTCAACAAATTTACACACAATGTTGTGGTAATGCTCTGCTGAGTTATTATCCATGTTCAGTAAGGAACTGCGAACATTTTGAATCAAACGGTAAGGACCTGATGCAAGATAAAGTCCGCACTGTTTCATTTCACGAACTACATTTTTTCGTCATCTTTTCGTTTGCATTGGAAATACCATGAGATCGAAAAAAAAATGATTCTGAGCAGGCCTTGACTAGTACAACACGATTGGCTACACTGGTTCTAGAATGCCTATGAATTATAATGTGACAGTGACATTTCAAATGTAAGTCAGTTTTGCAATCTTGTTTCCAGAATTATTTAAGTTTATCGTTGTAATACTAGTGAAGGATCACATTTTGAACACCTACTCTAACATGTATTCATCTTAGTTTTCAGTTTGTTCCCTAAATAAATACTGTTTTGTGTTTTAATTTATTTGACATTTATTAACCTCTAACCTACTGCCACATTTTGAAATCAGTCTTGCCAATCGTGTTGTACTAGTCAAGGCCTGCTCAGAATCATCTTTTTTTCGATCTCATGGTATTTTATTTTAGAGCATCTTGCATGTTCCCCAAAAACATGCGATGCAACGTTTACTAAGTCTTCATACAACAAATTAATTTTTTCATCAAACTCCGTATTTTCTTGTATACGGACACGAGTTGCTGCAGTAACATATTTAGGTAGATCCGTCGGTGCACATTGTTGTGTATAAGTTTTGATAGAATTGTTGTAGGAGAGGCCGGGGCAATGGCGCCACCTTAAGGAAAATCTCGTTATAACTTCCTTATTTGTGAATATTTAATTATATTTCTTGCATATGTCATGCTGTCAAGTACTGCCTTTAGTTTGGTGAAATCAGGTAATACCAATTCCTTACATCTTGAACCTGGTAATAAAAAATATAGACCTCAACGAGTGGCGTCATATCCCCAGGTGATGGGGTAGTGGCGCTAGGGGATGGTGTTATTACCCCAGTGATGGGGGAAAAGAATACAATAATACGAAATGAAACTAGGATTTTATTTTAGGGTCTGCAAAGATCACAAACATAGTTGTTAGGTTTTGTAAATCTACTGCACTCTTTGTGGGCCCATTTGCCTCATCGAGTGCACCTGAACCACATCTCGCGACCTTTCCCAAACTACACAAACAATGCACACCTCTTCTACGGAACTTTCTGCGTCATGCAATCATTCATCATCGAAAATTACTTCATCAGATATGTCAGAAGAGGAGCTACTGAAGGAAAGTTTTCTCTTGGGTATCTTAGTTTTAGGTTTTTTATTGGTGGCTATTCTTTCTCTTCAACTGCTTTTCAAGCAATGACGTCTTCAGAGGTGTCGAAGTCAATATAAGGGATGTGCCCTTTCTCGCCGTTGCACGACTTTTCTTCATGATTGGAATAGGAGACATTTCGGCAACTTGAGTTACAGGTGTGAAGACTTCAGCATCCAGAAGGGTTGGTGGAGCTACTCTAGGAGTTTTATTGGTTCACAGTCCCGATGGTCCAGGACCAGGTTCTGGGGCAGATAGTCCAGCGTCAAATGCTTGAACAGGTACGAAATCTTCCTCATTAAATACGTAGGGGTTGAATGGATATATGCCGGTACTTTCAAATCCTTTCTCGGCCTTTTCCACAGAGGCCACTCTCCCATCAGCAGCCTTGAAGATGGCAGCAAGATCATACTGTGTGACTCTCTCATGCTGCCGATTTTTTAAGTGAAGGCCAATTTCACGGTTTATGGCCTTCAAAGTACCGTAAAACACTACATCGAGAGGTTAAATGCGATGGGATGTATGTGGAGGCAGCGAAAGCATGTCGTCGGGTTTCTGCAAAAACAAGCTAAGTCACATTTTTATCATTCTGAGAAAACCGTGGTTAAAGTTTTAACTGCTAGTTAAAATTAGATTTGTTAGATTCATTCAATAATATGGTAATTTTATGATTTGATTTTGTGTAAACTAACGACAAGATCACACATTAACCTGTTTTGTAACATAATATGTTGTAATTAAATGATTTTAAGGTAATTGTTGGACTTATCTTATTTTTGCAGACTAGTTTTTTTAAAAAGGTAATGCTGACTTGGATTGGTTGCTGTTTTATTTATTACAAAATAGAGCCACAATTAAAAGAGAAATGGGGCCTAACTAATAAAGATAATACATTAAGTAACTAATCATTTAATTTATTACACTAACAATGTTATTTATAAGGCTTAGAAGTAAAAATTAATCAGTCTTCTAACTCAGAATCTTCGGAGGTGCTGTCAGAGGCGGCAGGTGCAGGAATTTTATCTTTTACGGCATCTGAAGATGGTAGAGATTTATACCATGCATGATATTCTTCTGGAATAACCTCCGTTTTGCAAAGTTTTAGTAAGTCATTCTTCTTTGTAGCGCTTATCGGTCGTACTTTATTATAAGCAGTTCGTAATTTTATGTTTTTTAGATTTGGCGGTCTTCCCTTCGCATATACCTTGATTTCCTGGTATTCTGAAGTATGGTCATAGCGATATTCCAAGATACCAGGTTTATTCTTCAAATATCGGAAGCACTTGACTTTAAGCCAGTTTACCTTTTCTCCTTCAACATTTTTTAATCTATTCTTTAAAATTAAATTAGTAAGGCTGTTTAGATCCAGAAAGTCGGAAAACGTTAGTTCCTGTACGTTATACGGCTTGCAGTTTTTTTTCTTATTTTTACCAGATCTAGCTAATCTAAAAATTGTAAGCCAGTCTTGAATGGTATATACAGGAACGTATTTCTGAGCATTTTCGATAGCACTATGCATGCTATCTACCTCCATGTAACTATGTCCACTTTCTAAATATTTATGTTCAATTACGTTGATAGAAGGAATTATTTGAACAAGATACAAAAACAGGCTGCTAATATTCTGATTCCTGTTTTGACCACTGCACGTGTCTGAAAACAATGAAATTTCGGAGACTGTATCAGGTAACTGCTGTAGGTATCTAAACAAACACGAGCCTATTTCTAAACTTCCCCTTTTTCCCTGTAATTCGGTCCAGGCGTAACAAAATGCGTTGTTGGGAGGTGCCATTTCGTAAACTGTCAAATTATAAGTACATATTTTTCGGCTGTAATACATAGCGCTAACGTCGTTGCTTGGTATTTGAAGTACGCATTCTAAATCAAAAGTACAACATACAAAATTAGGTTCCTTTGTATTTCTTTCTTTATCTTTAGCTTTGGCAGCATTGCAGTCTTCCTTTCTTGCCACATGAGCTTTGTATTTTTCTTCCAACTCCTGCTTCTTGTCTGCACAGGAAGAATTATATTGAACACAGATTTGGCATTGATCTTTTCGTGGTACAAAGAAAGACAAATTGTAGTTATTACAAAAAATTCTTCTGTAAGTTAGGATAGATACAGGTTTGGTTTTATCTTTCTCACACAACTCTAAATGCAATGAATGCATTTTAGTGATATTTAATTTGCAATCAAGATACTTTCGCTGTGTTGATTTCCTTGTATAATGTGATTCCATCACGGGAAAGCTCTCAATGTGCCTTTTTAATTTTTCGATGTCAGCAGCCGGTGTTTTATTATGTGGCTCTTTCTTTCCACGCTTATCTTCGCCTGTAAAAATCCCTAATTCTCCCTTGTTTGCAAACGCATAGTCTACTACTTCCTTACTAATACTGAGCGTTTTTAAAAAAAAATCTTTGCATACTCGAGATCTGTTTGAACTAACAGTCAAAAAATACTTTTTAGAGTCTAGCCTAGGCAGTTTCTCGTTGTTTACTCTTTTTCTGCGACGTTCGGGAACATGGCTTTCCACATTATTTAAAATAAAATCTTTTTGGCGTTTGAAATCACACTGCCAATAACTTTTACAAATAGCAACCCTGTTCTCCTCAGAAAAATTCTCCATACATTTGAAACAGCACTTAGAACAATTGACACGTTTTGGTTCTTTGGTATCAATTTTTCGTTTTTTAATCTTATTTTTTTTCCATTGACTGGGAATGCTTTTCTTCCATCGCGTTCTTTGTTGAGAAGGTAAGACGTCGTCGATTTTTTTATTATTACACTGCTCAGCTTCTGACACATCTTGCTCTAATATAAACATAATTTATTAATAGTTGCCATAAAAAAATAATCATTTATTAACATTCAATATTCCAATTTGCACGTTGTTTACACTTGGATTACTGTGGTTACTTTCTAAAATAAATAAATTAATAGAATCCAAATTTACAGTGCTCTATATTTTATTATTAATGACACTTACCTTCATATTTAGAAGCTTTTTGCAGAGCCATTTTAACTAACATTTCACCTCTCGACACCATTTTGAGTAAACTTTGCAGATATAAAACAGGGCTACAACATACACACAGCCACGTGTTAAATTAAAGCTTAGGTTTGCACACCGATATTCACGTAGTAGGACTTATCTTATTCTTGCAAAAACAATATCAACCTTAAAAACACACCACAGTTGTCGCTAAAACCAGCTAAGTGCACTTAACTGGTTTTGGCAGAATGAAAACATAATGAATTGGAGTTAACTAAAACTACTAGGAGTTCCACACGTATTGAAGCAACAATTCACTGTTGTATTGGTTCCTCTTTCACATTAAGAATATTGATGTCCTCTTGAGGAATACAATTACCACATCCATCTTTTCTTACTTCTGCGTGTATTAATTTTTTTTTGTAAGCTGCAGTAAACTGTATGCTCGTAGGATTATTGTTATACACTTGTTGAGATTTAATTGTTCCAAAAAATAATTCCAAGTGATCTTGGTTTAACTTGTATGTCGGAATGAATTGTAATTTCCCATTTGCAACATGTTGCTCGTACATTTCCAACACAGTTGTAATGCCCATCATCATACCGATGAAACCGGCTTTCCTTTGGTGTGGCCCATCACAATGTTTTAACTTTATTAAATAATGTTTGTAAGTTGAAAAAAAAGATTTGATATTATTAATACTATTAGGACATGCTGCCTGCTTCAAACCGAAATTTGTAATTTTACGGGAATTTAATATGTCAAATGCGTCATTAATTTTATTAATAATGTAAAGTTTGCAGTAGGACCACAATGTTTGAACTGGTCTTTACAATATGCGAAGCCCTTTTTTTTCTTGCACATCATTTAATTTAACTAAGAAATTGAAATCTGCAAAATCTCCATGGGCATCTATAAACTGTTTGTTTTCGCCAAAACAATTTTTAATCAATTTTAACATGTGCACAGGATCAGGTAACAGCAAGTATTTTGTATTATCTAATACAAAATCTACTTTTAAATTCATCTTATTAGATAGACATCCTAATAATTTGCACATTCCGAAATTAGCAGCGTACCCATCAAATGTAATATTAGTGACAACAATGTTAATATTTTTTCGTGATACGTGATTGTTATTTCATTATATCTGTGGTGTTACCATGACTGTTATACCATCGTTAACTGCCACGGCTGTTAAACTTTAACAGCCGTGGCCGTCAACAACAACTATACCATCAGCATCAACTTTTTTTAATCAATTTTTATTCATTAATACTAACATAAAAATTAATAAAACATTCAAACAACTATTTTTGTCGTGTGAGTGCGCACAGTTACTAAAATTAAAAGTACAATTTGAATTTCCCGAAATAACGAATTTCTCAGGATAGTTTTTTCTTTCTTTATTATTTGCACAAATTTTTGAATTTTGTGATTGTGAACTAAAAAGCTGTTTAGAAATTTTAATTTTCTGACTAATCGATTCTTCGAAATATTGTTTGGCTACCGCTAAGATCTGCAGCCTCCGAATTGTTTTAATGTAAGAAGGTCACCACCGTTATCTACCAACATGATAGCACCAGACCTCTGAAAACAATGTCCTGTACAATTTACAGGGTTTTACACTTTTAAAAATTCCGCGATCTTCTTCGGAATCCCTCCTATTTTGTGAACTCCTACGAATTTTCTAGTGCATTTGCCGTTTCTATAATCGACAAAAAAAAAACGATGGTTCTGCAAGCCGGAAGGTCTAAGCATTGCATACTTTCTATATAAATCACAGCCCTTGAAGCGCTCATCATCTTCTGTAATTGTAAATCTCCTTGAAGATTTGTTTTTGGTGTCTTGCAAGGTGACTATTATGAATTTACCATTGTCCTCAATGTTAACGATAGACAAGTGACAAGTTCTTCACGTCTACAAGCTCCATATATTCCAAACAATAAAATCACTTTATCCAACAGAAAGTATTCATTAGGTGCTTCGATAAAAAAGTTTTAATTTGTTCGGCTGTTAACACCTTTGCATTCTTAGGTTAGTAGGACTCTGATTTTCTTTTCAAAAAGGTAAACACGTTTCCACACCCATAAAAACATTATTCCTATAATAAATTTCATGACAAGTTTAACGTGACTTACCTAGAAATGTCGATATTTTCATGGAGCTTCAAGCAGGTTTTTAGCATTGCAATTTTTGTCCACAAACTATTTGGGGCAAAGCTTTTTGACAGTCCTAATAAATAGCACAGTAAAATGTCTTCGGTAACACCTTCAATTCTCTTGTTTTTTCTCCAGTCGATGAAATCTTCAAATTCCTTTTCGTATCTATTTTTTGTTTTCGAAGGCAGTAAATCTTGAGTTTGTTGCAGCCGTTTCATCGAGATTATCTTGATAAAGAAACACTTTCACGAGTTTTCAGCGTGTTTCGAGAAGTGGTTTCAAAGAATGAAGAAGTGTATTATGTCTAAGGGGGAATACTTTGAAAAACAATAAAATTATTTTCTTTGCAAATTCCGTAGTTTTCTTCTAACTAACAATTTACAGAACAGCCCTCGTATGATGTTATGAAAAACCACTATTACATAAAATTGGAAACCAATTTAAAAAAACGAAAAAGATGAACTTTATGCATAAATATGCACAAAACGTCTAAATATGTAGAATTTTCTTAAATATGCAAAATATGCATTAATTAATTGGTGTCAGTTAACTCTAAACACCATGATTCGTACACATTATTGACTGTTTCGCAAAATATGCAAAATTTACATTATATACAGTTTGCATAAAATCCTTTCTCTAATTATCATGTACCAAAGGTATTTGGTTCACTTTATAAATGACTGATAAAAAAAATATTTGTCAATAAAACAATGCCTAGGTAGGTACTCAATTTTTGTTATTATAAAATTATGTCTATCAGCGTGATTCTGTATCTATCTGTTTATTTTAACGTTGAACAATTACATTGGTGTAACATCAAAAAGTTCAAGCCATAATTAAAAAGATAATTTAATTCAAATTACTGTTCCTTTTTTCTACAGGTATAAAAACTTTAGGTACCACATTTTTAATCTGTGATAAATGCAAAATTATAAGAAAATGGCACAGTTAGCTATTTACCATTCCTTTGTATGTATGTTTTAATATTAATTTGCTAACAGATTTTGTAATTATAAAAGAAAATAGGATAAAAAATATAGTGCATATGTTACCGTTAATATCAAATTTCAGTTAGTACGCATAATAGCTAAGCATTTCAGGGTATATGCATAATAACTGAAATCTTTCGTGGTTATGCATAATAAATCGTAAGGTTCAGGTAATATCGATATCAGCTAACAGTCGTGGTTATTATGCATAAGGAATTAAACATATTCTTACAGAAGAATGCAAAGAAAACTATATCGAGTTTCAAATACGTTTATTTGAATCTATTTATTTGAACAAGAAGAGCTTTGGTGGCATTTACTGTTACATAACCTATTATTTTTTTACAACGACAACTATTATTACGACAGAATTTGTTACAATTGCATCTTTGGTAGCCTTGAATACTGCCGGAAGCAATTGCAGTTGCTTTTTTTTAGTGAAGTTGATATGTTCGGAACATCATTCACATGCAAAAAATCTGAATTTGCACAGGGCTCAAATTGTGATCACACATATAAGTTGTTGTAATATTGCATCCTTTGTTCCAAGTTTATAGTTACCATTATTTTCATCTACTTCCATTACAACAGCAATAACATTTCGGAAAGATCCATGAGCGCGATCGACATCTGGAATAGGGACAGTAACGTTAGCACCCACTAAGCAGGGTGGATATTTTGCATTCAAAGTCTTAAGCATTTTATTTGCTTGTTGTTGGAGATTTTTTGTTGCCTCGCTCCTTACTTCCAAAATTCGAATACTTCTGTTCTCTAGCATTGCAGGGGTGCTATTATTATCGTTGTCTTCCTGATCATTATTATCAATGTTGCTTTTATTTTCTTCATTATTGTTTCCTAGTAAAAGATCGAGGTCTTCTTCATTAATAATTTCTTCAACGCATTCGGATGGTAGATTTTCTGTTGCTAGGCCAATTTTCGGTTCTGTGCTGAATAAAGCTTTATATGGTGACATTTTTAGTCCAGCATGCAGTGACCTATTTTTCATGAACTGAACAATGTTTAGACTTTTGACCATTCTTTGGTTTTATTGACGGACATCCAAGTAGCTAACATTGCCTCAATATCAGCATTGGCACGTTCAACACTTCCTTGACTCTGGCTATGGCGAGGCTTCCCATTCACCAGCTTTAGACCTTGCCATTCTGCAGTAACGTCTAGAATTGCCATTCTGCAGTAACGTCTAGAATTACTTGGTTTACAAATTCTCTTCCATTATCGCTAAAAATGTTTGACATTTTGTAAATAAAATAACTGAAAAACAACTATTTACCTGTGTAATATTGCTGAAGCTCCAAACAGATAAAAAATATCTCTTATATGTTTGTTTACTTCCACAGCTGTCTTTGATGTTAAGGCGCGTAAAATGACAAATTTAGTAAGATGGTCCTGGTAAACCAGTATAAATTTGAATTCTCCATCGGATTCAGATTGCATATCAATTAAGTCCATTTGCGAAAATTTACCATCTCTGAACCAATTACAAAAAGTAATCCTTTTCTGGTGATCTCCAACATGCAGCGTTTATCCAACAAAATTTGTAAGGACGAAATTTGTATTTTTTGAGCACACGAAGAACACTTCTCTGAGAAACACCAATTTGTGAAGAAATTTGTCTTGTGGAAGTCTCCGGATCTTGATTAACACAAGCCAAGACATTTATTTCTGTAGATTGAGCTATAATACCACGCTCATTTTTTGGTGCGACAAAAGAACCAAACTCTTGAAGATTTCGATACAGATTTCCAAAAGTTGGTAAGGACGGTTGACGTCGATCAATATAAAGATTAAAATATTCCTCAGCAGCCCTTGCGCTGTTTTTGTTACATCTAATGTAACGGGACGGCATACAAAGTTTTTCGTTGTTTGAATAAACCATAATATTTGTTAACAACAATAAAAACACAAACTTATGAACGAAGGGCTATTTAAGCAAGTGAAAAACGAAAACAGCTATAAAGTAATGCATGTAATTTAAACTGTCGTATTATATCGATGACATTTCTCGATTGTAAAATTCATGGCCCACTCTAATATGCCTTTTCTTTAATAAAATAAAAGTTAAACTCGTGTAACTTAGTTGTTTATAAAAATAACTATGTCGACCCTTATATCATTGAAAAGAGAAAAAAATAAGCTATTTAATTAAGTCAAAGCCAACTAGGGTTCCTATTTAAAAAAAAGTAGGTTTGTGTTATATCTCAGAAACGAAAGTTGCTAGATAAAATCTGATTAATTTTGCTTATTCAGCTTGAAGTTATCTAAAACTTTCCTATTTAAAGATTTTTTCTATCATTTATAACAACTAAGAAAAATCGGTTTGAAGAAAATGACGAAAACTACATTTTTCAAAATATCAGTAGGCCTTGACTTTTTTCCAAATTTTGAAAACGTCATTTAGTTTGGCTAATAATTCTGCACTACTTTCCCTATTTGACCGTTTTTTCTATCTGCCATAGTTTCCGAGATCCCCATAGTAAAAATCGAAAAAAACTCACCCTGTATAACACATACTACGAAATAAAAGAAAAATTTGATTTTAAAAATAACTAAATAATCTAGGTAAAATTTAAATAGTGCAAAAATAGTACGCCAC
Organism: Melanotus villosus; assembly: GCA_963082815.1. Classification (NCBI taxonomy): domain Eukaryota; kingdom Metazoa; phylum Arthropoda; class Insecta; order Coleoptera; family Elateridae; genus Melanotus; species Melanotus villosus. Next base: position 19,306,697 of record OY720425.1, on the reverse strand, counting down.
TGTACTTCTGTACAACGTGCTTTTAAGCGGATTATCGTCTCTCTCAATAGTTAAGACAGCCCACTTAGCCTAGTGTGCATCTAAGCCTTTCGTCAGCCAGAAGGGAATAAGCTCTACCAATGTACAATAAATATACTAATTATGTTTACAGCATGCAATAACATAAACATCAATACCTACGGGTATTAGTTATCTTTGATTTAAATCAGATAATTTTTTCAAAAAAGAATAATCTCTTATCGCAATTCCTTCCAATTTATTTTTTAGCTTAAAAAATTAAGTAAACAAATCAACTTAAATTAAAGCACCATACATTTAAATTATTATCAATTTAAATTTAAAAAAACATTTAAGTCAAAAAATTGATTATTTTGATGTTTTTTAAATTAATACATATAATATACATAATTTACTGACCTTTAAACAACACAAGTTTTGTGAATTTTTGTCTAATTTTGTTGTCATTCGCATTCAGCTTTCTGCTTTCGTGGTGAATACGAACTGTTAAGTAAGCATTTGCTATTAACTTAATTAACTGAATGCGATGGTTATCTAGCAGATCTTGCCCCTTAATGTGATCAACCATGCAAGGATCTTCAAAAATATTGCTAACATTTCTTACTATCTTAAGGAGAACTATTTGTTTGAAACGCTCCCCTTTAAGTACTTCGTTTCTTAATCCTCTTACATGCTTCTCTGTTTCCTTGCAAATGTGTACAACTGACTGACTAGGAAACATCAACTTTCCTCTATTTTTAAATTTTAGCAGTGCTGAATATGGCTCATGGCTTGTTAACTGTGAAAAACAAATGCTACATACTAATTTCTTTTTAATTTTATAAACAACATAACCAGCAATATACGAAACAATATCTGTAACAAATGGTGATAAAGTAATTTGTTCAATAAAATTTCTATCCTTTTTAACAGCCATCTCAAGTTCAAAATCGAATACATCGTGTTCAGTTATAGTGTCTGTTGTTTTTGCTCTTATATTACTACTAACATTTAAAATCTCCAAAGGGTCCAAAATTGAACAATCTGGAAGATGTAATTTGGTTTTTTATAAATAGCTTTTTATAAGCACTTTTGAAATGTAACGCAGAAGGGTTATTATTGAATCCCCCTTTACCTCTAATTGCACCAAATAATGTTTCTATATGGTCTTGACTGAGTTTGAAGGTTAAGAGATACTCTAAACCATTTTCTTTTAAATCGTTATATAAACGCAATATATTAATTAGGCAAATTATGAAACCTATAAATCCAGTTCTTCGGCCAGTTTCAATTATAAATGTACCAGAAACATCTTTCAACATTTTTAAATAATTCACATAAATTTTAACTTTGTCATTTAAAGTATTACAGTTTTCTTTAGATACTGGTTTACATAATTCCGTTTTTGAAAATTTACTTGTTGAATTTAGTATATCAAAAATATTGCTAATAATTAAACAAAAGTTAGCAGTATCATCAATATTCTTCACATCATTTAAGTCATTATATATAATTTTCAAATGACACAATGAACAAGTGACAATATTACTTAACGTTTGTGCTGCTAGTTTGACATTTATAATTTCGTTCTGAAAATTAATATGTCGCTTTGTTAACTGATTAGCAGACCTTAAACCTTCTTTCTCTTGAGTTTCAACTAATTGCTCTATATACCCCCATTTGACTTTATAGCCGTTTAAGTCTGTAAATACTTTTTTGTCACCCAGTGCATTTCTACATAATTTAAGCATATGGCAGGGGTCCCAAAATGTATATACTTTTTCAGTAGTCACAGGATGTGGAAACCATGGTTGAAAATGTACAGAATGGACGTCAAAATTGGCACCCAAATATTTGCACATTGATAAATTTACTGCAGCTCCATCAAATGTAACAGACATGTATTTTGCACCAGTTTCATGCAGCAGTTCCAGGTTTTTTTTTTAGTAAGTTTGACCTCTCTTCCGCATTTAAAGATTTTATTAAAAAGTATCGCACTGGGATTTTCCACCTCTGGTTTAATGCAACAGCTAGCACAACTAAAACATTGGTTGCAACAACTAATTCTTCATGATTATTGATTAGTGTGAATTCCATTGATGTCCCAGTATCAACAAATCCATGAAATTTTTGTCCACAATAATCAACTTTCTGCCTGATTGCCATTTCATCTAGCACTAAATTTATAAATACAGGGCTATCCTTGCATTTTTCTTCTATTGCTTCAAATGCCTGATTAGTAAAACCAGGTTCTCCATTGACAACTCTGTACTACTTGTTCAGAGTTTTTGGGTGTGGCAACATGTTTTCAAAATATTAACGAACATAAATGCAGGCACGAGGCGAATAAAAATGTAAAGTGAGAGCAAAGGTTCGAAGCTCAGGAGAAAATTTACTTTTAGGGGAAGTAAATTTTCTGTCAATCAAATTTTGAATATTATGGAGTGGTACCAAAGCCTATAATAGTAAAACAAATAGATAAATTAAATGCTGCTTAAAGACTATTTTATGAATCCCATGTAAACTACAAAATTAGGTTTTTGTTATATTGTAACGAAGTGGCTTTTGCAACATAGTGGGCTAAGGCCTCCTATGTTATTATATTGACGACGATGGTAGAGACTTAGCCTACTTCATTACGAGTGTTATTACTTGACTTTTGCAAGAGGTCATTGAATAAAAGTCTAATACAACTTACATAACGTCTATTGTTTGAATACGAATTATATTTTACAAATGAACACATCAAAAGGTTAACAAACATCCGGTTAAATATTACAATGAAGAGTTACGCCCTAACTCTTAACACAGGTCACACCCAAACTACTAACAAGTCTTTCCCTAGATTACATATGAATTAAATACAATAGAGATTTTTACTTATACACATAGGCGCCGGTATTTCAAAATGCGCGGGGGGGCTCACGGATTTGCCGAGGGGTGAGAGTAGAAATCAATTTTTTAAGTATTTAATAAATAAAAGAGACTGAGTAAAACAGTTAAATTAATATTTTAATATACATTATAAAAATAAAACGATGCTTACAATTCTTAGAAATCAACAATAGATAGAAAATATAAAAGAAGCATCAGAAACTTAAAAACTAAAGTGTTATAATCATATAACTATGTCGACAGTAAAAATATTCAAAAACTAAGCCATCACTGAAAACTAATTTTGCGAAAATGTATTAATCCTTTGACTTTGTCTGTTAATAAATTTATTTGCAATTTCATCGCAATTTATAGAATCAGTGATATCGCGATGACAATTTAAAATGGTGATACTGTTCAGCCTTTTTTGAGACATAGTACTACGGAGAAAACTTTTTAGTCTTCGAAGACAGGAAAAACTTCTCTCCGCAGTACAAGATGTGGTGGGTATTGTCATATATAATTTTAGAGCCTTGACGTCCTCTTTTAACATGCTTTTTAATTTACTGTTTTCATTTTCTTGAAAAAATGTAACTAAATCTGACACAGTTTGCAGTTTCTTATTTTGAACATTTAATATGTCGAATAGCATTTCCTTATGCAGAGTAAGGACGGGTTGCACAAAACTTTTGTTAAATTAACGAATGATCAAAGTTGACAAAAGAGCATCATTTTTTGTTTACTAATGTGTTATTTGTCATATGCATTCCAATTTTGATTCGATTTTGTTCACGTTGACGAATGATTAATTTAACCAAGCTGTTAAATCATGTTTTTCTACAACCACCATGGAAAGTGGGATTTTCAGACTTCATCTCCATAGATACGAGTATTGAAAATGAGTGTTTGCCGAACAAGTGAAAATTAGCGTGCGGAAAGTTTACTTTCCGCACGCAAATCAAAATTTGAGTGTGGAAAGTTTACTTTCCGCACGCAAATCAAAATGTCATAATGACATTTGATGAATGTCAGATTTGATTTTGCAGAAATATTTAAATTTTTTGTGGTTGTAGAAAAAATAGTGTGTAATACATGTGTTGAAAGCTTGTATTTGCCACACTCATGTGACTGCAGCACTCACTATCGTTCGTGCTGCAAACTTCTCATTCGTGTGGCAAACGCAAGCTTTCAACACTTGTATTACAATAGTTATTTGCAAGTTTTTCGTTCTTTCATGTGATTAGCATCATAATCAGTGGCGGCTGGTGACAATAGAAACAGGTGGGGCCAGGGGACAAAAACAACTTAATTTTTTTTTATTCTTCTCGACTTAATAACGAGAACCGTTATTCCGATAAACTATCGATTTTGTTCATAGTTAAAATGTATCGTTTATGGACGTAATAAAAATTTTAACTTTAAAATAAATTATAACAAAAAACAACAACAATAATTAAACACACTAAAAATAATAAAACAGATCAACACCGAGGAAAAAATAATAAGGCAATGAAAGAATCGAACTCGCGTAAATACATACAAACGCAGTGATTGGCCAGACTAAACGGGCCCCAAGATAAGCTTTGCGCGCGGTAATCAAACGCGACAGGTAGTGCGAGCGCGTCATACAGTCATGCTCCGTGCTCTACACTTATAAAATACACGGGTGGCCTCAAAGATTGTACTAATTTGTCGCATTATACAATATTGCCACAAAATACTGCAGTAATTTTTTATTAAACAATAAAACGTGTTGGAAATAGATCAAAAATTGATAATTACAAGAAACATATTTTTTAAAACTACAATTATTGGGTTAGTTATACAAATATAGGTGGTGCCCGGCCCCTAAGGCCCCTATACACGAGCCGCCACTGATCATAATATAAATTTTTGGCAGCTAATCCAACCTAATTAACTAATTGCAATAAAACTAATGTACTTTTTGTCTGATTGCCATCTTATCTGTCATTTGATATGAAAAAAGGAGAAAGATAAACGAGTGGTATGATGAAGATTGCAAAGCTGTGATAAAAAACAAGAATGACGCAAGAATGAAATGGTTGAAAACAGGAGCTCAAGATGACTACAACAGGTACAAAAAAATAAGAAGAGAGGCAACAAAAAAATGTAAAGAAAAAAAAGAAGATATGGTTAAATAACATAACGCAAGAAATAGAAATGGAACGTAGAAGCAATACTCGTCACATACGTACACGATTATAGGTACTCCCAATATACATCGTTTTACTCGTCGAACAAGTATTCGTACCTGTACTCGGACGATTCCATACTTAATCGTGCAGGGCTCTGGTACAGAGTGATTTTTTAAAAACTGAATTGCAGCAGGCCGTATTCTATCTTAATAACCTTAGAACTGTCTGTATTAAGTATAAATCATTAGCAAATCGTTTAATAGCGAATCGCAGGAGTAATATGGATTTTTGTTGAAACACGCATAATTCTTACAGAAATGGGTATACATTGCACCATCAAGTTTGGTGGTGTAAAGTATCCCCGTGTCATAGGTACTAATTAAAAGTGGTTATATTTCACTTCTTTGTAGAATGCCGCGAATACACGAAAGAAAAGCCGGTTCGCGGAGATACGCTGATTATTCTCCAGAAGCATTAGAGGCATGTCTAAATGCTGTAAAATCGGGAATTAGTCGGAGAATAGTAGAGGATACATATAATATACCGAGGCGTCTAATTATAAACAAACCGAAAGCGCGTCACACTATAAAACCTGGCTATCCACCTACATTTTCTGAAGAAGAAGAACGTTCATTTGTCGCATGTGTTCACAGCTTAAGCGATTTTGGCTTTCCGGTCAACGAATTCGAACTACGTTGTATAATTAGGACGTACTTAAACCGTCAAGGAAGAAAAGTTGATCGTTTTTCTAATAACCTTCCTGGAAAAGAGTGGGTGAAATATTTCATGATGCGGCACCGTGATCTAACGGTTAGATTTGCTTCCAACATTAAGCGCAGTAGAGCTGCCATTAAGGAAACAACTTTAAGACCATATATTGAAAATATGCAGAAAACAACAGAAGGTATTCCACCTGAATGTATATACAATTATGATGAAACCAACTTAACGAACAATCCTGGCCAAAAGAAAGTTCTTACTAAACGTGGCATAAAGCACCCGGAAGGAATATGCAATTCTTCTAAGAGCAACGTGTCCTTAATGATGGCAGGAAATGCAGCAGGGCAACTTCTGCCACTATATATTGTTTATAAATCAAACCACATGTGGAATACATGGACAGAGAATGGCCCGAAAGGTGGGCGATACACTAATACGTCTTCTGGATGGTTTGAATCTCAAACCTTTAGCTATTGGTTTAAGTCCATGTTGCTTCCGAGGGTGACAAAATCCGAGGGAAAAACAGTACTGATTGGAGATAACCTGTCGTCACACATTAATATGAAGGTTTTAGATTTGTGTAAACAACATGATATTTATTTCGTATGTTTACCTCCCAATAGCACCCACATTACACAGCCACTACATAGATGTGGCAATCTTTTCTCCAATGAAAAAAGCCTGGCGAGAAATTTCATCCGAATACAAGGAAAGTCACACCGGCAGTAGATCTACTACATTGGAAAAGCAGCACTTTCCCCAATTACTTAAGAAATTAATGGACAGAATCGAGGAAAACGGTGCAGATAATTTAAAGGCAGGATTCAAGAAATGTGGAATTTTTCCACACAAACAAGTCTCCAAAAGGGGCTTATATAATATTCTCGAGTTCGACAGACTGTGGTGGGAGTAAGAGTAGGTAACTGAAAACTGTTAATAATCGTTAAAAGAATTTTATTACGTGTAACTTATATTTTTGTATCGTTCCGTTAAAGTTTTGTAATGTATTTGTACTTGTACTACATTAAAAATTCTTTAAAGCTGTTTCTTTATCCTCAAATATATATTTTGCCCCAAAACAATTATGGTGAAAAATAGGTAATGGTGCATAGTTTCAAATAAACCAGCTAAACTTTGCACCAAATTGATGTTACTACCTCAAATTGTCCACATTTAAGCTTGGTGCAAAGTATACCCATATTCAGGTATACTTTGCACCATTTTTCGTTAATTAATTATAATTAGTACGATAATATTTAAGAGCTACGCAACACATTAATATGTTTCTCTGACATTATTTTGCCTATAAACCCGTTTTGTGGTACTTTAGATGTAATTATCATATAGTTTTCAGAGAATGATAAAAAAAATTCCGAAAAATGGTGCAAAGTATCCTCACTTTACGGTATTGAATTAGAAAACCTATACCCCACGATTCCAAAAATACAATTTTATAAATACATAACAGCAACAAAATTTCCTACCATCAGATGTTTGCCCAAAAAATTGTTAGTGTTTTTGAATCTATCGTATGATCAAAAAGTCTTTGCATAGTAGGTGCTGTGGAGATTACATGTCATCTCTGAAATTATTTACTTCTATTATTTTTACGTTATTGGCCATTTCCCAACTTTTTACCAAGCTTTTGCCTAAAACATTAAGTGCATGATTCTAGTATGATACTAATTACTTTACCGTTGATGGGCTTATTTTCAGGCCCGCGAATTGTGTTATGCTTTTTGAAATGACGTTCCATTGGGCTCCAGAATAGTTTGAATCTTACTTTCCTGTTTCTTGGTAGTGTTAGAGTTTAAAACCAATCTGTAGGTTCATTTTCTGTTTGTATGGCTGAGACATATAAAACATATTAATCTGTGCGTTCTTCTATTGCTGCCTTCTACACTATTTTTATTTCTTTTACCTTACACATACTGGTGAAATGGTTTGGCTTGTTACATCTCTTGCATTTTTTCTGGTAAGCTGGGCATGATTTTCTTCCATGTTTCGTGCCACACCATTTGCATTCATATTCTTCTTGTTTAGTTATGTGATTTTTAATTGAAGTGGCTTAATGTTTAGATTTTACTGTGTCTAGTTGTGCTGTTTCGCCCTTTTCTTTTATCGTATATTAATTGTTTGTGATCTTGTTCGCTGGCTCTGCAAATGTTTATTTCTTTTTCTAAGAGGATATTACTTTCTTCGAGTAGTCTTGCTCTTAAAGCATCACTCTGTATACCACAAACTATTCTGTCGCATAGTAAGCTATCTTCTAAGGAAGGCCCATTATGAGGAATTAATGGCACGGGGTCAAAAGTTTACTCGTTCCTCTCGGCCTGCTTTGACCCTTCGGCCCCAGGGAGTGCCTGGCGGACTGCCCCACTCCATGATGGCACTCTACGCACAGCGAGAGTAACCCACTCGTATTAGAGCTGCCACCTAGCCTCCTCCGGCAGATTCACGGAGTCTCCACTGACCATAAAGGTTAGAAACCATCCGCCTGATCCTCCCGAGGTTGTGACATACCTCTATTGCTCCACACCTAAAGTGCGGTTCTGCAATGACAGCAACTGCCTTAGCCTGCTGGGGTCTACTGCTTCGCTCCTTAACCAGAACCCTATCTTCTCTGGCCATGGCGCCTCTGATGCTCTTAATGGAACAAAGGTGACGCCCTCCATTATTAAGGGTGCCCAGTTCTCCAACAGCCATCTCATAGATGCTACATCTTGAGCAGTGACCAGGAACCAACCTGGTTCCACCAGCCCTGAATTTCGAAACCGGAGCTCCGGACCTCAGTCGCCCCCTTTGGGGCCTGCCATGGTCCTTACCATCTCGGATACAATGTTGGATCGTATAACATCCGCTTCCGCCGATGCTTGCTTCGGTCCGCCTTTCGGCCTCTTTTTCAAGGCCTCGGGGGGTGTATTATCAGCTCTCGGCCTTCTTGCACTCTTGATATTTGTCTGGATGCCTGAAGGACCTGGTTGTTCCTCCGTTACCATGACTTCTCCCATAGAGTGTGTAAGAAGTTCGATGGGTTTGTGTTTGGCTGCCAAATCTACCCTTCTCTTTTCCGGGCCTCTTAACTTGTATGAGAGTTTTTTCCGGGGCCTTTGTGGATCACTGGGTCGTGAACCTTGGCTACTCTCGGAAGAGTCACCTAGAGTCACTTCCTTTTGATCCCTGGCCGAGTCATCTGCTGGAGTTGCCTGGGATGTTTGGCCCTGGCTCTCCCGCAGTTCCCTCCTTCTATCTCTTTCTTCCCGCCTCTTACGCGTTCTAACCTCCCTCTTGTGCCCTTTTCGTTTCTCTTTGCGAAGGGCCTCTTTTGCTACTTTGTCCATGGTGGGAACCACGGTTCCCTCCTCGGACTTGCTGCTGGGAGACCTAAGGAGTTCATCCTCTGTAGCCAAACTAGCGGCTTCTTCTTCCTTAATTGGGGAGAGACGTCTCTCCTCGTTTGAGATAGGGAGCTCTTTGTTATTCGACACGTTAGTTTCCATCATTTGAGTTTGTTCAGCCATTGAAAGTAATTAAAGGGGATGGTGTATATTTGTTTTGTTTGTATTTGTCTTGTATTGGTGTACATGTTGCGTGAATGTTGGTTTTGGATTGAAAGTTTTCCACACCAACTCCCCCTAGGAAAATCATGGCAGGGCTGTTCCCAGGTGGGAGGTCTGGGCCACCGCTGACGAAGCCCCCTGCGCAGCAGTACCTTAATCCAGGCACCTCCTGGCACTACTACATATCTCGCGATTTTTGACGGTTGATAGGGTAGCCCCCTACGTTGGTTAGGCAAGGGTGGGCCCCTGTACTACCCGTCGGCCCGGTGTGTCGTCCCGGTTTCCAAGCCAGCTACCACTGCCAGTTCAACCCTACACTGGCCCCCCGCCTCGATAAACCTTGGGTAAGAAAAGTGTAGGCTTGTCTTTCATCCGTGTTTGTGATGTGTTAATGTGGGTGTTTTGATGTTTGTGCAGGTGTGTGCTGGATGTGATTCGTCTGACTTCTTCCCTAAGACCAACCCTGTATGGGAAACCCTGTCGGTAGCTAGCTACTTCCGGTAAAAAATTTCAAATTCGTTTGATCTAAAGTTAGTACCATTATCAATATTATCAGTAACAACCGTAGATGGTAGTCCAAATGTTGCGAAAATGTATAAGAATTTGAATAGTGTTCGCTGAGTTGATAGATTCAGTAGGTATAACCTCTAACCATTTAGTAAAAGAATCAACAAAAATTAACAAGTAGGTAAGTATTGTGAAATGTTCCTGCGTAATCAATATGTACTGTTTGACTGTTTCCCATAGTCTTGAAGCATATTGCCATGGATGATATACTTCTACTGGGTTATTTCGAATTTTACCTCAATTCATACAATTTTGAACCATGTGTTCAATGTATTGGTCGATGTGCGACAACCATACATAGCTTCTTGCCAAGGCTTTCATTCTATTTATTCTAGTATGGGCTTGATGTAGTTCTTTTAAAATTTGCTTTCGTAATGTTATTGAAATAGCAATAGCTGGATGTCGTAATTAAATCCAGATAGATAATTTGCATAGTGTAGTAGACGTACTGCTGAGGTAGCAGGTAAATCTTTATGTGGATGATAAATGGCTGCTAATGGTTTGTTGTCGGTAATTAATGTAAATTTCCTGTCATAGTAGTATTGGAAAAGCTTCTTAATTCCCCAATAAATTGCTGTAGCTTCTCGATCAATCTGACTGTAATTTTTTTCAGGCGCACTTAAAGAACGAGATGCAAAAGCAATCAGTCTTTCTGTTCCGTCCTCCGTAATGTGAGATAGTTCTGCACCAATTCCTATGTGCGATGCGTCTGTTGCCAATATCAACAAATTTTTATTGAATGGTGTTAGAACTGCTGTGCTCGTAATATCAGTTTTTAATTGATTGAAAGCTTCTTCACATTTTTTTGACCAACTAAATCTTGTATTTTTCTTTAGAAGCTTGTAAAGGGGGCTAAACTTAGATGATAGATTTCGTAAAAATTTTTGATAATAATTTACCGATCCAAGAAATGTGCGTAATTCTGATAGGTTTTCAGGTTTTCGACTAATAGCTTCTACCTTATCATTTGTTGTATGCAGTCCCATCACGTCAATCATATGACCAAGGTATGTAGGGGAGACCGGGGCAATGGGGACCGCTTAAGAAAAAAAAATCAGTTTTATAGGCCCAGTTTTCCGAATAGGGAGCTGCAATTTTGTGAACTGCAGCACTGATGTTTATTGTATCTGACGATGTAAAATGAAAGGAATTCAAATGCCATCTTTTTTTATATTTTTTTATATATATATATATATATTTTTTTTTTTTTTTTTTTATATAAAAAAAAATTTAAGACAATGCACTGTTCCTCTATACTCCATCTAACTGGGGCATACGGGACCATACATATAATAACAATATACAATTGAACTAAATTGAAAAAACTTATTTATTAATTCATAAGAACAAGAAACTAGTGATGTGCCGTGGGTATTTACCCATTGGGTAAATAAATAAAAACCGGGTAAATATCGGGTAAATACCCAAAAAATATTTACCCATCGTAAAATCGGGTTTTTTTGCTAAAAAGACCTAATATTTGATTGCTAACGTAGTAACGTAACCGGTTAGCAGTGCCAGTCGGGGCTGCTGATGATATAAAAATTGGAACATCAATTTCGACAGACTTGATGTTCCAATCATTGTGCGAAAGAGGGTCTATGCGGCAAAAACTTCGTTTGGTTGTCGGCAGCTTAAGTAACACCAATAGTATGGTGGGAGGGAATCTGTAGGAGCAGTCGCCTTTCAGAGGTGGCGGTTTGCATACTATCAGCTCCAGTTAGCTCCACTGCCACTGAAAGATCATTTAGTGCATTTAGCAGGATACATAATAAAAGACGTAATCGTCTGACCAATATTAGCGCAGGGAAAATTACTTACCTTGCCTTTAACGGGAAACTTATCCAAGAAGGTGTGCAACAATATAACGGGAAGGAAAAAGATGTGCCCGAATCCGAATTGTTATCAGTAGCTAATGATTTAGAAGCTTCTAGCTCTGGGTTAAACAAAAGATTTCTTTCACGTAGTTCGGAATTTCCAAAAAAGAAAGTGAAACGAAGTGATGCTGATGATGAAGAACTAGTACTGGTAATGAGTAGCAATGATGAAGATGAAAGCGATGCAGATATGGTCCCTTACATGGACAGTGACACCGATAACTCCAACCATTTTCTAATTAAATTTACTTAAATAATAAGATTAGCCGTGTATATGTACAAATAACGATTATTGGACTGAAAAGGTTTTTAAATCAAAAAAACCCTATTATTTACCCATTTTGGGTAAATACCCGGGTAAATACCCAAGGTATTTACCTAAATTATATTTACCCGGTATTTGCCCATCACTACAAGAAACTATAAGTAAGACATTTATTTATATGTTTATTAAGAACAAATATCACAAAGATAATTATCTTCGTCGTACAGTACCCCAGCACATTCATCATGGGCCCATTTTTGGCAACTCTGGCACTGAATCCAGCCTTCCCCTGCTTTTGATTTGCTGTATAAATCGTTGCAGAAAATGCACATGCAACTTTCATCTTCACTTTCACTACTGTCATCTCCTTGCTTCTCATTTCGTAGTTTTGAATTGGTCTTTTTCTTTCCTACTGACTTTGTACTTTGGCCTTCGACTCCATTGTTCCTTTCTAGATTTTTGGATTATCGCATTTGTGGATTTTTCTTACTTGTTGATTGATTTTTATATGCATACTTTTTGTATCATCTGCCTTCGCAATGGACTTTCTTACCGCTGCACTTAGTCTTGGTAATCTGCATTTTAAAATTCGTCTAGCAGAAATTTCAAATTTTGTATTCACCGCTAATTTATGTATATTTGAAGTAAATGCTCGTGTAATATGATTAGCACACTCTAACTTCATTACGTATCTCCCTTAAGTTACATTTTGTAAAATCCTAGCGTAAACAATAGAATCACCGTCACCAACAACGTATTTATATCTTAAATCATTCATCACTTCGCTTTCATTAAATCCCTGTACTGTAATGTCTTGTTACATACTTGAAGAAGCTCCACTGAAGTTTTTAAAACACTTATGAGCACTTGGGTTCTCGTTTTTCTTGCGGCTACAGCACAAATACGGCAAAATTTATTTTTTATTCCTAAATAGACCAATTTTTTTAGCGTTTTCTCCGATGATACAGCCTACTCCTGATAAAGATGAAAAGCCTTGCCCATACGAACGTTTTGCCCACCCTCCGTCGACAATAACTGTTATAAGCGGTACTCCGTGCTCTACATTACCTCGTTCGATAGCCATCCTCCTTTCTTCTTTAGCCGCCTCCACCATTTATAGCTGAAGTTTTGTCTCCCAAATGACTCCAATTTTAGTATCAAGTTTTCTATAATATTTGGGGGTACACTCGGTATATTCATAACTGACAACAATTCATCAGCTTGGCCATAACCTATTCCAATTGATGTTGCACCTCAAACAAACGTTCGATTTAAAGTATTATTTGCTGGATGCATAGACAAAGATAAAGTTTTCTCGCAGGTGCCGCAATAATAATAGAAAATCGAAACAAACCCTGTTTTCTTTCTTGTTTAAATGTCATTTTTCCCATAGTGCAGATTGTGTTGTGATCGTGAAGTTTTCGTGTTTCTTCAATGAAAAGCGGGATGTCAGCAATTCTATAACGTGGCACAATTGGAGCGTCTTGTACACAATTCGCTTGTTCGATTTCCAGCTATGGTAGAACCTCGTCCGCCAAACTAAAAAAAAGTACAAATACATCCCGTTATTTCTATTTCTTTTGAATTTCTTTTGACATTAGTAAAAATTGTGGAAAGTGCAATTAAAAGTAATTCATTTCCATTCCACACAATTCAGAATAATGCAAAGTATATTTTTATGTCATATAGGTATACGGTGCGTGACAACTAGTTAGTTTTCAAAAAATCTGAACCACTTGTAATTTTCTTAAAAAAATGAAAAATAACGAAAAACTTACTTTTCAAAATATTCAAGATGTATATCCTCAGCCACGTAGTTCTCACTTTCACAGGCGCGATGCGCTTTTTCGCGCTTTCATGGACACGGTTGAGATTGGGATCTCTTCTCACGCTTTTTTACAATGCAAGTACTTCGCATTTTATAATAATAGCAAATGAAAAATTGACAATAAAAGAAAGTAGCACACCCGGCAACAACAACAACAAATAACAACAACAACAACAACAACAACAGAGAATAACAATAATGATAACAGAATAATAACGAGTAACAAAGAATAAAACACCAACTGCAACAAGCATACCAACCAAAACGAAATCGAGACTGAAAATGGATACTAAGCTACTTCCAAAAATCTGCACTTATTTGAATACAAGGGTTTTTACGAATTTGACGTCATGCAATTTTCCAGTTTTTGGGGTATTGCTTATGCGCCATGGGAACACAGTGAAGGCAATAATCCTCTTAAGAACGTAGTTAGAGTTCTCTGTGGGCTTTAGGCGCGCTTAGTAGGTGCTTCAGTAGCTTTAGGACGAAACTGAATTCTGGTAGAGGGAGCAAGCATCAGCACAAAGAAATATTTTGCTAAATACGAACCAGGCGGTAACTGAGGGCGGGTTGGATTAAACTCAGGTAGCTGGTAATTCACCTTTTCGTAGAAATACATATTCCTGTGCAAAAGAATATTGCTATACAATAGCGTTTGGTTGTACTTGGGAGCTTTTACGAATTTTTATATTTAGGGTTCAAGAATTAATTTTACTAACTTTTGGTCGAAACATATATTTTTTTTATTAAAAGCACTATGAGACCGCAACAAAATATTAATTAAAACACATCTCCAAAACAATTAAAACTAATTAAAATTAATAAAATCAATAGACGTCTTTAGTAAACAGAGACAGGCAAATGTGTGTAGTGCTACTGCGCATATTTGGTATAGAATTTAAGCGGCAATCTTCACTTACTAGTCTTCGATAAGAATACGTGGAATTTACGTGATTGTAATTTAAAATTACTCTAAAGTATGTTCACAAAATCATTAAAATCTTTAACCAAATTTAAGTTTGAAGTGGCGGAGTTGTTTTTAAGGCATATTTCAAAGGGATATACATTTTTTTGCGAGGGTTATGTTCACGCCATGTGGGTAGCAGACAAAAGAAATGGTGTGGAAATAAAGGCGAAATGCTACAAATCGCAAAGAAAAAATGAAGAACCACATCAATTATGTATCATTTTTAATGAAAATATCTACATTAATGATGCAAATTGCTCATGTTAGGCAGGGTAAGAGATTTATTAATTAGATACAACCTTTTTTACTGTACTTATTTTGTTCAGAATACTATACAGATTTTTAAATAAATTTTAGGGCATCATGATCCTGCAATCATATTGTTACCCTTTGTTATGCCCTGCAACATTTATTATTAAGAGGATACCCAGAAATTCCCGACGATAGTACGTGTACCGACCTTCCACAGCAATGGAATAAGCCACGGGGTGCTAGTATAGTGGCAGAAAATGTTATGAATGTTGTTTTCTTTAACCCAAATGTAGAAAAAAAGAAAACGCCTCCTGTAAGATGTTCATTGTATGTACTTATGTACATATAACCCATGTAAAGCTTCGGAACTGATCTCGTCAGATGCGTTATTAAAAGCAAAGACACAGTTAACTGAAATAGATGATCGAATACCATTTGCTTATTTGCTACGACAAACAAGCTGCAGTAATCCAGTTACATTACCGTTAGGTATAACAGCAGATGGAAATTCGGTTATTAAATGGCAGTTGCAAAACTTTGAGATTTCAGTGAAGCACACTAACAATAGCCAAAATAATGTAATTGGTGGAAACGGTTATCAAAAATTTCCTATAACATGCTGTGTTACTACAAATATATTTTTCTCAGTGCCACCATTTACTTTCGATGTAATAAACATCGTTCTACCAGGATCATATGGATCAGAAGAAGTCACGAGGGAACAGTCCTCTTGTCAGCTATGGCTCAAAGAAAGAAAGAAAAGGTTTACCGCTTCTAATTTTGGGGAATTATGTCACCGAAAAAAAATAAGTATCCGAGGTATTTTTAAAAAGAATTCTGCATGGGAAAAACATAGGATTCTTGCCGTCAGTTGCTCATGGTATTAAATATGAGTATACAGCAAAGCAGCAGTATGTTCTGTATAAAAATAAAACGGGATAATTATTTAGCTGTGGTCTGGTAGTTCATCCACATGCGCCGTATTTAGGAGCTCCACCAGATGCACATATTTTGGATTTACATTCCGTTGATCAGCCAAATGGTACCTTAGAAATCAAGTGCCCAGGCTGGAATAGTTTAAAAGATGGAATTAATGGAAGAAAATGTTATTTAGAATATACAAATGATTCTTTAAAATTGAAAAAATCTGCAAATTATTATTTTCAAGTTCAGGGTCAAATGTTAATATGTGGTGTGGAATGGTGTGATTTTGTTGTTTATGTACATAAAAGTAAAGAATTACATGTAGAAAAGATTAATTTTGATGCAGGATTTTGTACAGATATGATTCAAAAATTATATAACATGTATGTGACATATGTTTTACCTTACAATACTACTTTGTTGGTGAATGATGAAAATAATCCAAATAGTATAAACTTTTAATTTTACCAAAACACATTATCAGAACAAGTTACTTTTTATTTTTTGTATACTATATAATTACCTTAAAAATACATTCATTTCATTTGTAAAAGTAAATTACACATAATTTTCTATGTTAATACCTTACAATAAATACATACACAACTTTTGAAGTTAATTATTGTGAGATCGAAGTGGCATTCTAAAATTAGATAGTAGACAACACACCGTCCAAATCTGATTGTATGTACCTAATAAAGATACAGTAACTTCTCCCGTCAAAATCTTAAAACTTTTTATTCGCCGTATTGCACGTTCAACGTGAATACGTTCGTGTGCAATGCAACGAGTATGGTTTACCTCATCAGAGGTAAATTGGGTGACACCTTTAAATACAGGAATATTAATTTCTACAGGTTTAACTAGGTCTTGAATTGTGAAACCTTTATCTGCCAAAAACGTGTCTCCTGCAGATAATTACCTATATTAAGTTTAAGTTTTATTAGATTAATAAATCCACATTCTTCCACCAGTTTATTATCTGATATACCACCTGTAAACAATGCAGATATGAATATGATTCCACCATTATTGTCTATTACTATAAAACCTTTTAAAGTGTTGTGACTTTTATATTGCGAGTATGTTTGAGACTGTCGTACCAAAGAGCTTGGAGTTTGAATAAAAAATTCCGTTGCATCCATACTTCCAATTACAACACCTTTAAAATTACTGGGGGCATTAGCCAGTAATATATCTCTGTGGGGCCAAATGTTTATACTTCCCAACCTAACGTACATAAAATTCACACACGATACAAATACATTTGATACCACAGCAATGGATACTCCAAATAATGCACTTATGTGTTCATATCCAAATCCCTGTCGTAATTTTATCAGTGTTAAAAAGTACTGATCTTCTAAGCTTAGTTTCAACTGACGTGTAGTGTTGGTATATTTCATCACGATCTGCTTTTCTGGTGTAGTTTCATCCACCAACAAATTAAAAACTAGTTTAAATATATTATAGGTGGCAAATCCTGTATAGTAACAGATTTTGGTGTCGTCACTGCAAAACATGTTCACTGAAAATAATTGCCCTGAAGAAATATATTTATATAAGTCAAGTTCTTGTTGTTGCATTTTTAACTTTGATTTTAAGTCTTCTAAGGTTTTATGAAGCTTAATGTTCTCTTGTTCTTTGTTTGTTAGAACAGCAACTATTTCTTTGTTTTTACATTGTTCTGCATTAAGTTTTGTAGTTGTAGCTGTAAATCGTTTATTTGTATTAATGCTTCACAATACACTTTTTGATAATTTTCTGTAGTAACAGATGAACTTATGGATTCTTCAGAAGAGAGAAACTCGTTCTATTGTTGATTTTTCGTTTCCATAGATACAGGTGTTACATTACAACTGTCGTTAAAGGTCTGTGGTTCTTCAAGCACCGTTCCTGATATCGCTGTTGCTGAACCTTCTCGATTTTTTTGTGGACGTACCTGCTTCTTGACCAAGCAAAAATGGTAGGGACAGCATCCTGTTTTACCCTGCATTTTTCAGAGTTGACCAAAAAATCTTCTTTTCGAAAATGTAATGAACAAACCTAAAAATTACATAACCTCAATATTTTAACTGCATGGAATCTAAATGCTTTACTTGCTTCATTACATAAAAATGTGGAATGAATATTACCTTACTAAACTTGTTGACGGTGAATGGTTTCGGATTTCTCTTAGTTTTTCGAGTATCCCTTTTAATGTTGTGTATCCACAACGACTTTGCACTGTAAACACAATTTCTATAAACATCAGATGCTTAATGAAATTCGCAAGCAAAACCACGTGTTTGATAGCTGTTTTGTTTTTCACTAAAAATGACAGCAATAAAGTTTCACATGTACTCCGCAGATGGCTTCTAGTGAACATTTTCTATGCAACAGGCATCTAGCTGTACTGCTTGCACCTATGTTTGACATTTCAAATACAGATCTTAAATTTTTGGAAATTCCGTCAACTAGTTGTCGCATTAAGACATGGGATTCCTTATGTAATGAAGGCAACTCAAACAAAGACTTAACGTGATTATGTATAATTAATCTTTTATTATCATACCTTTCTATTAATGCATTCCAAGCTACCGTATAATTAGCATCACACAGTTGCAACGATTGAATGATATAGCTAGCTTCGCCCTTTAGAGAAGCCTTTAAATAATGGAACTTCTGTGTGCTACTAATTGTTTCGTTAGAATGGATTAAAGAAGAAAACGTATCGCGGAAATCTAGCCAATTTTAGTATTCGCCAGAAAAGGTGGGTAGATTAATAGTAGGCAATTTTACGTGATTAATAATACTATCAGAACTGGTGCCCGAATTACCGCTTCGTGAAGTTGATACCGAGGGCGTACTCGCGTTACTTTTTGTTAGGCTGTTAGCAATTGATACATATTTAAAATACACCGCTTCGAAAACACTTCTTTCACTTTCGTTTTCGTCTGCTTGGCTATCGTCAATTTGTAATATTTCGATTTCAAGCTGTAGATGTTCAAATTCCTCTAATAAAGGACTTATTGCGCTTAAACGCGTAGGTACTTGGGATAACACCTTATCGTCAGTTACATCAGAAACGTCTTCGATCCACTTTTGAAACCGTGCTAATTTACTTTTTATCGCATCTCGTTTTTTCAACAACACATCTAACTTAGTCATTTTACAAAGTTATGTGAAATATGCGCAAATTGAAAACAGCAATACTAGGAAATTGGAAACAAAGGAAAGTAAACGCAAGAGCTCACTTACCTGACTTGAGGAACGCCTACAGGAGATTTGTGGACAAACTGCCTTTCCTGGAAAACCTAGGTCGCTTCTTTCCTTCCTTGAGGGGACTTGGCGACCGTTGACCGAGTTGAGATTCGAAATTCGAATAAATATCCCTGTTGCTGATGCTGCGTTCCGAACACGTGGTTTTTACCTCGTGTGGTGGATGAATTTGAAATATACACGCTGTTGCTTAGGCCAGGCCGTGAAATCAGGATACTAAGAAACACGTGCTGTTGCGAAAGGTCAGGCCACGCGGTTTCTAACTTCTTCTTTTTCACTTTAACTTAAGTAAATTGTTTTTCACTTGTTCTCACCCCGTTCGAAGGACCAATTTTATGTTGAATAAACTTTTATTTTAAGAACTTTATTTACTAAAACGTGCTGCTCTCCAGTAAGAGCTAGAAAAAATACAATGAGTAGCCATTTTCTCCAGCTTATAAAGGGTACAGGCTACCCCAACTAAAATACCAATTCTACAAAACTAAAATATACTAAAGGGTCTTCAACAGATTTAATATCAAATATAGTAATTGATTTTTTTTAAATAATTTTTTATGGTGACAGAACAACTATGTAATGCATATTTTATCTGAAATATAAATATATATGTATAAAAAAAATATTAAAAAACCTAACGAACCACCTCAGATAGCCGTAATTATTCATTGCATAAGATTCTAAAATTATTATAAGCTGATATATGGTACCGCTATCCTCTATGCTCGCCAATAACCCTGGACAACAAGGTTTTTTGTTTCGCATACACCGAGGGTGATTCTTGTGTACTTCTGTGTGCTGAGTGCGAATATGGGATCAGAAATTTTCTATCACCCTTAGTTTGTGTGAAACAAAAAAATGCAAAATAATGGTAATGTAACTAATTTTTATATCTATTTTAAAAATATTTACAGTAAGATTTTCTTTTGTAATCAGATTCACTGTTGTGCCTGATCAAGTTCCAGCAGTAATTACCCAAGTAGCACACATACAGCGTGTCCCAGGATAGATGTTACAATAGGTGTGATGGACAAAAAATTTTTGAATTTTATTTTAAGATTGTGGAATTAAGCCCTGCTTGGTTTGAAGAGAATTTTAAGAATATTTTCAGTTTTCGAAAAACAAGTCGGCCTTGACATTTAATTGAAAACTATTTTATTTTCAGGTAAAGTACCATTTTTGTTCATGATAGGACAAAAGTTTACTAAGAAAAGTTGTTCAGAATGAGAAATTATGGCCCTATGCAAAATTTCAGGAAGATCTACCTACTTTGATTAAACCGTCACATTTTAGATTAAACAAAATAAATTGTATTTATTCAAAATTTTATTTGTAGAATATTGAACGAAACAAATAGCATTTACAAGAAATTTAACGTACGAAACATAATAGTAACACTGATCGACAATAAATTATTTATTCCACATAACTGCCAGGAGGCCATGAAAAAACTATCGTTGACTAATCTTCCTGAAATTTTGCATAGGACCATAATTTCTTATTATAAACAACTTTTTTTGCATTATGACAAAAAAAGTGGACTTTTTTTATCAAAAAATCATAAAGAAAGCAACACTTTTTTTATTTACATTTTGCATTAAGTAAGTATGCTTTAAATAAAATATTGTAGATTGTCAGTTTGACAACTGTCAATCCTCAAATCCTTTTTATCCTGTTTTGAGGGATTTAAAATGTAAAAATGCAAAAAAATATTGTGTACAACTCGTATGAAAGCATCTTTTTTTCACTCGTTTGATTGATGCACTCCGGCTTCGCCGTCGTGCATCAAACTTCAAACTCATGAAAAAAAGTATTGCTTTCATTACTAGTTGTACAAGTAACTATTCTTAGTAAAATTTTGCCGTATCATGAACAAAAAGGGTACTTTACCTGAAAAGAAAATAGTTTTCGCTTCAATGTCAAGGCCGACTTGTTTTTCAAAAACTGAAAATATTCTTAAAATTCTCTTCAAACCAAGCAGGGCTTAATTCCACAATCTTAAAATAAAATTCAACAAATTTTTGTCCATCACACCTATTGTAACATCTATCCTGGGACACGCTGTATATTGACCCAATGTTGGCTTAAATATGTTGGTCCTATCTTCAAAGTGTTAACGTTTTGTTATAGTGGTGATATGTTGGGTACCAATGTTTGACCAATATTCGGTCTCTAGGTAAATAATATATCGGATAAGTTTATTGGATATATACTATAGCCAGCGAATATTGGTTATATATTGGCATCCAAACTTTATACAATATAGGTACCTTAGATAGGTTAAACGTTTTCGATTATGCATTAAATACACATTTCCTTTTATAGGTTGGTTATACGTTGGCAACCAAGCTTTAACCAATATTTATAAGAAAGTTTGGATATAGATATATATATTGTCTTTTTGATTTTTTTTACTGTGTAGATACCTTGAAGGGTAAACACTATTATTATCAGTATACATACGTGTATACTTAATTTTTCTTTTGGAAAATAGATTGGAAACAACCCTAAAACTTTTACCTTAACCTTTCTTTTCTAGCCATCTTACTTTGGGAAATAATCCACCGTTTCCATACATAAAAGCGACTCTGTATATATTATTATGTTATCTGAGTGATAACAAATTAAACAAAAAAAAATGTTCTGTAAATTAATTTATAATGTTAGTCTCAGGGTTTAAAAATATGTACTGTTATGTGTGTTTGTGTATTTGTGTGTACATTAAGATTAATCCAACCTGTTAAAAAAAATTCCTGCTAATATAACACACAAAACAAAAACTCAAAAAAGAAATACTCAAATATTAACTTGCAATAATTAATTTAGACTAAGTATGAATTCTTCATTGATGAATTTTGAAAATTGCATCATCTTAAGGTTAGAAATCTTTATCAAACAGATATAATTAAATTCTTCTTTTACAAAAATTAACATTTAAATTTATGAATACGGAAGCAATCTCTAAAACTTTACTGGTAAATTAAAATTAAACTTATCTTAATTGATGCGGCTTTTAACGAAAAGTACACCAATCCGGGCCTGGTGAAAGGCAAACTACGTTCACGTGGTAGGTGAAATCGTATCGCTGATCAGCTGACCGCTCCCTCCTAATCTGTTGTTATTTCATAAGCTCTTGAACTGGTAAGTCTTTACTTTGTTTTATCACTTTAAAATGCTTAATCACTTTATGGTTCTAATTAGTCACTTTTCTTTTATTTAGGTTTAGTTGCCTTTTAAATTGCTTTCAGATGAATTGATGTGGGTTAGACATAACCCCATTTTCTGTCGACGCAAATAACGCAAATTTATTTACTAAACTTCGATAAAGATTTATTAATACATAAAATTCACTAAATTTATTAACACGTTTCGATTTATTTTTATTTAGTCGTCGTATTATTTAAATTATCTTTGTTTAATTGGTTCATTCTAATTTATTATTTATTTAAATTTCACATTTACTTTTTCATTGTTAATCATCAACTTTTAAAATATTTTTACTCACATCTGTCATTTTAATTCTTTGTGGAGCCGAAATTGTACGTGCACTCGCTATCAACACATTTAACAGATTAACTAGCCTCCAAAATAGTAGGAGTATAAACCAATCAAAACGCAGAGAATCTTCAACAACTGATATTGTAACGTATGGGTTGGTTACTTTCTTGAATAACTTTAATAAATAATGCACTTTATTAATTTAGGTAGCTCAGAACAGTTGGTAGAGACTTTGAACCCAAACGCTACGTGAATCTTAGCTTGGCCAATATTATTAACTTGTAAGCGAGAGGTAAATAAACAACGAAACGAATTGTCAACTAACATTCATATATTTAAATAATGAAGGGGCTTTATAAACATTTACGCGTAGTTCCAAACAAACCACAATTACTTTAACAACTTGATAAACATGAAGGAGTGCACTTCTGTTACCTTGAAACACATACGTTCTTACGAACATTAATAAAAGCTACAATAGAATTTGATTAATTTATAAAACATAATTAAATTTAAATCACTTAGTCTAACAAATAAAATAAGTTCTCTTACGAAATGAATGTTCTGCTCGTGATAACCCTCGAGAGGCTTGAGTCTAACTAACCATCCAGATCAAGTGTCGCCGATTGTTTATATAAGTGTATCCGACCCCCTACTTTCGACCATGCGCAATATTGATACGTGTTGACCTTAATTTTTGCTTACTAAGCATTGTCTGTTTATTTTTGGTTAACATGCGTGGGTGTGGTTAATCACCTTCTTTGTTCGCGTTACTACAAACGTAGAATGCACTTGACCTCGCATTAGACACGTGTTTGTCTACTGACGCGTAGTGTCAATGCGCCTGTCTTGCTTTCTCGCGTTACTTGATCTTATGCGTTTTAACTTATATTTGAACACAAGCTGAAATTCATTTTGTTTTCTGTACTTAATAATTAACTTATAAAGGATTAACGTGAAATGTCAGTCGTCTTTTGATTTACTGGAATATTCTGAATAATTAATAGCTGACTATTTCACATTACTCCCCCCTTGCACGTAAGTGTGACCCAACACTTACAGCTAGTTACAACAACAAAAACAAAAAAAAAAAAAAATTTTGACGTTAGTTGGAAATTTTTTTTTTTTTTTTTTTTTTTTTCCTACTTGCTATGATCTATGATCTAATCATCTAATCATAAGTATCGCATTACTAATCTGCTAATATGAGACATCAAAAAAGGATCCACCCTGTATATAAGCAAAAAATTTTTTTTTTTCAATGGTGGTATTGTATTGTAAATCATCTTTCACTGCCATTCTTGGCATCGGTTTAATAGTTCCCTTTGATGTGTCATACTAACTTAAACTGAACCTAATGTGGAAAGATAGAAAAGAGTTCTAGTTAATCAAAAAAAAATTTTTACACAGTGAAAACAAAAACTTAAGTACGTGGTTCCTCCAAAAATGTATTCTCGTAGGGGATATTAAATATTCTGTATTGTCCATTGGTTCTTTTGTACGATGTCTTAACTAATTTAGTCATAACTGTCTTCGATAGTAAAGGTATTTACTTGATTCAAAAGTATGCGCTGTTCCAACTGGTGTATTTTGGCATTATAATTCGCCAATTTTGTGGAATTTTATCACGACCATCGTAGAATGGAAACAGGAAGGGACGCCTTGTTGAAACGGAATGGTTGTTTGGCTGACTCGAATGACTGGTGTCTCGTAGCGTAAACTTTTCGTCCTCGAAAAAAAAATTGTTACGGAAAGGAAGGTTGTCATCCATTGGTTAAGTTCGACATCCCTTGGTGATAATTATTGATGTAGCCATTGCTTGATAATTATGGAAACAGGTATGGAACTTTAGTTCTCCTTAGTTATATTGTCGTTGCGGATCACTCTGTATGTGTTTGTCTGGGAAAAGTGCAACCTGTGCGTTTATTCCTTATCTGCATTCTTTCCGCAGTATGTTGTTTGTTACCAGTGAACGTGCAACTCTAAAGGTGCGATGCTTTCCTGGATAGTTTTGTGACCAGTGTTAACGGATATCCCTTGAAAATAACATTTTCAAAGTAGGCACGTATTACATTATATTCTGAAGTATTTCTAGTCAACATAAAGAAAAATTGTGATTAAAAAGGTATTTCTATTCTAAACATATACAAAATTATGCTTATAGCTAAGTAAACTTAATTATTGTTGTGTATGTTACTTAAGTAGGTTTACACAACGTCCTCAATCGTCCTTGTTTTTCGAAATTTTGTTCCAAGTTGACAGAATAGGTTTAAGAGAATGATACAAAATTAGATTTCTCTTGAATCCAAAACTTCGAAAACATTAATGAACTGGTACTCGCTCCAATAAAATTTTGCCTTTGAAATTGCAAAAATAAGTACTTGTAAGATGTTTTGATTCTTAAATTTAAACATCAGAAGATTACAAAATGCATGGAAATTTTTGTTCCCTTTTTTATGGCGTTCGTTAATTCTATAAAAAAAAATTTAAAAGGATCACTGCGAACATCTGTGATACATTTATATAGATAATTTTATTTAATATTTGCCTATTTCTGTTCATTTTGTACTCAAAAAGAAATTGCAAATTGGCTTAGTGCCTGGTATTTTTATTCGAATATTTATTCTTTATGAATTGAAACATTATAAATAAATTTTGTCTTTACCAAGATTTATTTATTCTTATGGTGTAAAAAAAAATAAAGCAATGAATTGCTTCGAATTTTTGATTATTCTGTTATTTAGTTACGAATCTTTTTCAAAATTTCTTCCAAATTAGTGACTTTATTTGTAATATTTTCAAAATTTTTGTTAAATTACTGGTGAATTAAATACTTTGACTTTAAAACAATTTATGGAATCTTCAATTGTAAAATTATTTACTTATTTTTCGTTTAACCTTTACTTGTAACAAACAAATTTCGCAAAATTAAATTTAAAATGCATTTCAAAAGCATCAAAAGTCAATTTATTTTAATCCTTAACTACCAAGATTTACTTTAACTAGAAAGCAAAATGCAATCGTTCGCGTATATTTTATTACACTGACTATACTTGCAGTCAAGGTTAGATTTACTGTACTTCGCCGTTTTATCAGCGACAGGTTGGTTTCGCAAGCAATTCTGTCTAATTTAATTAAAATCGTTGAGTTATACAGAATTGGTTTTTCCATTTGCCTTTTTATTACTGAGTTGTTTGTCTTAATTCCGGTTTGTCACATTCGTGTATTGTAGAATTTTGTAGTTCACAATTTATAAAACATGTCGACCATATTTAATTTTTAAAAAATCATTTCATCTTACAATTTACCTACTCGGAGTTATTACTGTTGGTGTTTGCTTTATACATAATTTTAAAATATCATTATGAAAAACGAAGTTTTTGATTGTTAAGTAAACGATTATTCTGAATAATATACTTCTTGACAGCTCTTTGGCGAGTGTGAATTTAACACAATTTTGATTTTCTTTAACTTTATAACATCTATTTTTCCGTTTCACTTTAACTTTTAATAACAAAATCTCTAATGTAATATTTACAAGGCATTCTACAAACAAAAAATAGATACGAATAATTTGAACTCCGTCTTCACGAGGATTTTCTTTGAACGTTATGCAAGTTGTCGTTTTTATTTCACGCGATATTCTACTAAAATCTCAGTTTTACAGTTCCTAAAGTGCGCACTAAGTTATCGAAACGGATAATAATTGTTTCTTGTGTACTACTAAAATAAATTTGTGAATTTTCAGTGGTTCTTTACATTTTCTAAACGAGTTTGTTTTATTTAAATTGGTGAGGCCTGATTTAACTTGTTCAGGGTTGATATATTTTCCCTTTTTCTTGACATATAAATTGAAATTCCATGTTATAAAATCGTTACTTCAGTTAAACATAAACAATTAAGTCGGCTAATACTTTTGCATAAAGGTAAAAACGTAGGAACGTTGACCTACTTTTATATTTAATTTAACTTTAACTTAAATCTTCTAATAAGCATTCCAACAGGAGATGTATTGAATTTCGTCAACAAGTGTACCTTGTTTTTATATGACTTTCTAACCTAATTTCCTTATAAACATTCATACATTGTGTCCTTTCACAACAAAAAACGAAATCTTAATTCATAAATTTCGGTTTTGTATAAAAAAAATGTCTGACAACGACTTTTAATTCTATGTTTCTAAAATAATGACAAGAAAAACTAACTAATTTTTTGGATTCCGGTTTGTATTGGTTTGATCTAAGTTTACAGATTTTGAAATCTACTTTTCTTTGCTTATTTAATCCTTTACCGATCCCTTGATCGCTGCCTTGTTTATTTATTTATGTACCTATCGATTCATTAATCGCTGCCTTTTTTATGTATTTATCTACCGATTCGTTGATCGCTGCTGTGTTTACTTATGTACGTATCTATCGATTCATTAATCACTGCCTTTTTTATTGATTTCTTTCTTTATCTCTATCTCTATCTCGATCTGTATCTCTATTTATTTATTTCCCTCTATCTTTTTATCTCTCTCTTTTTATTTATTTCCCCTCCTCGACTGTTCCGACGACCAATTGGTTAACTAATATTGTCCCGTTCACTGTCCCTCCATGAAAAACTGCCTATTAATATAGTATTGAGATCCTAGCGCGCTAAATTGCCCCAATGGTTCGTCTATTTCCAGCTCGAACGTTATTGAATTTCAAAAATGTGATGGCGCCTCACGTATTTTCTCAATTCTCCAACGCTCTAACTGACTAACACGATGATTGAAATATATTGCATTCCACCAAAAATTTCGGTGAATGGGACTATCCTCCCTTGTCAGGTTCACAAAAAAAAAATTTTCCTTATGCCATGTTATATTAATTTATGCGATATACTCAGATCCGGTTAAATCATGTGTTCTTGCCCAAAAAGTGGCATACTTTTTGGCGCTGCCTCATTATTTCCCATACTTATGTATTCTGCCCAGTCGGTATGAATCGATACTGCCAATTGTAATCGGAACTGGCAAAGCTATTACAATCGTATCCGTCTCGGGAGATGCGCGTATTTTCCTAATAACCTAAGAGATTCAATCCTATCCGCCGCGCTTTTTTATTGTCAGCCTAATTGAGACGATTAATTAATTTTTCCTTTTAGATATAATACAACACTTATTTAATAAATTCCTCCACGTGAAATCCTCTGTAAAAGGTACTGTGAACCTAATTTGCACGTTCCCCATAAACCGTTAAAAAGTGATTTTGTCGCTGAAACCCGGTTAATGGTACTAGTTATTGGTAGTTTTAGATCCTTAATCAACGGTTGAGTCCCAAAAAGAACTACCTCCCTCCTTGTCCAACACACTTCTCTTACGGCTGTCTGTGGTTAGTCCAAAGGACAAAAGTCAGATGGGACCAGTAGACAACAGAAGCTGTTGCAAAAAAAATTTTAAGAAAATTAACATCAAAAAAAATTCTGTCCATTTTATCGAGTAAAATTTGTACAAGGTTATTCACAATTTATAATTTAAACACTTTTTTTGAACTAAACTATTCCGAGACTGTATTATCTCTACTATTTAAAATTATTTTAACTATTCTGTTTGTTGCAAGAAAACAAACTATCAAAAATCACTGAAGTAGGTAAAATGGCGGCTCAATTTCAACGGATTACGTCTAATCACGCTAAACTTGGACTGCCAGCCCACGACTTCAAAGCCTTGTAGAACAAAACGATTGGACTGTGACGTTTTATTATTTACTTGCAAATTATTTATTTGCTTACTCATAATTTGATCTTGAATATCTATTAAATAGTGTTGGCAGTTCTTAAAATTTTCTGCAGTGCTAAAATGGTATTAATCCTGAGATTAACACTGGGCGATTTGGCAGATCGCACCATATTGAATTTCAGAGAAATTAAACTCCTTTTGCGACTCTATATTTGTTAATGGTTAATGTAAAGATCGATGGTTAGCCGGCCTCCCTTGGAGTTTTATAACACATATTCTTCAAAATTTATTTACGTATTTCGTTGCCTTTCTTTGTATTTCTTTATATTTCATCAATAATAATTATGTTGCTTTCTTTCTTGATTTTTCTTCAGCTTTTGTTTCTCGTTTATTCTCTTGAAATGGTCTGTTAATTATATTTAGATAAAAATTGGAGAAAGAAGAAGTTCCGATTAAAAAAAATATTACTAGGGTTACACTCTTGTATTCGTTACGTTTGAATTATGCCAGATGTGGACAGGGATTAAAAATTGGAGTAGATGACCGTCAGGGTTAAAATAGGGAAAGCAATCTTTTGGTTGATTCAAAATTTAAATGAGGTTTGAATATTCTTTAACAATAATTATGCAAATTTATCGAAAAATAACTATATTTATTAGTATATCGGTTACCATTTAAAAGAAACTCGACTTTATGACGATTTTTCAATTTACTTTGACCTGAATTTCATAAGTGCTAACGTTAAAACAATTATATTCGAAATTGGAATATATTTTGGCAATAAACAAAAAATTTTTTGAAGTCCCTTTATGGAATTAAGCACAAATTGAAGGGATTTTATTCCGTGTGAGTGCAAATGCGTCTAAATTTAGAAAGGTGGCTACGTCATCTACTTGAAAAACAATTAATTTTTGAATGATTCATGTGTGGCTACTGTTATGAATTTCACACGTATCCTTATTTACCGCAATGAAAGCAAATTTTTCTTCCGTCCGCCAAAGTTTTCGTTCTATTGTCAAGTTTTCTTTGATTCCGACACGTAGCGCGGATATGTCCCGGTTTGTTACATCGAAAACAAATTGGTTTTCCGTCGTCTGTACGAGGATTAGGTTGCAGGTCATTCCTTGTATTGTTATAATTAAATTTAGAAGTGTAATTGGAACTTTGACTTTTTATTATCTTAGCGCGAGGAATTCTACAGGTGGCACGGATATGTCCAGGCTTTCGGCATCGAAAACAAATCCTTCTTCCGTCGTGTGTACGAGGATTCATTTTTGGGTTATTATTTTTATTATTATAATGAAATTTAGGCACTTGTTGATGTGAATAATGATGGTTACATGCGTCCGTCAAAGGCTGATCGTGTAGTAAGAGCGGTGTTTCCTTATTCTGTAGCTTCGAAATGGTTTCTCGTTTCTTTGCATCACTAATCTTTAATGTAATTCGTTTTAACTTTTCTAAATCCATATTTGCTTCACATAGCAGACTGTATTGGTATTGGTATTTATTATGTAGACCCGCTTCAAAAAATTCAATTATTTCTGCGTCGTCCATATTTTCGTTTAAATTGTAGCACATATCTAGTATTTCATATAAATAGGTGTTAATATCCTCGTGTTCACCTTGTTTTTTCTGACGTAGTTTAAATCTAAGCTCGCGAAACGCAGATTCACCGGAAAATTCTTTCAAAAAATCGTCGATAATTATATCCCATGTTTTTTCTTGATTTTCTGCATTCTCTTTATATTTTCCATACCATACAGTTGCTGGACCTTGGAGAAAAGCTCCAAAGAATCGAATTTTTTCTTTATTTCCCCAGGCATTTACTGTTGCTGCGCGTTCATACGCCTGAATGAACTTTTTTGGATTTTTATTGGTTATTGGGTTAAATAGGTCAGTATTACAAAACTTTGGGGTTGTTGGTTTCTGTGGTGTAACGAAAGCTTCTGTCAAAGATACGTCTGCCATTGCTGAATTTTGTCTTGAATTGTTAATGTGATTTATTTCGTTGTTTCCGTTATTGTCACTTGTTGTGGTTATCTCAATTAATGCTTGAATTTCAAATGATTCGTTTAAAGTTGATTGTTCCAAAAATATTTCTTTCCTATGATTGAACCTCTGTTGCAATTTGTTCGGATTTATCTAAAAGTGTATTCACATTCGTATCCAAAGAATGTGAAATTTCGAAATCAACTGGAACCAATTCAGCTAAATCTGGGTTTAAAAGTAGTTCTGTGCTACGAAAATTTGGATTAAAAGGACTAGTTACTGTTTCCGACCGTGTTTGGAAACCTAAATGTGTAAGAGACGTAGTTGTTTCTGTAACAGGGCCTCCATTTCATAAATTTATCTTGTGAATTTGTTATTTGGACTATGTTAATAACGGAATACGAATACGGATAGATCGTAGACTTTGAACTTAATTGAAATTATGTAAGAAAAACGTTAAATTAAAGGAAAACAAATTATATTGAAGTAAGTAAAGCATAAAACAAACTTTGTGGATCAACGCGTGAAGTCCGGTAATTACAAACAAATGAGACGGTGTGGTTCGCGACGTTATACGGCGAAGCGCCCGCTGAATTCAACTCAGTTAAGCCGATAAATTAAATTCGCATCGGCAGAACTATTAAATTAATATTCCACGATAATTGTTATTCGCAAATATTTACAAAAGCCGTAACGTAATATAAACGTAATATGATGTCACTTCTTAATAAATGAATTGAATTATTTCTGAAATTTAATTATTTGAAGAAAAAATATTAACTTTAATTTTAAATATTAAAAATTAATGAAATGTTTCTAAATACCCGGCGATATTAATTAAATACGGAAACGAACCAACAGCTCATATGTGACGCTTGTATTAAATTATTTGAACAGAAAATTAAATTTAGTTGTAATTATTTGAAAAATAATTAATAAAAATTCGGTAATCGATCCGGCAGCCTCCGCCATATGTGGCGCAACTGTTTGTTGTTACTTTTGTGATTTATCCTAAACAATGCACTTTATTACTTTGGGGTAGCTCAGGATAATTGGTAGAGACTTTTACAGCTTATACGCCACTTGAAGGGTTGCTTGGCTAATTTGAGCGAGAAGGTAAACAATAAAACTAATCTTTGACAAACATTCGTATAATTTACTGATTAAACAAGGAGGGTTAACAATTTCCATTCAGAGACCAGTTCGAATCCTGGTTACTCTCACAAACAACTTATTTAATAATTGCGAATTATCTCCTGTTACAGACAGACACTTACGTCTCATGAACACGATTAAGTATTAAACATAAAATCTAATTAACTCTGAAATATAATTATTAGTTAGGAAAATAAACAACATTATCTTACGTTCTGAATTACATCTTGACCACACCAATGACTGTTCAGCTTGTGTCAACCTCTTTACACTCGGAAGGTCGCGTCTAAACCATAAACAATTACAACGCAACCTGATATTTATATCCAAATTCAGGCCTCCCACTTTACTGTGACACGCGCAAGACTGAGATGCATGACCTCAATATCTGTCTACTAAGCAGTTCACACGCTTTGCCTAATTTTTGGCACTCTGTGTGTGGGTGGACAATTACATTCTTTGTTCTTGTTACTATGAACGTAAGAATGTACTTGACCTCGCATCGTACACGTGTCGGTCTATTGTCTGAAACTTGGAGCGTGATCTCACCGCGAATGACGCTCTATGACATCATCTCAGAGTACAGGCAAATGACTTTATCTCGTTTTAGCGCGTATGTGATTAATTCTAATTTTTTGGATTTACTAAATATTTGGCTTGAACCCACGAACACAAACTGAAAGTCATTTGGTTTTGTGTACTTAATAATTAACTTATAAAGGATTAACGTGAAATGTCATTTGTCTTTTGATTTACTGGAATATTCGGAATAATTAATAACTGACTATTTCACAGTATAAAAAAGTCGAAGTATGTTTAAGGTGTTAGGTGCAGCAAAAATAAGGTTCTTTAAAGATCAATATTAAAATTGAGGACGGATTATTATTTCTCGTCCCAAGAAAGGTAGTTTCCCCAATTTTCATGTCAATATTTTGAAAACTTTTGAAATTACAGCAAAAAAGGTAGTTTCCCCAATTTTCATGTCAATATTTTGAAAACTTTTGAAATTACAGCAAAAAAATTAAAATTAAAATTTTGGATTTGACACCCTGTATCTCCCTAAATATTAACTTTTGGACTAAGGTAATTTTAGGTAAATCGTAATATTTTGTACTAGAGAACACATCCCTAAAATGGTGCCGTGCAGTTCTGAACTCGTTCACATTCTGACTGTAAATCATCTTCATCTAAATCGGGTTGTACGGCTTTAATGCCATAATCATTATTAAGTGTCGTTTTAACAATAAATAATGATTTACGACATTTAGATTTTTTTGTTAATGCCATTTAGGCAGACATTCTTTAATATACTTTTTCAAATGAGTTCCTGGGCTTTTCTTCTGGGCACTTTTCCAAGCAGTAGCATGCCAAGTAGCACCTTTATTATATGTCAAGCTATCTAGCTGGCATCTTGTTTGAAAGGAGCCTCTCGTAGTTAAATTTAGTCTTTTACCAGCATTATATTTTGCCAAAAGACTCATAAAAAAACTCAGCTATATTGTTTGTTTCGTTATCTTGCAGCATATGAGCGTTTTTAATCAAATTTTCTACAGCACCTAAAAATTGATTGTAATAATTAATAATTATATTTGACATTATACTCACATGCTTGGAAGCAAAAAATTACTTTCTATGTGTTAAAAGAGACCAGCTCCTTTTAATTCGGGCACCTGATTGTTGTTTTGTGTCAGTTTTTCACTATAGTAACTCAAACAGTTCTCGTAGTGCCCAAAAATATGGGTATCGCGACAAAAGGACGCGGAAATTTGGACGCACGGAAAAGGGACGCGAGCGATAAAAGGACGCAACGACATTAGGGCGCGCGACAAAAGGACGCACGACATAAAGACGCATGGCAGAAGAAGCGCTCCTATTTCTAACTTTTTAATTAATTAATTTCAAACCTCATTTTTAATAGAAATAAACTGTGAATCACAAAAATTTATGAACATACGCATCAATATTTTGTTTCCGCGTGAATGCCCTTGCATTGCGCAACACATTCCAATGTCGTTAAAAACTATAAGAGCATTATCATAATCCTTTTCTCTCTACCTCTGTCTTACCGAGTTCTTGTAAATATACAAAAATACTAATCAACAACATTCCGTACTATTATTAAAAGATTTAAGTTGACTTAACTAATGGATGTTTAGAAATAGACTCTAAGCGGAGATTAAAAATTCGAAAAATAAGTCATTAGAAAGGATTTTTGTATGGAACCAACATTAAGAATACATTGTGTAAATTCTTAAAACTAGGGAATTTGGAGTATATATTCTATGCTTCCAGGATCATACGCAGTTTAGAATCATTCCTGGGTCTGTAAACATGGCGCTAACATTTGTGGAAAGTCAGAAGGGCAACAACAAGTTGTATTTTAATGGATTTCTTCACAAAAAGGAACGATTAATTGAGGGGAAGACTATCTGGAAGTGTGCCAGTTACAATAAGTGTAAATGTTCTGGAAGGGTGCATACCAGTGGCGGCTCGTGACCCATTTTGTAGATGAGGCGATAGATGATGATAATAATAATAATAATAATAATAATAATAATAATAATAATACAACATGACTTTACTCAAAGAAGACACCATGGATTTGAATTACATTTTTATGTTTTGTACATTAAATCAATTCGCCTATTTTTCAATTTACTAAACATATCTATAATGTCATCATGAAAATTCGGAGTTTTCGCCAACTCACTAAGAAGCTCTTTTTCAATGGATAGCATTCCTAATGCTGACAGCCGGTCCTCAGACATAGTATTCCGTAGGTAGGTTTTAATTCTCTTCAAGCAGGAAAAATTTCTTTCTATTTGAACTGACGTAGCAGGAATAGTTAAAATTAAACAAACAAGTTTATACGTTTCAACAAAAACCTCTTTTAATTCCTCTGCCTTTTTGAAAAATGCCATAATGTCGTTATTACGAAATTCTGAATCTCTATAAATATTTACTAATTCATTTTTCAAAAGCGATTTATTAAAAATATTTGGATAGTTTGTAATTAAACACGAGAAGGCCTCTTCTGGAAACATCTTGTCGTTATCAACCATTTTTTGTGAATCTACTAAGCTTAAAAACTGTAGTTTTTCGAGATCCGCAAATCGAATATTTAATTGTGACACGATACAGTCTATTATTTCATAAAACCGAACTTTATATTTTTGAAACAATTCTTCTTCAGAAAGAAGTTCATTTATTCTTCCCGTTGGCAGATCGGTTAAATCTTTCGCGATGTTATATATTCTTTTAATTTCCTCTTCATTTCTCAATTTAGAAATGCGCATCATTGTGATATTTATTTGAGAAGAGCAATATTTAATATCTAAATGTTTTTTCTGTAATATTTGATATAATAAATCAGTTATTTCGAAAATTTCTTTATACACAAATGCTAAAAAAGCAAAGTCAAAATCTGAAAAATGGCCATACGAATTGATTCGGTTCCTGATTCTACATTGTTTATTATGGACTCAAAAACAGTAACAAGCCCGGACCAATTACTTGTTACAATTTCTAAAATTTTTGACCGAGTGTACCATCTGGTATCATTTGCTTTGGGTATTCGTTTACCAATTATTTCACTCAAAACAACAGAACGCTTAGGTGACTGATGAAAATAAGTGGGAATTCCTGTAAGTGTAGCAAAAAATATGCGACTTTGGGAAATACAATTGGCACTTTGTTGCAATACCAAATTCAACCTGTGAGCACAGCAGTGCGTAAATAAAGCCAGAGGTGCTATAGCCTTTATTTTAGCCTGCAAACCATTAAGCTCTCCTGCCATTACACTAGCAACTAACTTATTTTGAATATCGAAGGGTTCTAAAATACTTGATATTAACTGAAAAAGACCGTCTGCTTTTTTATTGGCACTTACGTCAAAAAATCCAAAGAAACGCTCTTTCAATTTCCCATTAAAAACATATCTTACGCTAATACAACATTGAGATTTTTCAACTATATCTGTGGTATCATCAGCTTCAACGGCAAAAAAATATGATTCATTTATTTCTTTATTAATAACATTTTTTAAATATTGTTCAATGCAATGAATTAATTCATTTTGAATTGTTTTAGATTGACCCGTGAAAATGTTCTGAAATTTATTGACATGATCAGTTAATTCCTGATTTCGCTTGATTACACAATTAAAAATTTCGCGAAAGTTACCCAAATTATGCGAAGAAGATGATTCATCATGACCGCGAAAAGCCAGTTCTTGTTTCCCCAAAAGTACCGTGACGTCAATTAAGTAGGCCATAAGCAAACGATTTTTTCTAACATTTTCATTGTACAGGATTATGTTTAAACGAGCATTTTCCTGAAGGGCATCCGCAATGGTACTTTTATTTTTTTCTAAACGTTTAAGTCCTACAAAATGTTGAATGTGCTCTTTACTTTCTTGATGCAATTTTAATGCCCTAGATAAGTTTTTCAAATCCGAGTAACCGGTGGTGGTCCAAACATTTTTCTTTATGCTTAGAAGCAAGCACGGCCAACAATAAAAAGTTTGTTTATATGAACTAGCGCAAAGCCATTTGTGCAATTCATACCATGAACTATTAAACGATCTAGAAAAATCACGACCATGTTTTTTATCATTACTAAGTCTACTTATCTGTGGCGTAGGGCGGTTGATGGTTAAAATGTCTTGCTTTTCTGCTTGATTTCGCCTAGAAAATGGGATCTCCAAAAGCGACAGAACAATGTCATGGAATGGATTCATTGTTTACAACACCAAATCACGACACTGACACCTCACAGTAGCACTGTTCGTTCCCTAAGCACCAAACAACTGAAGAATTGTGAATAAATACATAAAACTGTCTGTGTTTATATAACAATTCCCAACAATAAAACAGTTAATTCTGGATTACGTAAATACAAGAATTATGCAACGGAAAGTAAAACAGTCAACGTCCAAGACTACAAACTGTCGATGTGTCGATTATCTTGAAATTAATCTTAGGTCATATAAGAAATTAATCCATTAAGCACGTTTTGTTTTGCATCTTGCATTTTACGCGGACTTATTAATTCGCGAGACATGACGAATATAGCCGAGAAGCACCGATATCCAGCGCCTCAAATCTACGTTAACAAGGCGAATTGCAATCCTCGCGTATGATGAAATCAGCTGGCGATTCTAGGAATTTTACGTCATTTCTGAGGCGACCCAGTTGGTGCCTCGGTAAATTTCAGCAATCCTCTCAGTATTATGTATGGGACTCGGCTGCATGCTAATTGCTCAATTTAAACTAATTTAAAGTAAATTATTAGCAAAATTAAACAATTAAACAATTACCCCAAAAATAAAAAACAATTTGAGAAACAGATTAATGTCTAAGGTTGTAGGTGAGGCGGCGCCTCATTTGCCTCATCTGACGAGCCGCCACTGGTGCATACAGTAGAAAACGAAGTCGTGAAGAGTGTGTCCCATAACCACGTTGCCGATGCTGCAAAACTAGAAGCAAGGAGAGCTTGCAATAATATCAAGCAGATGGTTCAACAAGTTGAACCAACCACCCAAGCTATAGTGGCTACTGCATCAGAAGGACTCTCGTTGGCTGCAGCAGGGCAGTTGCCTTCAGTAGTTTCTCTAAAACGAACCATACAACGAGTACGTAAGCAACAAGAAGCTATCCCGGCAAACCCAAGAAGTTTGGCAGAGCTTGTTCTTCCCGCCGAATATACAGAAAACAGCAATGGTGAACCGTTCCTCTTATTTGATAGCGGACCAGGTGAACAACGCTTCCTATTATTTTCGACTGAGAGAAATTTGAGATTTATGGAACACTGTGATCACTGGTATGCTGATGGCACATTTACTTCAACTCCAGCATTATTTGGGCAACTTTATACCATTCATGGAGTGCAGTACAGTAACGTTATTCCAACCGTATACGCTCTTCTTCCAAATAAAACGCAGCAATCGTATACCCGCTTATTTCAGCAGTTAAAAATATTAAAGCCGGAATTGCGGCCTACCACGATTATGATGGATTTCGAAAGAGCAGCTATAAATGCTTTTCAAGCAGAGTTTCCAGATGCCAGGGTCCGTGGTTGTTTCTTTCACTTCACTCAGTGCCTGTGGAGACACATTCAAGGTGCAGGATTACAAGCAAGATATAGTGACGATCCTGACTTTGCCTTACATTTGCGACAACTGTCAGCTCTAGCTTTTATCCCAGAGGAACACGTTATTGCAGCATTTGAAGAACTACTTGACAGCGCATTTTATACGAAAAAGGAGAATTTACTGCAACCCGTGATAAACTACTTTGAAGATACGTGGATGGGTCGCTTGGACAGAAGGAGACAACGTAGAGAACCACTCTTTTCCAGGAACTTGTGGGTTTGCTATGATTTGGTAGAACAAGATATACCACGCACAAATAATGCCGTGGAAGGATGGCACAACAGTCTCTCATCTTTACTCCATGCTACACATCCTAATATATGGATATTTATAAACGCTTTGAAGAAAGAAGACAACTTGAATATGTTAAAAATTGAACAGTTTATAGCTGGCAATGTACCGCCGCGTAAAAAGGTGTATAAAGACACTGCAAAAAGGATCAAAATAATAGTTTCTCAGTACGGGCATAGGCCAACTTTAGAGTATTTGCGAGGAATTGCCCACAACTTTCAGCTGCGTGTATAAGTTAGGCGTATTACTGTACAATAGTTATACAGGGTGTTAAAAAAAAGTGTTCGGAAATTTTAAGGGCGTATAGTATAGACCAAAATAAGTGAAAAAAGCCTAATAAACATGGGTCCGCAAACTAACCGTTTCAAAGATATGAGCTAAAACAGAACAGAACAAAACAAACCAAGTTACTACACATGCAATCAAGTTTGCTGTGATTAACAGTAAAAACAAATCGCCAATACTTTGGCGCCTTTGGACTTTTTGCTTGGGGATATTTAAAGAGTTTAGTTTATTCTACTCCAATTAATAATGTAGCCCACTTACAAGAGCAAATAGAACATGCCTGTGAGATAATTCGAGTAAAACCGGGAATTTTTGAAAAGGTGCGAAACTCGTTTATAAGAAGATGTGAATCATGTGTTGAGATGGAAGGGGGACATGTAAAACACCTATTGTAAAATGGCGTAAATAAAAAACGTAAATTTGATACCACACACTTTCTTATTTTCTTAGATAGTACATTTCTGGAAATAGCCCATATCTTTGAAACGGTTAGTTTGCGGACCCATGTTTATTAGGCTTTTTTCACTTATTTTGGTCTATACTACACGCCCTTAAAATTTCCGAACACTTTTTTTTAACACCCTGTATAAAAACGAAAAAATATATATAAAAATAAAAAAATCGAAATGACTAATTTTTTTTTGTTTAAATCCGAATTATTTGAACTTTCTGATGTACTTCGGGTTTTACCGCTGATATACAGGCTGAGTCAAGCTATACGACTTTTTTTTTTAATGAGTTTATTATTAGGATATTGTTAACCATTCTTGGTATCCGTATCTTTAGAAGGGCGTAGTCAGATTTTTGATTCGATGTCAAATGTCAAAGTAGCGATTTTCAATTGTTTATTTTTAAATGGAACGGTACACTTTTTTTGCTTAAACGAAGCTGTAAGATGTTCTTAATATGATCCTAATTTATTTTCACACCATTTTTAAACATTATGAAAATACAAAAACTTTTAAACACGCCAGCAACTCTCTGTGTGAAGGGAAGTTTATTTTTAGGAGCGTCCATTTGTCGTGCGTCCTATTGGCCCACGTCCTAATGTCGCCTGCGTCCTTTTA
The DNA here is from genome assembly GCA_963082815.1 of Melanotus villosus. Lineage (NCBI taxonomy): Eukaryota > Metazoa > Arthropoda > Insecta > Coleoptera > Elateridae > Melanotus > Melanotus villosus. The sequence continues at coordinate 19,267,309 of OY720425.1, read as the reverse complement.
TCGCTCGCGTCCTTTTTCCGTGCGTCCAAATTTCCGCGTCCTATTGTCGCGCGTCCAAATTTCCGCGTCCTTTTGTCGTATGTTCAAAAATA